>CM042145.1:32362470-32377470 GCA_023376005.1 Doryteuthis pealeii | reverse complement strand
GAATCACCCACCAGTTTATTAATCCACATGGAGTTATTTATTCGAAATGATACGCATGAAGTTCATGAGAAATATAACATGAAAATAATTTCTAACATTTCTCTGTGCTGTATATAATGCTAGAGATCTCTAAAGAGGATGGAATACTCCTTCATTGCCATTACTCTCAAGTCCAATCTGAACCGAATTGGTAGTTCGTGTTAGGGTCCAATCAATGAGACAAATAGATATGTTTGCAAGTTCAGGGAAATTATTTGTACCAGTTTATTGATAGACGGATTTAAAGAAAATTATGTCACCCAATTTATTCATACATATGAAGATAAAAAAATCATACATATAGAAAGGACTGGCAGTAAATAACCCACAATAGATTACATGCCGTTAAGCACCAGCCAAGCAAATTAAAACATATTTACTGTTGTTCATAATTATTATTATTATTATTATTATTATTATTATTATTATTATTATTATAGCTCGCTGTGGAAGGAGAACATACAACCCAAGGTCCCAGCTGTGCTGCAGTGGCAGAGTTCGAACCAAGTTTGGAATATCTCCCGGCTGTTGTGGAACTGATGTATACGATCACAAATTTCAAATATGCTGCTCTAGCAGACGATTACAAAGATATGGCATTAGACCATCATGTTGTGGAAGAAGAGTCTACGACGCTGCTTTTTACAAATGTGTCCGTGGGAGAGTCGTCCATAAATGAAAACTTTTCGTTTTTTGTCAATAAGTTTTCTCTTTTAAAAATCATCGAAAGAAACAATTATTCAATGTTTTAAGAAACGGGTCTATGGAGCTGAAAACTGTGATTGTAAAATATCTATTGCAAAATAAAAGATTATTTTTATATTATATTTCGTATTGTTTTTGTATATCCCATATTTTCGTTTTCTTTTTTTTTTGTTTGTTTGTTTTCTTTTTACTAATCTTTGTTATTTATTCAAGATATGCGAGTGTTCATTTCTCGTTATTTCTTCCTCTCTTCCTCTCAACCTCCGCCCTGTCGGCTGGGCGTTAGAATGCACCGACTGCACCTCTGCTGAGGGGTAAGACTCCCCCAAATGTGGCCACCTGTTGGCCGTGGGTGGCGACCAGTGATGCTTAAGAATAGAGACCAGGTGGATGAGAAGTTCATGACCTGCAATACTCCACTTTGGCCCTATCTTGGGCTAGACGGGCGGTCGGAGAGGCCCCCTCCAATCAATCGGCTGGTCACGTCAAGCCCTAGCACCTATATGATTTCCCCAACCCTATTGCCCTTATGACAAGCCCCAACCCCTTTTTATCATATGAGTGCTAGAAGGCGGTGGCTGCGGGTCTACATGTCCTGGGAATGACGTTAAACTCTATCTGATGGTGAGGTTCCAGTTTTGGAGGTTTGGGGAATGTGGAGCACTCCTTCATCACCATCACTCCCTGGTCCACTCTGACCCGGAGTGGTAGTACCTGTTAGGGTCCCATCTATGGGTTAAATAGAAAAATGTATTCATAAAAAAATTGTATTATCCATTAAGAATTGATTTATTTCAAAACTTTATCGGCATTAAATGACCCATTGAGGTTGATATGCCGTAAAACAAAACAAACCAAACAGATCAAACCTCTCAACCTATAGTTGTTTCTGAGATTAAAAATAATCTTCTGAAATTCGAGCAAAATGTATTCATTTTTTGTATAATTTACGGAAAGATACATCTTGCTTCTACTGTGGCGGACCGGAAGTTCTTACTTCAACAAACAAAAATCAAATGACAAAAATGAATAGTTTGCGCATGGGATTGCGCACCCTAGTAAAAGAGAAAAACTAAAATAAAAATCTGTACAATTTCAATCAATCAGAGACGTTTGCGCCTAAAAGGAAATCTATCAAATAGACCCCTTTTTGGAGCCTACTAAAATACTATATAAAGCCAACTTTTTCATATTCCAAGCAGAAAGAAATTATTCGTCTAACTAAATCCACGTCACTTTAAAGTAAGACAAAGCACATTCACTTATAAGAAGGTATGAAAATATATCTATCTGTCTATCTCTCTTTATCAACCTTTTACGAGATCAGCAATGCTACTGACTGCTGTGTGACTTTTAACTCTTACCCTTTCATTCTCACCTCATAGCTTATAACATATTTTCTTACGTGTTATAAAGAACTAAAAATACAAAATTACCTTTTTGTATACAAGATAACCTAAGAACTTTGCTCGGTATTATGCGTTACCTTTTGTAAAATCGTTACTCAATACAAGTTGTTTATTTAATATTGAGTTTTTGTTATTTATGCCTTGTGCTTGATTATTTTATGGTGTTTTTAAAAGGTTGAATATTTTATTGGTTATTGACTTCAAACTGGTGACCTTTATACAAAGACTTCAAACAGCCCTTACATACATCCAGCATACTACCTTGTATTTGTCAAACTTTCACTCTTTCTTTAATACCCTGTCTGTCTGTCTGTCTGTCTGTCTGTCTGTCTGTCTCTCTCTCTCTCTCTTTGATTTCCCTTAAAGCCACCAAAATTCTATCAACAAAAAAAACAGACCGATAGAAAGTTTTAAAGGGAACTAATTTTTATACAGTAATGCGAGAATTGAAAACTATTATGAACATTTTTTCTCTCTCTCTGTACATGCTGCGTAGAGGACCTCCCGAGAACGATGAGTAATAGGACGGATGGAGAGAGATTGTCATGAATGTCCGTGCTAATAGTGTGACCTGATGATGATGATGATGATGATATATATATATATATATATATATATATATATATATATATATATATATATATATATTCTCATCAAGAATGTCCTACGAAGGTAACCAGTCCACTGCGAACACCTATATATATATATATATATATATATATATATATATATATATATATATGTGTGTGTGTGTGTGTGTGTGTGTGTATGTGTGTGTGTGTGTCTTCACCTCTATCTCTCATCACGCACAGGCACACAGATGTACATATTTACAAAGATTTGTTTGGAAGTGGATCAAGGCCTCGAGTATAGGGCACACAGTGAGGCTCTCGATCACGTACAATGCCTTACTAGTCAAGTTTTCTAACCATTAGACCACGCGAGGCGCCTAGACACACAAACCTCTACACAGAAGAAAATACCAACAAACTAATCTAAGCAAGAAACGTAGATCTGCTTTTTATGAACAAAACAAAATAAATTACCTCAGATATTTTGCCTGTTTTAGCAAACCAGTAAATGAAATTAAAACGAATATTGCCAAGAAACTGAAGAAGTTGCAGAAGTTGAAAATTAATATCAGCTTTTAGATAAAGTCGCAAAACTACCCAACGTTGACCTAGTTATAAAATTTTAAATTAAATCTCTTATCTATACTAGCCGAAAAACTGCCCTTGGGGTGCTGTAAAAATTAATTTTTGATTTAATATTTGAAACCATATTTTTTTATTTAATATTTGAAACCATATTTTTAATAGACATAAAATGGCTTTGCTATTCCAATAAATGTGTTTTATTTCTAATAAAACCAAGTTAGTAACAGTTAAATTCAAATTAATTCAAATATTTAAGGTTTTTCTTGAATGCTTTCAAAACCATTTTGCTTTGATTATCGTTTGTCGTAAAACAAAATTTTACAAAATACGTTAATCAAAGCAGAACGTTTATTTTTTTAAACACCGTATGATAAAATATAAAATTTAACTCTATTCGTTCGATAACTTTAAATATATATTAAAATAAAATAAACTTTATATAAATGAATAATACCGGGCATGTATTCATTAAAAGTTGTTTTGACAAACAATGTTGCATACTTAATTTCTGAGGATATCTAATACAAGGTTGTTCTTTATTCCATGTATTAATGATTTTGACTATAAATTAAATACTCATTGATAAACTTACTCAAATCCTGAGGGTAGTGGGTCGTAAACAGTGACGTAATTTCGGTTAGAGACTGACATCGAATCTCCATTATATATAGATTCATATATATATATATATATATATATATATATATATATATATATATATATATTTGTGAGGTATCCAGGACTTGGTAGTAAGGGATGATTCTGTATGTGATTTCTAAGATACACTTTATTATTATTGTATGATCCAGTATGTATAAACACAGTGAATCTTTAAATCACTAAAGAGCTCAATGTATAATAAACTTTTTAGATTATATACAGAGCAATATTTATCTTAGAAAGGAAGGAAAAACTCAACACCGTAATAAATTTATTTTGACCAAAATTGGGGCCTAAGTTGATTTAATATAGCTCCCCAAATATTTAGTCTCATCAGATGGTAGATCAGGATAATTTTGCTGACAATTATCCTGATATACCATCTGATGAGACGAAATGTTTGGGAGCTATGTTAAATCCACTTAGATTTATAAAGGTCCCAATTTTGTCGAAATAAATTTATTATGGAATTACGGTGTTGAGTTTTTCCTTCCTTTCTATATATATATATATATATATATATATATATATATATATATATATATATATATATATATATTATCCGCACTCTTGTTTTCTTGAAACCGAGCTCTTTGTGGAAAATTTGATTGACTGAAGCATGTATAATCTGCCGAGAACAAGCTACCTCATCGATGATAATTCGCCGGTTCGCCATAACATCTCTCGTTAGTTGTTGAGGTTGACGGGCATCCTGCTTCCTCCTGGTACGTCACGCTTGTCCGGCAACTTTTAAACTTCTCTATCCACTCACACACACGTCTACACGGCAGTGCACTTACCCCGTATTGTGCTAAATGCCTCCTTTGAATTTCAGACCTTGACACTCCTGCTGACCAGAGAAATCAGGTCACGTGACCACAACAGTGCCAACTATAATCACGCATGCGCAGAACAGAAATAAAATTAAAAATTAAAAATATATTATGTCGAAAATGCAGATAATTTCTGACTCTCATTCGTAGATTAATAAACGTTATTCTTCAATATATGTGTTTCGTTAACTTTACTCTTTATATATTATTATTTTAAAGTTACTTTTAATATTTTCGGACTGTTCAACTCATCGGGAAATGTTGGCTTTCGATACAAAGATGAACTGAATCCTTGCATATTGTTTATTGCTTTTTTCTATTTCTTGTTTTGTTTTAAAAATTATTTGTATTTTTCAAACTGTTGTTCTCATTTTTATTGTGATGTATAAAAACACAACGTTCCAGCCGTTTTACACTCGAGAATTATTCATATATTCCTTCTCTATTCGAACTTAGCATTGATTTGACTAGCGAAATCCTTTTGAATAGTTGACTTTTGAGAAAACATGACGTTGAAGAAATTATGAAGACTTCATCCAAACAATAACGCCATTGTTTTGTACGCCCATCAATCTGAGAAGCGTCACGACAAGCGTCACGACCATTAAAATATGTAACTATATGTTGTTTAATAGCGTTTCTAGGAAATTAGAAGCGGAAAATCCAATGGTATCAGTTATTCTTCAACATTTCAATTTTTAAAGTAATTTACTTTTTAAAATAGTTTAATCTAGCCTTTTTAATTATTGGTTCTCTTTTTTTCTTCTCTATACTTGATTTACTCAAGGGGTCACTATAACCCAACATATGTGCTGCTTTTTGGAGACATCTTCTTCTCGAATGTTCTTCCGTATCTATTATTTGAACTTTATGCCACAAGAGTAAACGGTTTTCTTTTTATTTTCATATATGATCAGCCATACCCGACTTTCTAATTCCCCTTGTAACCACCACTTTTCGATATTTCTCTATTCTTTCTTTCAATTGTAAACATGTCTCGCCTTTGTATACTTTGTCGCAGCAGCATGTGAAGGAATATACACAATTCATAGTTATGCTGTATGCTGTTGGGGGCTTGACTAGAAGTTGTTTACGAAGAGTTGAGTCACTCCTAAATATTGCTCTGATATTATATGGACAACACATTTTTAAAAATCTTTTCAACCAAGCCTTTGGCATAGGCAGACAGACTGTGGTAGGTTTTCTGATTTTCAGGCTTGTGATCCAGATTTCTAAGAGCTGATGTTATACTCTTTGAGTAATTGTTTCGATGGAGGGTGTCTCTTAATTGGTCCATTTCTTGTTTACATACATCGTCACTACTGATTGCATTTGATCACTGTTACGCACTGAACTATTCCTTTTTTTACATTGTATGGCTTTACATTGTATGGACTAGTAAAAAAAAAAAAAACAACACCCTCGGGGCAGTGTAAAAATTAATTTTTGAAAAATATTGTCTTGGGTAAAGTTAAAAATTCAATGTCAGAGGTTTTGTATCATAAGTAAGTAAAATTATAAAATTTATTAAAGGAGAAATTTTTTTTAATGAAATGTAAACTTAGTTCTGTTCCCCTCAAATAAAATGTAGCATGAATCTATTAATTATTGATTAAATAATTATTTTGAATATTTTACACATAAATGTTATACCATCGTTGGTATTTATTTATTTGTAAACGTTTTAGTAAAACTCTTGATACTGAAAAATGACTATTTCTTGTTTGTTCTTTATTCTATGTATTGACGATTTCGAGTAATGTGACGTAAGTAGTGACGTCATTTCGGTTACAGACAAATTGAGACCGAATCTTCATTTTAATAGAGATGGTGGCAATCAAAGTTGAGTTACTTTCCGGCTTTTGATACACAGGTGAACTGAATTCATGATTATTGTTAATTTTTATTCTTCTTTACGTTTTAATTGTTTTCTTTTATTTATGTTTTATTTCTTTTATGTTTATCCTTGATTAATTTCTTTTATTTCTAATCAAAAGAACATGCGCTCAGTCGTTGTACAAACATACAGACATGCAGATAGACATACATAATCTTTCTTATATATATATATATATATTATATATATATATATATATATATATATATATATATATATATATCGTGTGAGATGGTCACTGTTTCAGCTTTTGCTGGAATGGCGTACCAACGGCACTATAATTGGTAAAGTGCTCAATATAAAATAGAGCTGTTATATAATATAATAAAATAAATATATGAAGGTCGTGAATGTTCCTTTGTCACCTAATAAATAGATATGTAAAACCTTTATATATTTATTTTATTATATTTATTTTATTATATATTATATTATATTATATATATATATATATATATATATATATATATATATATATATATATATATATATATATATATATATATATATATTGTAACACGGTTTTGTTTGAATGGCTTTTTGCCGATAATTTTTGGGAAATAAGTGCTTAATTGGAGTCGTACCTAATTTGGAAATTAATTAATTAATAATGAATTAGGCGGGTATTCCCGCCTAATTCATTATTAATTAATTAATTTCCAAAATTAGGTACGACTCCAATTAAGCACATATATATATATATATAATATATATATAATATATTATATATATATGGAGAATGAATGTGAAAGTATTAGCATATGAAGGTGCTCAATGCTAAAATAGCAGAGCATTGAATAGTATAGTGTTAGTATTCCGTAAGTGAAGTTTCATGCATATTATGCAATCTTCAGACGGTAAAAAATATTAAAATATTAAAGGTGGCTTGTTCAGGGATTATTTAATGCGAAGCGTGCTCTCGAAATGAATGTTATAACGTGAGACTTATATTCAAAAACATAAACATTCTTAGGTCTTAATTTACGCGGTGACAAGGTACAAATAAAAAAATTTTTTAGATTTATAGAGGGCAAAAATATGGGAATAATAAGGATCGGTGGAAAATGACATAATAAAAATTTGTTTAAATGTCTACATTTGAAAAACCAGTTTGCTTCTCTTGCTCAATAAATTTTACATTCGTATTTTGGAGAATAGACAATTTTTCTTTGATACAAAGTCCATAGTTGCGCTGAACACCCTTGTAATCCAGGGCCTTTTTGATAATTTCCCTATTTTATCACAGGTATTTTGCCCGTTGTGACTTTAATGTGCCATACGTGTTATCCAAACACGTATGGCATATTAAAGACACAACGGGCAAAACACCTAAGATGAAATAGAAAATTATTTAAAAGAATAAGTACATGAAAATTGAATGTTACCTCATATTTTTTCTAAATTCAAGACTTTCTTTGAACGTCTATAATGCTAAACGAGAGAGACGTCTTCCTTCAAATTTCTACACTAATCAGCCATCATGACTGCATCCCAGTGTCCCTGATACATAGTCTCCATCTCTTTCAAGTCCTGATGGAATCTACCCCCCCTGCTCATCTATCATTGATCTCGGATTGTTAGGAAACTGAACCATATCTCAAAATAAGTAATGCTTTTTGATACTCATGTTATTACATCCAATGTTGCAGAAAGCAGTCAGCATATTGGTGGCAGGTTCTACGTAGTTCCTGACCATGTTGCCAAGAAAGATCTTTATAACAAGAACAAAAGCCTTTCATGCTTCCAGTTCCACTTCGTTCATTGAGTTATCAAACTCAGGATCTCTAATAAGCAGATAGGTTCAAGGAACGTCAAAGATATCAGCTTTCAACTTCCCCGTGGCCAATTCTGGAAAAGCCTGACACAAAGAAGTGAAGCAGCGATTACCCATGACTAGTGATTTGGGGAAATGCTTGATCAAGTCAAGCTTGAAGTACAGTGCTGGAAAGTATATCCTGTCTCTGTCCACAAGAGGGTGGCTGAGGACGTTCTTTGCTCTGCAAGGCACCAATTCCTCACACAAAGGCCAGTTTTTTGTATGATGCTGAGCATGGCATCTACCATCTCACAAGCACAGAAAGCATGGGTAATTGGTGAACCCAGATTGTTGTCCTAACAAAAAATTAAGCATCTTCAGGTCAACACAAATAAAACACTCATGCTGGTCTAAACAAAATTTCCTCAGCCAATACTTCAACGATTCATATATCTTCAGTCGAGTGAGGGAGGGAGGGGGGAGGGATGCAGAGTCAAAATGCATGACATTGTGCAGCAGAACATGTTTCATTGATCCCTTTTCACTGTCAATGAACAGTCTCCAATCTTTGGGTTTGTACTGTGAGACTCCAACTCTGTGTAGAAGTTGCGCAATATCTATACAGTACACCAAGTTATTAAGGAAAACAATGGATGTACTTTTAATGTCTGTTGGCGTAGAAAGTAATACGAGCACTATCAGAGAAGGTTTTGTTCGTTCAATCTGGATCCCAACAGTTCGGCAGAGGACTTTGACAAGTTTGTTACGTTTTTAAGGACCATCCTTTGGCCTTAAAGCAGGGGCACTTATCTAGTGGAATTGGATCCTTGATAAAGAGTCCCTCGATAACGAATCCTTTGGTTACTCTGGTAAAGTGTTCTCAGTTACTGGTATAGAGTGCTTCGATAATTAATCTTTTGGTTACTCTGGTAATCTTATAAGTCCTTCCTGGGTATTGGTAAAGGTCCGGTAATCCTATGTCAGTCCTCAGTGATCGCAATTGTAATTATGACCAGTGGGGGGTAAGTATTCTATCAGCCACGCAGTATGTTTAGTGATTGGGTATAGGAGTCAATCACGTGACCTTGGCTAGTCTATAAATTCAGGTGGGGAATTAGAGCACACACTATATCAAAATAACTCCAACGAGTTGAAATCACAAACGAGATAATTTATATTCTTTGGGGTGCATCGTCAAGAAACATTTTTCTTCTTGAATACTGTAGGAATCTTTGTCACTAATGTCAGGAAGTTCTCCAAAGACATATACTGGAATTACCTTACATTGAGTTATAGAATGATATGCTAATTGAAGTTCAGGATACTTGAGGCTGTCCCAGTTATTTCTGTTGATCCCAGTTACATCAGTAGCGCAGAAGTAGCAATTTATGTCATGGTTAATCGTCTGACTCCAACCCATAGGAACTCCGATTTCCCCGGATCTACTGACGCGGATACTCTATGCACGCCTTGCATATCATATGTGTGGCGGAAGCTTTATTTCATTCACCAAGTTTAATACCAAAATAAACATGGTAATTATAATTCATGAAACTTGTGATTGGATTCCTGTTAGAAGCAATGTTATAGTCGCCACAGATGTAACACAATGCGTCGGCTTATTTTTGCAAGATCTTGGTTAAAGTCATTTCATTCACTTGTAAAATAAGCATACCGATCAATCATAAACTAACGCACGGGAAATTCTTTTTAAAGCTTTTTTTATTTTATTTCAAATCTTAAGTCAATCGCGTCAGCTATGTAGACTAAAATACCAATTCAATTCCCATTGAAAATAAACTGAAATGCAATTGTAACAAGATAAGTCGATCTTTGGCATTGTGACGCTATAACATTACGTTGAGAAACCCTGGACCAATCACCTGAACACTAGATTACATAAGACATAGAGCATTACAGAATATTCTTAAAAGGTGCAAAAAAGGTGCATGAAGTTTGATGGTTTGTAAATTTTACGGCATCCCTGTTGGACATAGTTATTTTTATGCGGAGGATGTGTTATGTATAGTAAAATACCCTATAGGTCTATAAAGTGAAGCGCCGACGGTTACTATAAGTAACTCAGGAACAATTATGGTTTGAGTAAGCCAATGCGAGTCAGCTCATAACTCTATATGTCGGGCGTAATCCCACTTCTCTGTACTGTAATTGTCTACTCTTTTGTTTAATACATTTTCCTACATTTATTACCCGTCGTTTTGTTCTTATTTGACCCCCTTTAAAACCCCAAACAGTTATATTCATGCTTGATGGTGTATACAGGGCAGAAAAAAACCTAAACTCAATTTTTTACCCAAATTTGTTTAATGCATTTTTAAAACCCAGAGATGGTACCTTACAAGGTATTACCACTCCGGGTCAGGATAGGCTTGGGAGTACTGGCTATGAAAGTGTACTCCACACTTCCCAGAGCACCAGAATTTAAACTTCACAATTACATGCAGTTTAATGTTATACCCAGACTAAGACCCTTCAGTTCACGCCTTCCATAAATGATAAAAGTGAGGGTTTCATAAGGGCAATTGGGTCGGAACAATCATATAAGTTATAGGGCTTGACCTGGCCAGCCGATGATCGGAAGTGGTGTCTCTCCAACCGCCCGTTTTATCCCAAGTAAGAGTGAAGTGTTGCATGTCATGGTCTGCTCAAACACGAGGGTTCTATGTTGAGCATCACGAGTCGCCACCCCACAGCCAACATGTGGTCCCATTTGGGGAATTTTACCCTGTGCAGTGAGTGTATTATACTGCTCTACCCGACATGGCGTTAGAAGTACGCGTAACTCCGGCCAATTGACCTGAAATACTATGTAACCTTAATGGTGTGGTGAAAAGGAAGTAGGGAGCCACTTTATGAAATGAGGAAATTAGTAGATGTCCCTTGAGACGGACATAAGAAATCATAGAAACTACCACCGTTGAGTTTAGATGAATCTAAAATTAGCAGACAATATTCCTAAGACCCTTGTTTTATAAGGTGCGGATTAGAACTGAAAAGGATAGGAGGAAGACCCTGGGCGCGAACAAGAAGTTGATTTTAGATTGGGTCACAAGGAATTAGATACTATACGGTTAGTGACAGAAACTAAGAACGATTTATTTAGAATTCTCTTTCTGTCTCTGGTCTCTCTCCTCCCTCTCTCCTTCTTTCTCTGTCTCTGTCTCTCTGTCCTGTCTCCTGTCTCTCCCCCTGCTCTCCTCCCCCCTCTCTCTACTGCCTCTCTCTCTTCCCTCTTCTGTCCGTCTCTGACTCCGTGTCTGGTCTGTCTGTCTGTTCTCTCTTCTCCTTCATCTTCTCTCTCTCTCTCCTCTCTCTCTCATATATATATATTAATATATATTATAATATATATTATATATATATATTCTAAAACGCCGACCAAATATAATTGACATCAAAACTGGATTCTTGTTTGTTCGTGTGAATGAATATCGATCGACGATGTTACGAATTAACTCGATATTCTATTCCCGAATAAGTTATCTTCTTTATCTCTCTCTCCTCTCTCTCTCTCTTCTCTCTCTCTCTCTCTCCCTCTCTCTTCTCTCTCTCTCTAACACCCAGCAGCCGGCACAGAACCCTCACACAGCCATGGTCAGTCGAAGGGATGTAGCTAGTCCCGAAAAATTCTACCCGCGTTAAATAAATGAAACTCAAACAAACTAAGTTTGTTCAAGATATTTATTCCTCAAACTACCAAATTACGCTAACAATATTAGTGCATAATTAAGTTACGTTAATGCTGTCACTCCTCAGCCTAAACATAGTATAAGTATCTCCTAAAACGGATACAAATCTAACACTTCACCTCATGAGATATATATATATTATAAATCACTATACACTATATAGATTATATATACATATATATATATATATAGATAATACTATATATTATATATATAAGATAGATTAGATAGATAGATAGATAGAATAAAAAGGAAAGAACTGTAGCGTTTTTTCTTTGGTTATTACTACGGTAAACTTTTGACGTGAGAATCCTATCGAAAGTATCCAGCAAAAATCTGGTTTGTTTTTCAAGAACGAAAATCGAAACGCAAAACCGAATATTTCTGGCTGGATGCAATCAACGTCCACAGCCAACCACTATAGTAGTTCTAATCACAAAGAAGAAAAAGTAATTTTTTAATCACAACACTCGGTACGCGAATCTGATCCCTGCTACAAGCATAGAAAAGAAAATCCCTAAACGTCTATTAATACACCCATGTGTGTGGATGATCTCTCTCCAGAGGATAAACTAAAATACCAATTCAATTTTCCATTGAAATAAACTGAAAATGCAATTGTAACAAGATAAGTCGATTCTTTGGCATTGCGATGCTATAACATTACGTTTGAGAAACCCTGGACCAATCACCTGAACACTAAATTACATAAGACATATAGCATTTCAGAATATTCTGGTTTGAGTAAGCCAATGCGAGTCAGCTCATAACTCTATTTATCGGACGGAATTCCCTGGGATTTGGGAAAAATACAAAAGAGGATCGGCAATATGGTGTATATTGTCGAAGGTCCCAAGTTTCCCATAAGAGACACCTAAACCAATTAAGAAAACGCTTGACGGAGGATGTTAACAGCGGTCCCCGGAACAAGAGGAGGTAATGGATGTCATATACGACACATTTAGCTTACCTTCTCCACAAGCATCCCCTCAACAACGCCATTCTTCAAGAAAACGAAGAGCGACGGAGTTTATCAAAATAAATCCCAAGAGAAAAAAATATTAAGACTCCTGTGGAGTAAAATCTTAGGAGGGGGTGTTATAGGTGATATATATACCTATAGACTAATTGAATGCGCCGACGGTTACTATAAGTAACAGGAACAATTATGGTTTGAGTAAGCCAATGCGAGTCAGCTCATAACTCTATATGTCGGCGTGTAATTCCCACTTCTCTCGTACTGTAATTGTCTACTCTTTTGTTAATACATTTTCCTACATTTTTTACCCGTCGTTTTGTTCTTATTTGACCCCTTAAAACCCCACAACATTTATATTCATGCTTGATGGGTATACAGGGAGAAAAAACAACTCAATTTTTTACCAAATTTGTTTAATGCATTTTTTAAAAACCCAGAGATGGTACCTTACAAGTATTACCACTCGCGTCAGGATAGGCTTGGGGTACTGGCTATGAAAGTGTACTCCACACTCCCCAGAGCACCAGAATTTAAACTTCACAATTAATGCATTTAATGTTATACCAGGACTAAGACCTCATCAGCAGGCCTTCCATAAATGATAAAGGTGGGTTTGCATAAGGGCAATGGGTCGGACAATCATATAAGTTATAGGGCTTGACTGGCCAGCCGATTGATCGGAGTGGTGTCTCTCCAACCGCCCGTTTACCCAAGTAAGAGTGAAGTGTTGCATGTCATGGTCTGCTCAGTCACGAGGGTTCTATGTTTGAGCATCACGAGTCGCCACCCACAGCCAACATGTGGTCCATTTGGGGAATTTTACCCTGTGCAGTGAGTGTATTATACTGCTCTACCCGACATGGCGTTAGAAGGTACGCGTAACTCCGGCCAATGACCTGAATACTAAGTAACCTTAATGGTGTGGTGAAAAGGAAGAAGGGAGACACTTATGAAATGAGTAAAATTTTAGTAGATGCTTTGAAACGGACATAGATCATAGGAACTACCACCGTTGTAAGTTTAGATGAATCTAAATTAGCAGACAATATTTCCTAAAGACCCTTGTTTATAAAGGTGACGGATTAGAACTGAAAAGGGATAGGAGGAAGCCCTGGGCGCGAAAGAAGTTGATTTTAGATTCGGGTCACAAGGAATTAGATATATACGGTTAGTGACAGAAACTAAGAACGATTTATTTAGAATTCTCTTTCTGTCTCTGTCTCTCTCCTCCCTCTCTCTTCTTTCTCTGTCTCTGTCTCTCTGTCTCTGTCTGTCTCTCCCCCTTTCTCTCCCCCTCTCTCTCTCTCTCTCTCCTCTCTGTCCTGTCTTCTGACTCTCTGTCTGTCTGTCTGTCTGTCTTCCTCTCTCTTCTCTTCTCTCTCTCTCTCTATATATATATATATATATATATATATATATATTCTAAAAACCGCCGACCAAAATATATTGACATCAAAACTGATTCTTGTTGTTCGTGTGAATGAATCGATCGACGACGATGTTACGATTAACTCGATATTCTATTCCCGGTAAGTTATCTTCTTTATCTCTTCCTCTCTCTCTCTCTCTCTCCTCTCTCTCTCTCTCTCTCTCTTCTCTCTCTCTCTAACACCCAGCAGCCGCCACAAGAACCTCACCACGAGCCATGGTCAGTCGAAGGGATGTAGTAGTCCCGAAAATTTACCCGGTTAAATAAATGAAACTCAACAAAACTAGAGGCTTCAGATATTTATCTCTCAACTACCATATTACGCTAACAATATTAGCATAATAAGTACGTTAATGCTTCACTCCTCAGCCTAAACATAGTATAAGTATCTCCTAAAACGGATACAAATACTAACATTCACTCTCA
>CM042145.1:32348645-32362460 GCA_023376005.1 Doryteuthis pealeii | reverse complement strand
TCAATGACTGTTGGGATGCCGATTGTGGGTGCCAAGTCGAGACGTAAATAACTAAAACGATAATTTCGAGACCAGTGCACATAGTTCACATTTCCGAGATAGTATAGCTGACAAAGGCACAATGTTACACCATTAATCAGTTCCATAGGAAGATCCTAATTTTTTTGTTGCTTTTTTCTAAATAATAAATAACCCTGCGTTGCATAAAACATAATCAAATTGAATGTAATTATCTATACTGTAATACGTTCTAATATTTAACTATTATAAATAAACTTTTAAAATCTATTTGTTTGTAGTGAACCTAATGACATAAGCTTATCTGAAGGTCATTCATACCTCAATTTTAACTCGCAGACAAAACAAGAAATTACCGAGTGACTGCTCGTAACTAGAAAAAATCGTACGTCGGGGTACTCGTAAGTCAGGGTAATAAAGCAAATTCATGGATTGGAATTAATATTTACGAAAATGACCTTAAATGACATCTTTCACAAAGGTTATTATGACATTAGAGTGCAGTCATTGACACACTTTCTGTAAATAACGGAGATGACGATGTTGATTGTTTTTACTATGAACTCCTCCTCTTACTACTACTATAAGGATTAATTTCTTCTTCTTCTTCTTCTTCTTCTTCTTCTTCTTCTTCTTCTTCTTCTTCTTCTTCTGTTTTTATTGTTGCACCTTCAAGTCACGTATTTAATTTGGTTGAGAAATTTTCCAAATTCGTTTGAAGCGGATATTTGGTATCTTGATGGCAGATGTACGTTATATGCTGCGGAGCCTTTCCTCGTCTATGCTATCCTCAAGCAACTTACTCTTCGTCGTTCGGTCACCACTCGTCTTCAGTGCCTACGTCATCATCCTCTGGATGATATACTGACGATATCTGCTAATATATATATATATATATATATATAATATATATATAATAGATAGATAGATAGATAGATAGATAGATAGATAGATAAAAAGAAAGAACTGTAGCGTTTTTCTTTGGTTATATACTACGGTAAAGTTTTGACGTGAGAAATCCTATCGAAAGTATCCAGCAAAAAAGTTAGTTTTTCAAGAAACGTAAACGAAACGCAAAACCGAATATTTCTGGATGATATCAACGTCCACAGCCAACCAGGGGATAGTAGTTCTAATCACAAAGAAGAAAAAAGTAATCTTTTAATCTACAAACTCGGTACGCGATCTGATCCCTGCTACAAGATAGAAAAGAAATCCCTAACGTCTATTAATACACCCGTGCTGTTGGGATGCGCCGATTGTGGGTGCCAAGTCGAGACGTAAATAACTAAAACGATAATTTCGAGACCAGTGCACATAGTTCACATTTCCGAGATAGTAACTTGAACAAAGGCACAATGTTACACCATTAATCCGTTCCAAAGGAACATCCTAATTTTTTTGTTATTTTTTCTAAATAATAAAAATAACCCTGCGTTGCATAAAAACATAATCAAATCGAATGTAATTAATCATATACTGTAATACGTTCTAATATTTAACTATTATAAATAAACTTTTAAAATCTATTTGTTTGTAGTGAACCTAATGACATAAGCTTATCTGAAGGTCATTCATACCTCAAATTTTAACTCGCAGTACAAAACAAGAAATATACCGAGTGACTGCTCGTAACTAGAAAAATTCGTACGTCGGGCTACTCGTAAGTCAGGGTAATAAGCAAATTCATGGATTGGAGTTAATATTTACGAAAATGACCTAAAATGACATCTTGTCACAAAGGTTATTATGACATTAGAGTGCAGTCATTGACACACTTTCTGTAAATAACGGAGATGACGAATGTTGATTGTTTTTACTATGAACTCCTCCTCTTACTACTACTATAAGGATTAATTTCTTCTTCTTCTTCTTCTTCTTCTTCTTCTTCTTCTTCTTCTTCTTCTTCTTCTGTTTTTGTTGCACCTTCAAGTCACGTATTTAATTTGGTTGAGAAATTTTCCAAATTCGTTTGAAGCGGATATTTGGTATCTTGATGGCAGATGACATATGTCGGATTTCCCTGAAAAGATTTGGTCCTTCAACCCGGATCTAAAATTACTATAAAAGAAATGTGTTCTTCAATTATTTTTAAAGCTGATAAACTTCAATAGTTGAAAACAAGTTCCGAAATGGGTAAAATGCTGAAAATCGCCGTCGTTTTGTGTGCCATGTTCGTTTTAAGTAATGCTCTCTTCAGACACAGACGTGAGTAAATAACTTTATCTCAAATTATTATTACTTATTGCAATGAAGTATATTTGGAATAGTCAGCTTATTTTTGGTCTGTTTAATGGCATATCAACATTAGTGGGTTATCTAATGCCAAAGCCACCCTTGCCGAATAACAATATTGGTACAATTAATCCCATAACTAGGGTGGTGATGAGAGAATCAATACAAGAATCAAATTGCTCTGATGGCTAACACCCTACTTTTTTATCATATGGGTGCTAGAAGATTATGGCTGAGGATCACCCACCAGTTTATTAATCCACATGGAGTTATTTATTCGAAATGATACGCATAAGGTTCATGAGAAATATAACATGAAAATAATTTCTAACATTTCTCTGTGCTTATATGATGCTAGAGATCTCTAAAGATCATGGAATACTCCTTCATTGCCATTACTCTCAAGTCCAATCTGAACCGAATTGGTAGTTCGTGTTAGGGTCCAATCAATGAGTCAAATAGATATGTTTGCAAGTTCAGGGAAATTATTTGTACCAGTTTATTTATAGACGGATTCAATGAAAATTATGTCAACCAATTTATTCATACATATGAAGTTAAAAAAAAATCATACATATAGAAAGAACTGGCAGTAAATAACCCACAAGAGATGACATGCCATTAAACCCCATCCAGCCAAGCATCTTAAAACATATTTACTTTTGTTCATTATTATTATTATTATTATTATTATTATTATTATTATTATTATTATTTCTATAGCTCGCTGTGGAAGGAGAACATACAACCCAAGGTCCCAGCTGTGCTGCAGTGGCAGAGTTCGAACCAAGTTTGGAATATCTCCCGGCTGTTGTGGAACTGATGTATACGATCACAAATTTCAGATATGCTGCTCTAGCAGACGATTACAAAGATATGGCATTAGACCATCATGTTGTGGAAGAAGAGTCTACGACGCTGCTTTTTACAAATGTGTCCGTGGGAGAGTCGTCCATAAATGAAAACTTTTCGTTTTTTGTCATAAGTTTTCTCTTTTCAAAATCATCGAAATAAACAATTATTCAATGTTTTAAGAAACGGGTCTATGGAGCTGAAAACTGTGATTGTAAAATATCTATTGCAAAATAAAAGATTATTTTTATATTATATTTCGTATTGTTTTTGTATATCCCATATTTTCGTTTTTTTTTGTTTGTTTGTTTGTTTTCTTTTTACTAATCTTTGTTATTTATTCAAGATATGCGATTGTTCATTTCTCGTTATTTCTTCCTCTCTTCCTCTCAACCTCCGCCCTGTCGGCTGGGGCATTAGAATGCACCGACTGCACCTCTGCAGAGGGGTAAGACTCCCCCAAATGTGGCCACCTCTCTTCCTCTCAACCTATAGTTGTTTCTGAGATTGAAAATAATCTTCTGAAATTCGAGCAAAATGTATTCATTTTTTGTATAACTTACGGAAAGATACATCTTGCTTCTACTGTGGCGGACCGGAAGTTCTTACTTCAACAAACAAAAATCAAATGACAAAAATGAATAGTTTGCGCATGGGATTGCGCACCCTAGTAAAAGAGAAAAACTAAAATAAAAATCTGTACAATTTCAATCAATCACAGACGTTCGCGCCTAAAAGGAAATCTATCAAATAGACCCCTTTTTGGAGCCTACTAAAATACTATATAAAACCAACTTTTTCATATTCCAAGCAGAAAGAAATTATTCGTCTAACTAAATCCACGTCACTTTAAAGTAAGACAAAGCACATTCACTTATAAGAAGGTATGAAAATATATCTATCTCTCTTTATCAACCTTTTACGAGATCAGCAATGCTACTACTGCCGTGTGACTTTGAACTCTTACCCTTTCTTTCTCGCCTCATAGCTTATAACATATTTTCTTACGTGTTATAAAGAACTAAAAATACAAAATTACCTTTTTGTATACAAGATAACCTAAAGAACTTTGCTCGGTATTATGCGTTACCTTTTGTAAAATCGTTACTCAATACAAGATGTTTTATTTAAGATTGAGTTTTTGTTATTTATGCCTTGTGCTTGATTATTTTATGGTATTTTCAAATGTTTGAATATTTTATTGGTTATTGACTTCAAACTGGTGACCTTTATACAAAGACTTCAAACAGCCCTTACATACATCCAGCATACTACCTTGTATTTATCAAACTTTCACTCTTTCTTTAATACTCTGTCTGTCTGTCTGTCTGTCTGTCTGTCTCTCTCTCTCTCTCTCTCTCTCTCTGTGATTTAACTTCTTTTTTTTCCCCTTAAAGCCACCAAAATTCCATCAACAAAAAATGCAGACCGATAGAAAGTTTTAAAGGGAAGTAATTTTTATACAGTAATGCGAGAATCATCTCCCTTGAAAACTATTATGAACATGTTTCTCTCTCTCTGTACATGCTGCGTAGAGGACCTCCCGAGAACGATGAGTAATAGGGACGGATGGAGAGAGATTGTCATGAATGTCCGTGCTAATAGTGTGACCTGATGATGATGATGATGATGATGATATATATATATATATATATATATATATATATATATATATATATATATATATATCTCATCAAGAATGTCCTACGAAGGTAACCAGTCCACTGCGAACACCAATATATATATATATATATATATATATATATATATATATATATGTGTGTGTGTGTGTGTGTGTGTGTGTGTGTGTGTGTATGTGTCTTCACCTCTATCTCTCATCACGCACAGGCACACAGATGTACATATTTACAAAGATTTGTTTGGAAGTGGATCAAGGCCTCGAGTATAGGGCACACAGTGAGGCTCTCGATCACGTACAATGCCTTACTAGTCAAGTTTTCTAACCTTTACACCACGCGAGGCGCCTAGACACACAAACCTCTACACAGATGAAAATACCAACAAACTAATCTAAGCAAGAAACGTAGACCTGCTTTTTATGAACAAAACAAAATAAATTACCTCAGATATTTTGCCTGTTTTAGCAAACCAGTAAATGAAATTAAAACGAATATTGCCAAGAAACTGAAGAAGTTGCAGAAGTTGAAAATTAATATCAGCTTTTAGATAAAGTCGCAAAATACCCAACGTTGACCTAGTTATAAAATTTTAAATTAAATCTCTTATCTATACTAGCCGAAAAACTGCCTTGGGGTGCTGTAAAAATTAATTTTTGATTTAATATTTGAAACCATATTTTTTTATTTAATATTTGAAACGATAGTTTTAATAGACATAAAATGGCTTTGCTATTCCAATAAATGTGTTTTATTTCTAATAAAACCAAGTTAGTAACAGTTAAATTCAAATTAATTCAAATATTTAAGGTTTTTCTTGAATGCAAAACCATTTTGCTTTGATTATCGTTTGTCGTAAAACAAAATTTTACAAAATACGTTAATCAAAGCAGAACGTTTATTTTTTTAAACACCGTATGATAAAAATAAAATTTAACTCTATTCGTTCGATAACTTTAAATATATATTAAAATAAAATAAACTTTATATAAATGAATAATACCGGGCATGTATTCATTAAAAGTTGTTTTGACAAACAATGTTGCATACTTAATTTCTGAGGATATCTAATACAAGGTTGTTCTTTATTCCATGTATTAATGATTTTGACATAAATTAAATACTCATTGATAAACTTACTCAAATCCTGAGGGTAGTGGGTCGTAAGCAGTGACGTAATTTCGGTTAGAGACTGACATCGAATCTCTATTATATATAGATTCATATATATATATATATATATATATATATATATATATATATATATATGTGAGGTATCCAGGACTTGGTAGTAAGGGATGATTCTGTATGTGATTTCTAAGATACACTTTATTATTATTGTATGATCCAGTATGTATAAACACAGTGAATCTTTAAATCACTAAAGAGCTCAATCTATAATAAACTTTTTAGATTATATACAGAGCAATATTTATCTTAGAAAGGAAGGAAAAACTCAACACCGTAATAAATTTATTTTGACCAAAATTGGGGCCTAAGTTGATTTAATATAGCTCTCCAAAAATTTCGTCTCATCAGATGGTAGATCAGGATAATTTTGCTGACAATTATCCTGATCTACCATCTGATGAGACGAAATGTTTGGGGAGCTATGTTAAATCAACTTAGACTTATAAAGGCCCCAATTTTGGTCGAAATAAATTTATTATGGAATTACGGTGTTGAGTTTTTCCTTCCTTTCTATGATACATATATATATATATATATATATATATATATATATATATATATATATATATATATATCCGCACTCTTGTTTTCTTGAAACCGAGCTCTTTGTTGAAAATTTAATTGACTGAAGCATGTATAATCTGCCGAGAACAAGCTACCTCATCGATGATAATTCGCCGGTTCGACATAACATCTCTCGTTTGTTGTTGAGGTTGACGGGCATCCTGCTTCCTCCTGGTACGTCACGCTTGTCCGGCAACTTTTAAACTTCTCTATCCACTCACACACACGTCTACACGGCAGTGCACTTACCCCGTATTGTGCTAAATGCCTCCTTTGAATTTCAGACCTTGACACTCCTGCTGACCAGAGAAATCGTGTCATGTGACCACAAAAGTGCCAACTATAATCACGCATGCGCAGAACAGAAATAAAATTAAAAATTAAAAATATATTATGTCGAAAATGCAGATAATTTCTGACTCTCATTCGTAGATTAATAAACGTTATTCTTCAATATATGTGTTTCGTTAACTTTACTCTTTATATATTATTGTTTTAAAGTTACTTTTAATATTTTCGGACTGTTCAACTCATCGGGAAATGTTGGCTTTCGATACAAAGATGAACTGAATCCTTGCATATTGTTTATTGCTTTTTTCTATTTCTTGTTTTGTTTAAAAATGATTTGTATTTTTCAAACTGTTGTTCTCATTTTTATTGTGATGTATAAAAACACAACGTTCCAGCCGTTTTACACTCGAGAATTATTCATATATTCCTTCTCTATTCGAACTTAGCATTGATTTGACTAGCGAAATCCTTTTGAATAGTTGATTTTTGAGAAAACATGACGTTGAAGAAATTATGAAGACTTCATCCAAACAATAACGCCATTGTTTTGTACGCCCATCAATCTGAGAAGCGTCACGACAAGCGTCACGACCATTAAAATATGTAACTATATGTTGTTTAATAGCGTTTCTAGGAAATTAGAAGCGGAAAATCTGGTATCAGTTATTCTTCAACATTTCAATTTTTAAAGTAATTTACTTTGTAAAAATAGTTTAATCTAGCCTTTTTAATTATTGGTTCTCTTTTTTTTTTTCTTCTCTATACTTGGTTTACTCAAGGGGTCACTATAACCCAACATATGTGCTGCTTTTTGGAGACATCTTCTTCTCGAATGTTCTTCCGTATCTATTATTTGAGCTTTATGCCACAAGAGTAAACGGTTTTCTTTTTCTTTTCATATATGATCAGCCATACCCGACTTTCTAATTCCTCTTGTAACCACCACTTTTCGATATTTCTTATTCTTTCTTTCAATTGCAAACATGTCTCGCCTTTGTATACTTTATCGCAGCAGCATGTGAAGGAATATACACAATTCATAGTTATGCTGTATGCTGTTGGGGGCTTGACTAGAAGTTGTTTACGAAGAGTTGAGTCACTCCTAAATATTGCTCTGATATTATATGGACAACACATTTTTAAAAATCTTTTCAACCAAGCCTTTGGCATAGGCAGACAGACTGTGGTAGGTTTTCTGATTTTCAGGCTTGTGATCCAGATTTCTAAGAGCTGATGTTATACTCTTTGAGTAATTGTTTCGATGGAGGGTGTCTCTTAATTGGTCCATTTCTTGTTTACATACATCGTCACTACTGATGGCTTTTGACCACTGTTACGCACTGACCGATTCCTTTCTTTACATTGTATGGACCAGTGAAAAAAACAAAAACACCCTCGGGGCAGTGTAAAAATTAATTTTTGAAAAATATTGTCTTGGGTAAAGTTAAAAATTCAATGTCAGAGGTTTTGTATCATAAGTAAGTAAAATTATAAAATTTATTAAAGGAGAAATTTTTTTTTTAATGAAATGTAAACTTAGTTCTGTTCCCCTCAAATAAAATGTAGCATGAATCTATTAATTATTGATTAAATAATTATTTTGAATATTTTACACATAAATGTTATACCATCGTTGGTATTTATTTATTTGTAAACGTTTTAGTAAAACTCTTGATACTGAAAAAATGACTATTTGTTTGTTCTTTATTCTATGTATTGACGATTTCGAGTAATGTGACGTAAGTAGTGACATCATTTCGGTTACAGACAAATTGAGACCGAATCTCCATTTTTAATAGAGATGGTGGCAATAAAATTTGAGTTACTGTCCGGCTTTTGATACACAGGTGAACTGAATTCATGATTATTGTTCATTTTTATTCTTCTTTACGTTTTAATTGTTTTCTTTTATTCATGTTTTATTTCTTTTATGTTTATCCTTGATTAATTTCTTTTATTTCTAATCAAAAGAACATGCGCTCAGTCGTTGTACAAACATACAGACATGCAGATAGACATACATAATCTTTCTTATATATATATATATATATATATATATATATATATATATATATATATATCGTGTGAGATGGTCACTGTTTCAGCTTTTGCTGGAATGGCGTACCAACGGCACTATAATTGGTAAAGTGCTCAATATAAAATAGAGCTGTTATATAATATAATAAAATAAATATATGAAGGTCGTGAATGTTCCTTTGTCACCTAATAAATAGATATGTAAAACCTTTATATATTTATTTTATTATATTTATTATATTATATTATATTATATTATATATATATATATATATATATATATATATATATATATATATATATATATATTGTAAACACGGTTTGTTTTGAATGGCTTTTTGCCGATAATTTTTGGGAGAATAAGTGCTTAATTGGAGTCGTACCTAATTTTGGAAATTAATTTCCAAAATTAGGTACAACTCCAATTAAGCACATATATATATATATATATATATATATATATATATATATATATATATATATATATATATTGGAGAATGAATGTGAAAAGTATTAGCATATGAAGGTGCTCAATGCTAAAATAGCAGAGCATTGAATAGTATAGTGTTAGTATTCCGTAAGTGAAGTTTCATGCATATTATGCAATCTTCAGACGGTCAAAAATATTAAAATATTAAAGGTGGCTTGTTCAGGGATTATTTAATGCGAAGCGTGCTCTCGAAATGGAATGTTATAACGTGAGACTTATATTCAAAAACATAAACATTCTTAGGTCTTAATTTACGCGGTGACAAGGTACAAATAAAAAAATTTTTTTAGATTTATAGAGGGCAAAAAATATGGGAATAATAAGGATCGGGTGGAAAATGACATAATAAAAATTTGTTTAAATGTCTACATTTGAAAAGCAGTTTGCTTCTCTTGCTCAATAAATTTACATTCGTATTTTGGAGAATAGACAATTTTTCTTTGATACAAAGTCCATAGTTGCGCTGAACACCCTTGTAATCCAGGGCCTTTTTGATAATTTCCCATTTATCACAGGTATTTTGCCCGTTGTGACTTTAATGTGCCATACGTGTTATCCAAACACGTATGGCATATTAAAGACACAACGGGCAAAACACCTAAGATAAAATAGAAAATTATTTAAAAGAATAAGTACATGAAAATTGAATGTTACCTCATATTTTTTTCTAAATTCAAGACTTTCTTTGAACGTCTATAATGCTAAACAACAGAGACGTCTTCCTTCAAATTTCAACACTAATCAGCCATCATGACTGCATCCCAGTGTCCCTGATACATAGTCTCCATCTCTTTCAAGTCCTGATGGAATCTACCCCCCCCTGCTCATCTATCATTGATCTCGGATTGTCAGGAAACAGAACCATATCCCAAAATAAGTAATGCTTTTTGATACTCATGTTATTACATCCAATGTTGCAGAAAGCAGTCAGCATATTGGTGGCAGGTTCTACGTAGTTCCTGACCATGTTGCCAAGAAAGATCTTTATAACCAGAACAAAAGCCTTTCATGCGTCCAGTTCCACTTCGTTCATTGAGTTATCAAACTCAGGATCTCTAATAAGCAGATAGGTTCTAGGAACGTCAAAGATGTCAGCTTTCAACCCTCCCCGTGGCCAATGCTGGAAAAGCCTGACACAAATAAGTGAACCAGCCATTAACCATGACTAGAGATTTGGGGAAATGCTTGATCAATTCAAGCTTGTAGTACAGTGCTGGAAAGTATATCCTGTCTCTGTCCACAAGAGGGTGGCTGAGGACGTTCTTTGCTCTGCAAGGCACCAATTCCTCACACAAAGGCCATCCCACAAGCACAGAAAGCATGGGTAATTGGTGAACCCAGATTGTGCTAACAAAAAATTAAGCATCTTCAGGTCAACACAAATAAAACACTCATGCTGGTCTAAACAAAATTTCCTCAGCCAATACTTCAACGATTCATATATCTTCAGTCGAGTGAGGGAGGGAGGGGGGAGGGATGCAGAGTCAAAATGCATGACATTGTGCAGCAGAACATGTTTCAGTGATCCCTTTTCACTGTCAATGAACAGTCTCCAATCTTTGGGTTTGTACTGTGAGACTCCAACTCTGTGTAGAAGTTGCGCAATATCTATACAGTACACCAAGTTATTAAGGAAAACAATGGATGTACTTTTAATGTCTGTTGGTGTAGAAAGTAATACGAGCACTATCAGAGAAGGTTTTTGTTCGTTCAATCTGGATCCCAACAGTTCGGCAGAGGACTTTGACAAGTTGTGTTACGTTTTTAAGGACCATCCTTTGGCCTTAAAGCAGGGGCGCTTATCTAGTGGAATTGGATCCTTGATAAAGAGTCCCTCGATAACGAATCCTTTGGTTACTCTGGTAAAGTGTTCTCAGTTACTGGTATAGAGTGCTTCGATAATTAATCTTTTGGTTACTCTGGTAATCTTATAAGTCCTTCCTGGGTATTGGTAAAGGTCCGGTAATCCTATGTCAGTCCTCAGTGATCGCAATTGTAATTATGACCAGTGGGGGTAAGTATTCTATCAGCCACGCAGTATGTTTAGTGATTGGGTATAGGAGTCAATCACGTGACCTTGGCTAGTCTATAAATTCAGGTGGGGAATTAGAGCACACACTATATCAAAATAACTCCAACGAGTTGAAATCACAAACGAGATAATTTATATTCTTTGGGGTGCATCGTCAAGAAACATTTTTCTTCTTGAATACTGTAGGAATCTTTGTCACTAATGTCAGGAAGTTCTTCAAAGATATACTGGAATTGCCTTACATTGAGTTATAGAATGATATGCTAATTGAAGTTCAGGATACTTCAGGTTGTCCAGTTATTTCTGTTGATACCAGTTACCTCAGTAGCGCAGAAGTAGCAATTTATGTCATGGTTAATCGTCTGACTCCAACCCATAGGAACTCCGAAATTCCCCGGATCTACTGACGCGGATACTCTATGCACGCCTTGCATATCATATGTGTGGCGGAAGCTTTATTTCATTCACCAAGTTTAATACCAAAATAAACATGGTAATTATAATTCATGAAACTTGTGATTGGATTCCTGTTAGAAGCAATGTTATAGTCGCCACAGATGTAACACAATGCGTCGGGCTTATTTTTGCAAGATCTTGTTAAAGTCATTTCATTCACTTGTAAAATAAGCATACCGATCAATCATAAACTAACGCACGGAAATTCTTTAAAGTTTTTTTTTAATTTTATTTCAAGATCTTAGTCAATCGGTCAGCTATGTAGACTAAAATACCAATTCAATTTTCCCATTGAAATAAACTGAAATGCAATTGTAACAAGATAAGTCGATTCTTTGGCATTGTGACGCTATAACATTACGTTTGAGAAACCCTGGACCAATCACCTGAACACTAGATTACATAAGACATAGAGCATTACAGAATATTCTGAAAGGTGCAAAAAAGGTGCATAATAAAGTTTTGATTGGTTTGTTAAATTTTACGGCATCCCTTGTTGGGTATTTTTATGCGGAGGATGTTTTGTTATTGTTATAGGTGAAAATACCCTATAGTCTATAGTGAAATGCGCCGACGGTTACTATAAGTAACAGGAACAATTATGGTTTGAGTAAGCCAATGCGAGTCAGCTCATAACTCTATATGTCGGGCGTAATTCCCACTTCTCTGTACTGTAATTGTCTACTCTTTTGTTAATACATTTTCCTACATTTGTTACCCGTCGTTTTGTTCTTATTTCACCCCTTAAAACCCCACAACAGTTATATTCATGCTTGATGGGTATACAGGGAGAAAAAACCTAAACTCAATTTTTTACCAAATTTGTTTAATGCATTTTTTAAAACCCAGAGATGGTACCTTACAAGTATTACCACTCCGGGTCAGGATAGGCTTGGGAGTACTGGCTATGAAAGTGTACTCCACACTCCCCAGAGCACCAGAATTTAAACTACACAATTACATGCAGTTTAATGTTATACCCAGGACTAAGACCCTCAGTCACGGCCTTCCATAAATGATAAAAGTGAGGGTTTGTCATAAGGGCAATTGGGTCGGAACAATCATATAAGTTATAGGGCTTGACCTGGCCAGCCGATTGATCGGAGTGGTGTCTCTCCAACCGCCCGTTTAGCCCAAGTAAGAGTGAAGTGTTGCATGTCATGGTCTGCTCAGTCACGAGGGTTCTATGTTTGAGCATCACGAGTCGCCACCCACAGCCAACATGTGGTCCCATTTGGGGAATTTTACCCTGTGCAGTGAGTGTATTATACTGCTCTACCCGACATGGCGTTAGAAGGTACGCGTAACTCCGGCCCAATGACCTGAATACTAAGTAACCTTAATGGTGTGGTGAAAAGGAAGAAGGGAGACACTTTATGAAATGAGTAAAATTTTAGTAGATGTCTTTGAACGGACATAGATCATAGGAACTACCACCGTTGTAAGTTTAGATGAATCTAGAATTAGCAGACAATATTTCCTAAAGACCCTTGTTTTATAAGGTGACGGATTAGAACTGAAAAGGGATAGGAGGAAGACCCTGGGCGTGAAAGAAGTTGATTTTAGATTCGGGTCACAAGGAATTAGATAGTATACGGTTAGTGACAGAAACTAAGAACGATTTATTTAGAATTCTCTTTCTGTCTCTGTCTCTCCCCCCTCTCTCCCTCTCTCTCACTCTCTCTGTCTCTGTCTCTCTGTCTCTGTCTCTGTCTCTCTCTCTCTCTCTCTCTCTCTCTATATATATATATATATATATATATATAATATATCTAAAAAACCGCCGACCAAATATAATTGACATCAAAACTGGATTCTTGTTGTTCGTGTGAATCAGCATCGACCGTCGATGTTACAATTAACTCGATATTCTATTCCCGGTAAGTTATCTTCTCTCTCTCTCTCTCTCTCTCTCTCTCTCTCTCTCTCTCTCTCTCTCTCTCTCTCTCTCTCCTCTCTGCTTTAACACCCCGCCAGCCGCCACAAGAAACCGTACCACGAGCCATGGTCAG
>CM042145.1:32335303-32348545 GCA_023376005.1 Doryteuthis pealeii | reverse complement strand
TAAAGTAAGACAAAAGCACATTCACTTATAAGAAGGTATGAAATATATCTATCTCTCTTTATCAACCTTTTACGAGATCAGCAATGCTACTAACTGCCGTGTGACTTTGAACTCTTACCCTTTCTTTCTCGCCTCATAGCTTATAACATATTTTCTTACGTGTTATAAGAACTAAAAATACAAAATTACCTTTTTGTATACAAGATAACCTAAAGAACTTTGCTCGGTATTATGCGTTACCTTTTGTAAAATCGTTACTCAATACAAGATGTTTTATTTAAGATTGAGTTTTTGTTATTTATGCCTTGTGCTTGATTATTTTATGGTATTTTCAAATGTTTGAATATTTTATTGGTTATTGACTTCAAACTGGTGACCTTTATACAAAGACTTCAAACAGCCCTTACATACATCCAGCATACTACCTTGTATTTATCAAACTTTCACTCTTTCTTTAATACACTGTCTGTCTGTCTGTCTGTCTCTCTCTCTCTCTCTCTCTGTGTCTCTCTCTCTCTCTCTGTGATTTCCCTTAAAGCCACCAAAATTCTATCAACAAAAAATGCAGACCGATAGAAAGTTTTACAGGGAACTAATTTTCATACAGTAATGCGAGAATCATCTCCCTTGAAAACTGTTATGAAAATTTTTCTCACTCTCTGTACATGCTGCGTAGAGGACCTCCCGAGAACGATGAGTAATAGGGACGGATGGAGAGAGATTGTCATGAATGTCCGTGCTAATAGTGTGACCTGATGATGATGATGATGATGATGATATATATATATATATATATATATATATATATATATATATATATATTCTCATCAAGAATGTCCTACGAAGGTAGCCAGTCCACTGCGAACACCAATATATATATATATATATATATATATATATGTGTGTGTGTGTGTGTGTGTGTGTATGTGTGTGTGTATGTGTATGTGTGTGTGTCTTCACCTCTATCTCTCATCACGCACAGGCACACAGATGTACATATTTACAAAGATTTGTTTGGAAGTGGATCAAGGCCTCGAGTATAGGGCACACAGTGAGGCTCTCGATCACGTACAATGCCTTACTAGTCAAGTTTTCTAACCTTTACACCACGCGAGGCGCCTAGACACACAAACCTCTACACAGAAGAAAATACCAACAAAATAATCTAAGCAAGAAACGTAGATCTGCTTTTTATGAACAAAACAAAATAAATTACCTCAGATATTTTGCCTGTTTTAGCAAACCAGTAAATGAAATTAAAACGAATATTGCCAAGAAACTGAAGAAGTTGCAGAAGTTGAAAATTAATATCAGCTTTTAGATAAAGTCGCAAAACTACCCAACGTTGACCTAGTTATAAAATTTTAAATTAAATCTCTTATCTATACTAGCTGATTTCTAAGATACACTTTATTATTATTGTATGATCCAGTATGTATAAACACAGTGAATCTTTAAATCACTAAAGAGCTCAATGTATAATAAACTTTTTAGATTATATACAGAGCAATATTTATCTTAGAAAGGAAGGAAAAACTCAAGACCGTAATAAATTTATTTTGACCAAAATTGGGGCCTAAGTTGATTTAATATAGCTCCCCAAATATTTAGTCTCATCAGATGGTAGATCAGGATAATTTTGCTGACAATTATCCTGATATACCATCTGATGAGACGAAATGTTTGGGGAGCTATGTTAAATCCACTTAGATTTATAAAGGTCCCAATTTTGGTCGAAATAAATTTATTATGGAATTACGGTGTTTAGTTTTTCCTTCCTTTCTAAGATATATATATATATATATATATATATATATATATATATATATATTATCCGCACTCTTATTTTCTTGAAACCGAGCACTTTGTGGAAAATTTGATTGACTGTACCATGTATCATCTACCGAGAACAAGCTACCTCATCGATGATAATTCGCCGGTTCGCCATAACATCTCGTTAGTTGTTGAGGTTGACGAGCATCCTGCTTCCTCCTGGTACGTCACGCTTGTCCGGCAACTTTTAAACTTCTCTATCCACTCACACACACGTCTACACGGCAGTGCACTTACCCCGTATTGTGCTAAATGCCTCCTTTGAATTTCAGACCTTGACACTCCTGCTGACCAGAGAAATCAGGTCACGTGACCACAACAGTGCCAACTATAATCACGCATGCGCAGAACAGAAATAAAATTAAAAATTAAAAATATATTATGTCGAAAATGCAGATAATTTCTGACTCTCATTCGTAGATTAATAAACGTTATTCTTCAATATATGTGTTTCGTTAACTTTACTCTTTATATATTATTCTTTTAAAGTTACTTTTAATATTTTCGGACTGTTCAACTCATCGGGAAATGTTGGCTTTCGATACAAAGATGAACTGAATCCTTGCATATTGTTTATTGCTTTTTTCTATTTCTTGTTTTGTTTAAAAATGATTTGTATTTTTCAAACTGTTGTTCTCATTTTTATTGTGATGTATAAAAACAAACGTTCCAGCCGTTTTACACTCGAGAATTATTCATATATTCCTTCTCTATTCGAACTTAGCATTGATTTGACTAGCGAAATCCTTTTGAATAGTTGACTTTTGAGAAAACATGACGTTGAAGAAATTATGAAGACTTCATCCAAACAATAACGCCATTGTTTTGTACGCCCATCAATCTGAGAAGCGTCACGACAAGCGTCACGACCATTAAAATATGTAACTATATGTTGTTTAATAGCGTTTCTAGGAAATTAGAAGCGGAAAATCCAATGGTATCAGTTATTCTTCAACATTTCAATTTTTAAAGTAATTTACTTTTTAAAATAGTTTAATCTAGCCTTTTTAATTATTGGTTCTCTTTTTCTTTCTTCTCTATACTTGGTTTACTCAAGGGGTCACTATAACCCAACATATGTGCTGCTTTTTGGAGACATCTTCTTCTCGAATGTTCTTCCGTATCTATTATTTGAGCTTTATGCCACAAGAGTAAACGGTTTTCTTTTTCTTTTCATATATGATCAGCCATACCCGACTTTCTAATTCCTCTTGTAACCACCACTTTTCGATATTTCTCTATTCTTTCTTTCAATTGCAAACATGTCTCGCCTTTGTATACTTTATCGCAGCAGCATGTGAAGGAATATACACAATTCATAGTTATGCTGTATGCTGTTGGGGGCTTGACTAGAAGTTGTTTACGAAGAGTTGAGTCACTCCTAAATATTGCCCTGATATTATATGGACTACATATTTAAAAAAATCTTTTCAATCAAGCCTTTGGCATAGGCAGACAGACTGTGGTAGGTTTTCTGATTTTCAGGCTTGTGATCCAGATTTCTAAGAGCTGATGTTATACTCTTTGAGTAATTATTTCGATGGAGGGTGTCTCTTAATTGGTCCATTTCTTGTTTACAGACATCGTCACTACTGATTGCATTTGATCACTGTACGCACTGAACTATTCCTTTCTTTACATTGTATGGCTTTACATTGTATGGACTAGTAAAAAAAAAAACAACACCCACGGGGCGGTGTAAAAATTAATTTTTGAAAAATATTGTCTTGGGTAAAGTTAAAAATTCAATGTCAGAGGTTGTGTAAAGGAGAAATTTTGTTTTTAATGAAATGTAAACTTAGTTCTGTTCCCCTCAAATAAAATGTAGCATGAATCTATTAATTATTGATTAAATAATTATTTTGAATATTTTACACATAAATGTTATACCATTGTTAGTATTTATTTATTTGTAAACATTTTAGTAAAACTCTTGATACTGAAAAAATGACTATTTCTTGTTTGTTCTTTATTCTATGTATTGACGATTTCGAGTAATGTGACGTAAGTAGTGACGCTATTTCGGTTACAGACAAATTGAGACCGAATCTCCATTTTTAATAGAGATGGTGGCAATCAAAGTTGAGTTACTGTCCGGCTTTTGATACACAGGTGAACTGAATTCATGATTATTGTTCATTTATATTCTTCTTTACGTTTTAATTGTTTTCTTTTATTTATGTTTTATTTCTTTTATGTTTATCCTTGATTAATTTCTTTTATTTCTAATCAAAAGAACATGCGCTCAGTCGTTGTACAAACATACAGACATGCAGATAGACATACATAATCTTTCTTATATATATATATATATATATATATATATATATATATATATATATATATATATATATCGTGTGAGATGGTCACTGTTTCAGCTTTTGCTGGAATGGCGTACCAACGGCACTATAATTGGTAAAGTGCTCAATATAAAATAGAGCTGTTATATAATATAATAAAATAAATATATGAAGGTCGTGAATGTTCCTTTGTCACCTAATAAATAGATATGTAAAACCTTTATATATATTTATTTTATTATATTTATTTTATTATATATATTATATATATATATTATATATATATTTATATATATATTGTAAACACGGTTTGTTTTGAATGGCTTTTTGCCGATAATTTTTGGGAGAATAAGTGCTTAATTGGAGTCGTACCTAATTTTGGAAATTAATTAATTAATAATGAATTAGGCGGGTATTCCCGCCTAATTCATTATTAATTAATTAATTTCCAAAATTAGGTACGACTCCAATTAAGCACATATATATATATATATATATATATATATATATATATATATATATATATATATATAATGGAGAATGAATGTGAAAAGTATTAGCATATGAAGGTGCTCAATGCTAAAATAGCAGAGCATTGAATAGTATAGTGTTAGTATTCCGTAAGTGAAGTTTCATGCATATTATGCAATCTTCAGACGGTAAAAAATATTAAAATATTAAAGGTGGCTTGTTCAGGGATTATTTAATGCGAAGCGTGCTCTCGAAATGGAATGTTATAACGTGAGACTTATATTCAAAAACATAAACATTCTTAGGTCTTAATTTACGCGGTGACAAGGTACAAATAAAAAAATTTTTTTAGATTTATAGAGGGCAAAAAATAAATATGGGAATAATAAGGGGTCGGGTGGAAAATGACATAATAAAAATTTGTTTAAATGTCTACATTTGAAAAGCAGTTTGCTTCTCTTGCTCAATAAATTTACATTCGTATTTTGGAGAATAGACAATTTTTCTTCGATACAAAGTCCATAGTTACGCTGGGCACCCTTGTAATCCAGGGCTTTTTTTGATTATTTCCCATTTTATCACAGGTATTTTGCCCATTTTGACTTTAATGTGCCATACGTGTTATCCAAACACGTATGGCATATTAAAGACACAACGGAAAAAAACACCTAAGATAAAATAGAAAATTATTTAAAAGAATAAGTACATGAAAATTGAATGTTACCTCATATTTTTTTCTAAATTCAAGACTTTCTTTGAACGTCTATAGTGCTAAACGACAGAGACGTCTTCCTTCAAATTTCTACACTAATCAGCCATCATGACTGCATCCCAGTGTCCCTGATACATAGTCTCCATCTCTTTCAAGTCCTGATGGAATCTAACCCCCCTGCTCATCTATCATTGATCTCGGATTGTCAGGAAACAGAACCATATCCCAAAATAAGTAATGCTTTTTGATACTCATGTTAATACATCCAATGTTTCAGAAAGCAGTCAGCATATTGGTGGCAGGTTCTACGTAGTTCCTGACCATGTTGCCAAGAAAGATCATTATAACCAGAACAAAAGCCTTTTATGCTTCCAGTTCCACTTCGTTCATTGATTTATCAAACTCAGGATCTCTAATAAGCAGATAAATTCTAGGAACGTCAAAGATGTCAGCTTTCAACCCTCCCCGTGGCCAATTCTGGAAAAGCCTGACACAAAGAAGTGAAGCAGCGATTACCCATGACTAGTGATTTGGGGAAATGCTTGATCAAGTCAAGCTTGAAGTACAGTGCTGGAAAGTATATCCTGTCTCTGTCCACAAGAGGGTTGTTGAGGACGTTCTTTGCTCTGCAAGGCACCAATTTCTCACACAAAGGCCATCCCACAAGCACAGAAAACATGGGTACTTGGTAAACCCAGATTGTTGTCCTAACAAAAGATTAAGCATCTTCAGGTCAACACAAATAAAACACTCATGCTGGTCTAAACAAAATTTCCTCAGCCAATACTTCAACGATTCATATATCTTCAGTCGAGGGAGGGAGAGAGGGATGCAGAGTCAAAATGCATGACATTGTGCAGCAGAACATGTTTCAGTGATCCCTTTTCATTGTCAATGAACAGTCTCCAATCTTTGGGTTTGTACTGTGAGACTCCAACTCTGTGTAGAAGTTGCGCCATATCTATACAGTACACCAAGTTATTAAGGAAAACAATGGATGTACTTTTAATGTCTGTTGGTGTAGAAAGTAATACAAGCACTATCAGAGAAGGTTTTTGTTCGTTCAATCTGGATCCCAACAGTTCGGCAGAGGACTTTGACAAGTTGTGTTACGTTTTTAAGGACCATCCTTTGGCCTTAAAGCAGGGGCGCTTATCTAGTGGAATTGGATCCTTGATAAAGAGTCCCTCGATAACGAATCCTTTGGTTACTCTGGTAAAGTGTTCTCAGTTACTGGTATAGAGTGCTTCGATAATTAATCTTTTGGTTACTCTGGTAATCTTATAAGTCCTTCCTGGGTATTGGTAAAGGTCCGGTAATCCTATGTCAGTCCTCAGTGATCGCAATTGTAATTATGACCAGTGGGGGGTAAGTATTCTATCAGCCACGCAGTATGTTTAGTGATTGGGTATAGGAGTCAATCACGTGACCTTGGCTAGTCTATAAATTCAGGTGGGGAATTAGAGCACACACTATATCAAAATAACTCCAACGAGTTGAAATCACAAACGAGATAATTTATATTCTTTGGGTGCATTGTCAAGAAACATTTTTCTTCTTGAATACTGTAGGAATCTTTGTCACTAATGTCAGGAAGTTCTTCAAAGATATACTGGAATTGCCTTACATTGAGTTATAGAATGATATGCTAATTGAAGTTCAGGATACTTCAGGTTGTCCCAGTTATTTCTGTTGATACCAGTTACCTCAGTAGCGCAGAAGTAGCAATTTATGTCATGGTTAATCGTCTGACTCCAACCCATAGGAACTCCGAATTTCCCCGGATCTACTGACGCGGATACTCTATGCACGCCTTGCATATCATATGTGTGGCGGAAGCTTTATTTCATTCACCAAGTTTAATACCAAAATAAACATGGTAATTATAATTCATGAAACTTGTGATTGGATTCCTGTTAGAAGCAATGTTATAGTCGCCACAGATGTAACACAATGCGTCGGGCTTATTTTTGCAAGATCTTGTTAAAGTCATTTCATTCACTTGTAAAATAAGCATACCGATCAATCATAAACTAACGCACGGAAATTCTTTAAAGTTTTTTTTAATTTTATTTCAAGATCTTAGTCAATCGGTCAGCTATGTAGACTAAAATACCAATTCAATTTTCCCATTGAAATAAACTGAAATGCAATTGTAACAAGATAAGTCGATTCTTTGGCATTGTTACGCTATAACATTACGTTTGAGAAACCCTGGACCAATCACCGGAACACTAGATTACATAAGACATAGAGCATTACAGAATATTCTGAAAGGTGCAAAAAAGGTGCATAAGAAGTTTTGATTGGTTTGTTTAATTTTACGGCATCCCTTGTTGGTTTATTTTATGCGGAGGATGTTTTGTTATTGTTATAGGTGAAAATACCTTATAGTCTATAGTGAAATGCGCCGACGGTTACTATAAGTAACAGGAACAATTATGGTTTGAGTAAGCCAATGCGAGTCAGCTCATAACTCTATATGTCGGGCGTAATTCCCACTTCTCTGTACTGTAATTGTCTACTCTTTTGTTAATACATTTTCCTACATTTGTTACCCGTCGTTTTGTTCTTATTTCACCCCTTAAAACCCCGCAACAGTTATATTCATGCTTGATGGGTATACAGGGAGAAAAAACCTAAACTCAATTTTTTACCAAATTTGTTTAATGCATTTTTTAAAACCCAGAGATGGTACCTTACAAGTATTACCACTCCGGGTCAGGATAGGCTTGGGAGTACTGGCTATGAAAGTGTACTCCACACTCCCCAGAGCACCAGAATTTAAACTTCACAATTATATGCAATTTAATGTTATATCCAGGAATAAGACCATCATTCACGGCCTTCCATAAATGATAAACGTGTTGGGTTTGCCATAAGGGCAATAGGGTCGGGACAATCATAAAAGTTATAGGGCTTGACCTGACCAGCCGATTGATCGGAGGGGTCTCTCCAACCGCCCGTTTAGCCCAAGTAAGAGTGAAGTGTTGCATGTCATGGTCTGCTCAGTCACGAGGGTTCTATGTTTGAGCATCACGAGTCGCCACCCACAGCCAACATGTGGTCCCATTTGGGGAATTTTACCCTGTGCAGTGAGTGTATTATACTGCTCTACCCGACATGGCGTTAGAAGGTTGGCGTAACTCCGGCCCAATGACCTGAATACTAAGTAACCTTAATGGTGTGGTGAAAAGGAAGAAGGGAGACACTTTATGAAATGAGTAAAATTTTAGTAGATGTCTTTGAGACGGACATAGATCATAGGAACTACCACCGTTGTAAGTTTAGATGAATCTAGAATTAGCAGACAATATTTCCTAAAGACCCTTGTTTTATAAGGTGACGGATTAGAACTGAAAAGGGATAGGAGGAAGACCCTGGGCGCGAAAAAAGTTGATTTTAGATTCGGGTCACAAGGAATTAGATAGTATACGGTTAGTGACAGAAACTAAGAACGATTTATTTAGAATTCTCTTTCTGTCTCTGTCTCTCTCCCCCTCTCTCTACCTCTCTCTGTCTGTCTGTCTGTCTGTCTGTCTCTCTCTCTCTCTCTGTCTCTCTCTCTGTCTCTGTCTCTCTCCTCTCTCCCCCTCTCTCTCTCTCCTCTCTCTGTCTCTGTCTCTCTGTGTCTCTGTCTGTCTGTCTGTCTGTCTCTCTCTCTCTCTCTCTCTCTCTCTCTCTATATATATATATATATATATATATATATATATATATATTATAAAAAACCGCCGACCAAATATAATTGACATCAAAACTGGATTCTTGTTGTTCGTGTGAATCAGCATCGACCGTCGATGTTACAATTAACTCGATATTCTATTCCCCGGTAAGTTATCTTCTCTCTCTCTCTCTCTCTCTCTCTCTCTCTCTCTCTCTCTCTCTCTCTCTCTCTCTCTATATATATATATATATAATATATATATATATATATATATAGATAGATAGATAGATAGATAGATAGATAGATAGATAGATAAAGAAAGAACTGTAGCGTTTTTCTTTGGTTATATACTACGGTAAAGTTTTGATGTGAGAAATCCTATCGAAAGTATCCAGCAAAAATGTCTGTTTTTCAAGAAACGAAATCGAAACGCAAAACTGAATATTTCTGGATGATATCAACGTCCCCATCCAACCAGGGGATTATAGTTCTAATCACAAAAAAGAAAAGAGTAACCTTTAACCTACAAACTCGGTACGCGATCTGATCCCTGCTACAAGATAGAAAAGAAAACCCTAACGTCTATTAATACACCCGTGCTGTTGGGATGCGCCGATTGTGGGTGCCAAGTCGAGACGTAAATAACTAAAACGATAATTTCGAGACCAGTGCACATAGTTCACATTTCCGAGATAGTACCTTGAACAAAGGCACAACGTTACACCATTAATCCGTTCCAAAGGAACATCCTAATTTTTTTGTTATTTTTTTCTAAATAATAAAAATAACCCTGCGTTGTATAAAAACATAATCAAATCGAATGTAATTGATTATATACTCTAATACGTTCTAATAATTAATCTTTATAAATAAACTTTTAAAATCTATTTGTTTGTAGTGAACCTAATGACATAAGCTTATCTGAAGGTCATTCATACCTCAAATTTTAACTCGCAGTACAAAACAAGAAATATACCGAGTGACTGCTCGTAACTAGAAAATTCGTACGTCGGGCTACTCGTAAGTCAGGGTAATAAAGCAAATTCATGGATTGGAGTTAATATTTACGAAAATGACCTAAAATGACATCTTGTCACAAAGGTTATTATGACATTAGAGTGCAGTCATTGACACACTTTCTGTAAATAACGGAGATGACGAATGTTGATTGTTTTTACTATGAACTCCTCCTCTTACTACTACTATAAGGATTAATTTCTTCTTCTTCTTCTTCTTCTTCTTCTTCTTCTTCTTCTTCTTCTTCTTCTTTTTTATTGTTGCACCTTCAAGTCACGTATTTAATTTGGTTGAGAAATTTTCCAAATTCGTTTGAAGCGGATATTTGGTATCTTGATCGGCAGATGACATATGTCGGATTTCCCTGAAAAGATTTGGTCCTTCAACCCGGATCTAAAATTACTATAAAAGAAATGTGTTCTTCAATTATTTTTTAAAGCTGATAAACTTCAATAGTTGAAAACAAGTTCCGAAATGGGTAAAATGCTGAAAATCGCCGTCGTTTTGTGTGCCATGTTCGTTTTAAGTAATGCTTCTTCAGACACAGACGTGAGTAAATAACTTTATCTCAAATTATTATTACTTATTGCAATGAAGTATATTTGGAATAGTCAGCTTATTTTTGGTCTGTTTAATGGCATATCAACATTAGTGGGTTATCTAATGCCAAAGCCACCCTTGCCGAATAACAATATTGGTACAATTAATCCCATAACTAGGGTGGTGATGAGAGAATCAATACAAGAATCAAATTGCTCTGATGGCTAACACCCATACTTTTTTATCATATGGGTGCTAGAAGATTATGGCTGAGGATCACCCACCAGTTTATTAATCCACATGGAGTTATTTATTCGAAATGATACGCATAAGGTTCATGAGAAATATAACATGAAAATAATTTCTAACATTTCTCTGTTCTGTATATGATGCTAGAGATCTCTAAAGATCATGGAATACTCCTTCATTGCCATTACTCTCAAGTCCAATCTGAACCGAATTGGTAGTTCGTGTTAGGGTCCAATCAATGAGTCAAATAGATATGTTTGCAAGTTCAGGGAAATTATTTGTACCAGTTTATTTATAGACGGATTCAAGGAAAATTATGTCAACCAATTTATTCATACATATGAAGTTAAAAAAATCATACATATAGAAAGAACTGGCAGTAAATAACCCACAAGAGATTACATGCCATTAAACCCCATCCAGCCAAGCATCTTAAAACATATTTACTTTTGTTCATTATTATTATTATTATTATTATTATTATTATTATTATTATTATTTCTATAGCTCGCTGTGGAAGGAGAACATACAACCCAAGATCCCAGCTGTGCTGCAGTGGCAGAGTTCGAACCAAGTTTGGAATATCTCCCGGCTGTTGTGGAACTTATGTATACGATCACAAATTTCAGATATGCTGCTCAAGCAGACGATTACAAAGATATGGCATTAGACCATCATGTTGTGGAAGAAGAGTCTACGACGCTGCTTTTTACAAATGTGTCCGTGGGAGAGTCGTCCATAAATGAAAACTTTTCGTTTTTTGTCGATAAGTTTTCTCTTTTAAAAATCATCGAAATAAACAATTATTCAATGTTTTAAGAAACGGTTCTATGGAGCTGAAAACTGTGATTGTAAAATATCTATTGCAAAATAAAAGATTATTTTTATATTATATTTTGTATTGTTTTTGTGTATCCCATGTTTTCGTGTTTTTTTGTTTGTTTGTTTGTTTTATTTTTACTAATCTTTGATATTTGTTCAAGATATGCGATTGTTCCTTTCTCGTTATTTCTTCCTCTCTTCCTCTGAACCTCCGCCCTGTCGGCTGGGGCATTAGAATGCACCGACTGCACCTCTGCAGAGGGGTAAGACTCCCCCAAATGTGGCCACCTCTCTTCCTCTCAACCTATAGTTGTTTCTGAGATTGAAAATAATCTTCTGAAATTCGAGCAAAATGTATTCATTTTTTGTATAACTTACGGAAAGATACATCTTGCTTCTACTGTGGCGGACCGGAAGTTCTTACTTCAACAAATAAAAATCAAATGACAAAAATGAATAGTTTGCGCATGGGATTGCGCACCCTAGTAAAAGAGAAAAACTAAAATAAAAATCTGTACAATTTCAATCAATCAGAGACGTTCGCGCCTAAAAGGAAATCTATCAAATAGACCCCTTTTTGGAGCCTACTAAAATACTATATAAAGCCAACTTTTTCATATTCCAAGCAAAAAGAAATTATTCGTCTAACTAAATCCACGTCACTTTAAAGTAAGACAAAGCACATTCACTTATAAGAAGGTATGAAAATATATCTATCTCTCTTTATCAACCTTTTACGAGATCAGCAATGCTACTGGCTGCCGTGTGACTTTGAACTCTTCCCCTTTCTTTCTCGCCTCATAGCTTATAACATATTTTCTTACGTGTTATAAAGAACTAAAAATACAAAATTACCTTTTTGTATACAAGATAACCTAAAGAACTTTGCTCGGTATTATGCGTTACCTTTTGTAAAATCGTTACTCAATACAAGATGTTTTATTTAAGATTGAGTTTTTGTTATTTATGCCTTGTGCTTGATTATTTTATGGTATTTTCAAACGTTTGAATATTTTATTGGTTATTGACTTCAAACTGGTGACCTTTATACAAAGACTTCAAACAGCCCTTACATACATCCACCATACTACCTTGTATTTGTCAAACTTTCACTCTTTCTTTAATACTCTGTCTGTCTGTCTGTCTGTCTGTCTGTCTGTCTCTCTCTCTCTCTCTCTCTCTCTCTGTGATTTAACTTCTTTTTTTCCCCTTAAAGCCACCAAAATTCCATCAACAAAAAATGCAGACCGATAGAAAGTTTTAAAGGGAAGTAATTTTCATACAGTAATGCGAGAATCATCTCCCTTGAAAACTATTATGAACATGTTTCTCTCTCTCTGTACATGCTGCGTAGAGGACCTCCCGAGAACGATGAGTAATAGGGACGGATGGAGAGAGATTGTCATGAATGTCCGTGCTAATAGTGTGACCTGATGATGATGATGATGATGATGATATATATATATATATATATATATATATATATTATATATATATATATATATATATATATTCTCATCAAGAATGTCCTACGAAGGTAACCAGTCCACTGCGAACACCAATATATATATATATATATATATATATATATATATATATATGTGTGTGTGTGTGTGTGTGTGGTGTGTATG
>CM042145.1:32324995-32335293 GCA_023376005.1 Doryteuthis pealeii | reverse complement strand
AGAGAGAGATCAATTGAGGTCAAAATAGATAGTGTTTGCCAAGTTCAGGGAAATTATTTGTACCAGTTTATTGATAGACGGATTCAATGAAAATTATGTCAAACAATTTATTCATACATATGAAGTTAAAAAAAAAATCATTACATAATAGAAAGAACTGGCAGTAAATAACCCACAAGAGATTAGCATGCCGTTAAGCACAACCAGCCAAGCAAATTAAAACGTATTTACTATTTTATTATTATTTGCTCCTTTTTGAGTTTTCACATCATGTTAGCTGATGGTCCTTTTTCACTGGAGTCTGAGTGACAGCAAGTCTCCTCAGGTCTCCAGGACTCTTCTGAGTATTCTGGCAGATTGCAGAATTGCAGTGTTCTGAATGGTTTCAATCCTTCCTCTGATATCCAAACTTTCCAAACCCTTTTCTAATCCCTTTGGGACTGTTCCAAGTGCACCAACTACAATTGGTATAAACTTTCAACTTTCATATTCCATAGCTTTTTCAGTTCTCTGGCAAGGTCCAAGATATTTGTTTTTTTCATTTTCCTTTAACTTCACCCTGTGATCCGCTGGCACTGCAAAATCCACCAGTTGACAAGTTCTTTCTTTTTTGTTAATCAACACTAGGTCTGGTCTTCTTGCTGGGATAAGGTGGATCCGTTTTAATTTCAAAAGTCCCAGAGAATTTTTGTGCGTTTTCGTTAACCAAACAGATTCTGGTTTATGCCTATACATTTTGTTGTGTGGTCAAAATTTAATTTTCTTGCATAATTCCCAGTGGATCACCTTCCAACCCAGTCCGTGTCTAGTTTTGTATTCTCGTTGTGCATAGTTTGCTACATTCGCAAGAGTAATATGGTTAACAAGTCTCATCTCTATTACCTGACAAAGTCTACATTTACTATTTTGTTGGGTGCTTAATCAATTTCGCTTTGATGTAGTTTGTCCTTATGGCATTATTTTGTGCAGCAATAATAAGTGTTCTGTTTCTCTTTTGAGGTTTCCCTTTCTTAACCATGTCCAAGTCTTTCCATGTGCAACCTCATCTATTTGTCGTTTGAAAGCGTCCATATAATTGTTTTTTCTTCCCATTTTTTGTTTTCTAGTCTTTGGTCGTTTTTCTGTTGGTAGGCAATGCTGCCGTTTCTACTATTGTTGGTCGCCATAAGTAATTTGTCTTTTGCTCTTCCTTGTGTAATTTATTATTATTATTATATTATATTATTTATTATTATATTATTATTATTATTTCTAATAGCTCGTTGTGGAAGGGAGAACATACAACCAAGGTCCCAGCGCGTGTTGCTGGAGGCAGTGTTCGAACCAAGTTTGGAATATCTCCCGCTGTTGTGGAACTGTTGTATACGATCACAAAAATTTCAGAATATGCCTGCTGCTGGCAGACGATTACAAAGAATATGGGCATTAAGACCATCATGTTGTGGAAGAAGAGTCTAAGCGGCTTGCTTTTTACAAATGTGTCCGTGGGAGAGTCGTTCCATAAATGAAAAACTTTTCATTTTGTCAAAAATTTTAAAGAAATAGCTGCTACGGAAGCTGCAAATGTGAATTGTAAAATATCTATTGCAAAATAAAAAGATTATATCTATATTTATATTTCGTATTGTTTTTGTGTATGTCATTTTTTTAAAATGAAATCCAATATTTAATATGTTTATTCAAGATATAGCAGTTTTTTTCCTTTTCTTTTTATTTCTTCCCCCATTTTTTTTAACCTGAAGTTGTTTCTAAGAATTGAGAAAATCTTCTGAAGCAAAGTAAATACGGACAAAATGCATTTATTTAGTGTATAACCTACGGAAATATCTACTGTGTTCTAATATGTTAAGATTTTTCTCTCCTCTCTTTAATACTCCGTCTGTCTCTGGTCTATCTGTCTCTGTCTGTCTCTGTCTCTCTGTCTCTCCCCTCTCTCTCTCTGTCTCTCTCTCTCTCTCTCTCTCTATATATATATATATATATATATATTATATATATATTATATATGAAAATAGGGAAAAATCTAACATGAAAATTAATTCTAACAATTTCCCTGTCTGTGTGTGATACGCGTGGGCTAGTGGTTAGAGTCGTGGAAAATGGTCTCAATTCCTAGACGAAGCTGTTGGCATTCACATAGCGCTAATACCTTGGGAAAGGCTGAATCCTATATTTCTCCTCCAGCTATGTGTTAAATAGTAGGGAGACTGGGCTCTTCAGCCTTGGGTAGGTAACCAGTCTAGGAGAGGGATAACTCTGAATTCAACATTCTGAGGTCGTTCGTTGATTGGGTTTGTGGCAACCCTTGATGCACCAATTCTTTCCTTCGACTGTGCCAAAAGTGTGGATGGTCCAACAGAAGCCTTCACACACATAAAACAAATCCCTGTGTGATTTTCATTGTGTGTATGAACCCTCATACGTCGAAAATCGCGGGAGAGTCCATTTATATATATATATAATATATATATATATATATATATATATATATACACACACACACAACACCACACACATATATATATATATATATATATTAATATATATATATATATATATATATATATAATATTTATATATGGCCGGTTTAGCTTAGTTGGTAGACTGTTCGGCTAGGAATCACAAAAGTTATTGGTTCGATACTGTCCCTCGCCAACTCAGCGTATGAGTAGCAACAAGGATATGTGCGGTAAAGTGAGGAGCCGATAGCAGGTGTTGCACTCCACCTCATATGCTAACGCTATTGAAAAGGGGATAGACTCCCTCGCTGCCTGGCTGATACCGACATTAGGCCGTCCCGAAGACTTTTATATAAGATAAAAAAAGTCTATTAAAGACAAAATTGTCCATTTAGGGTCTACGCAAAATACTTTTACAACCATAAAACTACCTTCACAAATTTAAGATATTTGCATAGCACACCACTTTTTGTATACATCTGGGACATTAAAAATAAATACGGCAAAATCTTATAAAATATGAATTTTTAAAAAAACACGCAGTTATAGACCGGGTAATAAATTCTGTATTTCGTGTTTAGAAAAGAAATTAGCAATAGAAAAATATACTAACCCCAAAGATTATCAATAAAATAGGGAATTTGAACGGATGTCAACATAAACATTAATGGTATCTCGACAATTAAAAACAAAACAGATGACGCGACGTTTTAAAAAATCAAAACTAACACAGCATTCCTTCCCGTACGCCAGTGTGTTGTATAGTGGCTTCTTCAACTCACGCTACTCTGACTCGTATACGTTGCGGGTAATACAGCGGACTTCGTTCCTGACCCTAGACGAGATATCTAGTAGTCAGCTACTTCAATAACAACAGATACGCATATACAAAAGATGACTCTTCTTTATTTTCTTCGGTGGTGTGGTAGGTGAGTGGCGGGCAGGGAAAATAACACTACGACTACTTATGTGGTGGAAGGTGGTACGCGAGCATCACTGCCCGCTCGACCGTGTCGACGGTCCGACAAGCTTATGCTTTCTTCGCCGTCTCCTCGGGTCTCTCCGGTCTGCTTAAGTATCGACGACCGCCCACACATTCCTTTGTTCCTTGACCGGAAGTCCCTTCCCTTTGTTCCAGTTAGTCTTTTTGTTGCTCTCAAACGCCTACACGTTTTCTTTGTTCGCTTTTCCTTTGTCTTTTCGACTTCCCGCGCGCAAAACAAACAGTCAATCTGCAAACATCCCTCACCACCCCATTTTTCAAAGATTTTCACATGTGAATATTTACAAAAACTTTCTTCAATGTCCCGAACTACCGTCACTCACACCAACCACGAGTACATCGCAAAATACAGGATAACAAAAACAAAAGAGAAACAAAAAAAAAATACATCGAATATAACATACATTTTACAAATCGGTTACCTTTAATTGGTAACTTAGAGAGTGTTCACGTTCATTTTTTTCTCCTTCAAATTCCCGCTTTGTCACGGTTCCTTTTTTTTTACTGAAAAGTTCGTTAAAAAAAAGTTCGTCTTTTTTTTTTTTCTTTTTTTTTTTTTTTCATTCCAAAATAAAAAACAAAATGTTCGTGATGATATCAAGCAAATGACCCTCGACAAAACCATGTGTATCTCCGCTCGAGTACGACACCTAATTTTATTTTTTTCATGTAACAAGAACATTACCTATAGTTGTTAATCAAAAATCGTCAGGGAAAATGACACGAGGTATATTTTTTTTCTATAAGGGCCCAATTCTAGCTATTGGTGAAGTTATGCTATTTTATTTGGCTAGCTTTATATCGTTTCCAGTCCTAACTTCTAACTGCAGCACTTTCTATGCTGTGATTAGCCTTAATTTCTCATACGCTCTGTTCTACTCTTCCTTGAACTTGCTTCCACATTCGGATCCGAGACATCTCTCAACCAAAATTTCCTGGAGACCATTCCCACCAATCATAAACCAAAATACTCTAATCCTCAAAATACTACAGAGAATACCGGGGCACGGATCTTACCGTTTATCTATATTCCTTTTTGGAGCCCCAAAACTCATTATCACAGGGGCAGGCCACTCGCCATTTCTCTTATTCTGATTTTTTTTCAGAACCCCAAGACTCATTCCGACATCGGAATCTTTAAACATGAGCGCAGAATAACTTTCCGTAAATACGGTAACCACATGGGACGCTCATCAAGGAATCGTAATTAGTGTAATGGTGAGCCTTCAGTACGACTACTTTTTTTAAAACTATATTTACACAGATTCCTTACACACGTGGGGAAACAAATCTCCATACAATCAAGCACGAGTTCCGAACTCGATCCAAAAATAATTACACAGCAGTCCACAAAATTCACAAATAAAATCTTCTAAAACCTTCACTAAAATTTAGGTACACAATAAATTACCCAGACCAACCAATATTAATTATGTTAAACTTTCGGGGAGAAAAAATTCCAAAACCGAACATACTGAAAAAAATTTTTTTTTTTTTTTAAATTACCGTATCATATATTCCTTTCTATTGGGCTCCACTCTTAAGTATTTTCCCTTTAATTTAGATCTAAAATTCGAATCTACCAATTTAAAAAATTCCATGCATTCACCCTACTGCTATCGTTCGAACAAAAAGCATGAACCCGGGTCAAAAATAATGAAGAGATCGCCATCTTGTAAATCACGGAAAAAAATTATTACTAACATCACGTGCGAAGCAGGGCTTTTAACCTTTTCGCGTACCCCTTCGGGACTTACTGCACGACAAAATCTGATCAGGCGTAGTCGCCATTTTTCTTTTACTACTAAAACACGTGCGAAGCAAGGACTTGAACCTTTTCGCGTATTCCATTTCGGAGCTTACTGCACGACAAAAATCGGGAGAAATGCAGTCTTCCAAAGACTTTCGAAAATCATCGAAGTACCTAATTTCCATAGGACATTCACCAACATAATTATCTCAAACCGGTGGGTTTCTCTAATAAAAACCACTTTAATTACCGTTTCTCTAAAAAGATGCGACACAAATCAGGTGAAATTTCCAACCAAGTTGACCCAACATGAAACTCTCAAGTCCGAACGAAAAAATATAGCATGGTGATTTAGCCACAAAAAATTATTCCATTTCCAAATAAAAAATTACAAAAATAGAGATTTCCTTTTATTCATGGATATACTATTAAAAATTATCAAATTAGCCCCTTTCAATATAAAAAATCATGAGTAAAAAATGATTTACCTTAAGCCTCAAAATTCTAAAAATTCTAATCATACTGGTTAAACGGAAATATATATATATATATATTATTTTTACTGGGGGGTAACACGTGCGTTTAATGAAATTACTACTAGGATTTGTACAATACTTGTTTGTCACTCTCGGTATCTTACTCTTTACCTTCGACCCCCTCCAAAACAAGCCTCTCTCGTCAACACAGCGGTCAGACTCCGAACGAATTACGTTGATCCATTTCAGCTATCTATATTTTTTCTTTATACTAGAACAACTTTTTTTTTATCTACACCGAGCAGAAACACACAGGTAAAATCACAGGTCACCTACCTTTCGATGTCTTATCATCGCCCAGTGTTTGTGGGCAGTGTCGTGCCCTCTCTTCTCTCCTACCAGCAACCAAAAATCTCGGCCTTGTCTTCCGATATCGCGATCGTCCAGTATATGTAGCGTTGTGTTCTTCGTTTTCTCTTCTCTCATACCAGCAACCAAAAATCTCGGCCTTGTCTTCTGTGGCATCGTGAAAGTCTGTCTTTTGTTGTGTTTTCTGTGGTAACTCAGTTTCTACCGAATTCATGCGGAATTCGTCTGGTCAACGCTCCAATTAGGCATATGTTGTATACTTGTTTCTTCAAACTCACACTACTCTGACTCGTATACGTTGCGGGTATACAGCGGACTTCGTTCTGACCCTAGACGAGATATCTAGTAGTCAGCTACTTCAATAACAACAGATACGCATATACAAAGATGACTCTTCTTTATTTCTTCGGTGGTGTGGTAGGTGAGTGGCGGGCAGGGAAAATAACACTACGACTACTTATGTGGTGGAAGGTGGTAGCGAGCATCATTGCCCGCTCGACCGTGTCGACGGTCCGACACCTTGTCTTTCTTCGCCGTCTCCTCGGGTCTCTCCGGGTCTGCTTAAGTATCGACGACCGCCCACACATTCCTTTGTTCCTTGACCGGAAGTCCCTTCCCTTTGGTCCAGTTAGTCTTTGTCCAGATGAGTCCTTTTGTTGCTCTCAAACGCCTACACGTTTTCTTTGTTCGCTTTTCTTTGTCTTTTCGACTTCCCGCGCAAAACAAACAGTCAATCTGCAACAAGTGGTTCTCAAACTTTATACAGTCTGGGTGAACTTACAGTACTACAGATACTTGATAGCGCACTGTATACAAAATAGGACTAATATGTTATTAAGTTAACTGGTAAATATATAAAAAAAATAACACATTTAAAATAAGCAAACTTAACATACCTCTATGAAATTTATTAATTCCTGTTTTAATGAGAAACATGAGCTTGATGATACCTTGCGATTTCTTCAATGTTTGATCTTATGTTTGAGCGACAAACTCTCATTTTCTCATCAATGAATTGAAATGTTCCTCTCTTTTTACACTTAATTGTTGCGAGGGTTGAAAATCCCAGTTCACATAAATATGAGGTGGAAAATTGCAAAAAATGGCCAGCGCTTTTTTAGATATCGACACATGTTGTTTTTTTCATAGAAATCCAAAAAGCTTCAAGAGACAATTCTTTGTATTAAATCATTAATCCACGATCAGTGGACACAGCTGCCACTTCTTCTTTTTCTGTTAGCGTTAAACCAGAATCTATTGCAGTTTCTACAAAAGGGTTTCTAATCCAACCATATTGCGCAGTGTTAATTGATAGAAAATAATAACTCAAATTTTTCTTCTAAAGTTGATAAATGTTCAACTATCATTGGCAGAATTTCAGTTTTGCAATTATTACTTATCAAAGGAAACATTTCGAGATTGCCTTCCAAGAAAAGTAACATATAACTATCATAATAATGTCGCAACGAAATGAATGTTCGTAAAGAAATGGTATAATATAGTAACTTAGTTTACATTTGCTTTTCATATCTGGATAGATTTTTCAGGAATACTACGGAGCGCACCTGAACAAGCTCTGGGACGACAAGTGCGCACTGTTTGAGAACCACTGCCGTACGCTGTGGATCTACGATAATGTATTAGTTTACTTACGTTTGTTTTAATTGATTTAATTAATTCCACGCTGAACACTCCTGCGATCCTCACAGTGAAACACAGATATATAATATATATTCTGATTATATCGTTTTACTAAACTTGTTCATAACGTATTGAGTACTCTTATATTCATTCATATCTCCGACATATTCAGTTAACTATTTCTATTGACTGTCAAAATTGCGACCCGCCTCAATTAACTCTTTAAAACAACCACACATACAGACACCCCACACACAGGCACCCACACACATACACACACACACACACACCAACATATATATATATATATATTATATATATATGGAAATACGATGAGGAAATTAATCCGACAATATGAAAAGGAAAATGTCGTATTTCATATGGAAAATTAATGTTAGAAAAATAAGAACATTAAAACAATATATGAATACATGTATTCCATATATACGCCTATCCACATATAATCATACATAGACATATATATATAATATATATATTATATATATATATATATATATATATAACATACACATACATACGCATATACATACATATATATACATACGTGCATATTTATTAACTTTTCGTTCTCCGCTTATTCACGTTAAAGCATGCGTCATTATATGTTCTTCGCCTTCCATTTTGCACATGCATTGATCCCGTCATTTGATTTTCGTAAACAAACGCGCATATAAAAATTAACGGTTAATAGCATCAGATTCACACAACCATTATACACTTAAAATCTTTCATTTTGTTCCTCACATAAACATCACCTAACAGTTTCCTGAAGATGGTATAAAATACCGAAATGCTTAAATATTGACACTAAAAGTTGTTTCCTGATCGTAACATCCTGTGTTTGTTATATTTTTAAAATATTTTCCTTTTTCATATATATATATATATATATATATATATATATAATATATATAATATGAATTGAATTTTTTTAGAAAAAACAGATGATGTTATTAGTTTGCTGACAGATCTGTTTCGACCTTAATAAAGCGGTCTTCTTCAAGAGCAACTCTTTTGAATTTTTCTTATGGATAATAATGCTTCTGTTTTTAAAAAATACATTTTTTTTTAACACAGAATACCCATTTTCAAATTTCTTTTTAAATTCCGGCCCTGAACGTGAGCGTTTCGTTTGTACACCTCCTGATTATCAGTTTATTTATTCCGTCTTTCCTTCATAAATATAGTTGCTCTTGAAGAAGACCGCTTTATTAAAAGGTCGAAACAGATCTGTCAGCAAACTAATAACATCATTTGTTTTTTTTTCTAAAAATGTTCAATTCATACTGTTGGATTCACTTCCATTTACTTCATATATATATATATATTATATATATATATATATATATATATTGTCATAATTTGTTAGATTTGTGAATAAGTTCAAAATAGCTTTAAAAAATAAGAAAGAAGAGGGCGGGCATTTATTAATTTGTAATGTAAATTGAATTAAAATGAAATAGAGCATGGGTATGTGCTCATCTGGGTACCTGGTATACGATCCACAAAGGCGACCAAGAGTTGCTGCCCTTAGACTCGAGAAACGGGAAATTAACAAAAAGTAAACAGAACAGCTAGGCGCAGAAAAATCGAAGGACCAGACGATAAGTTTAAGGGCGGGAAAAATGAAAAAGAATTAGTTAGAGAGTTGAGTGAGTTAGAGTCGGCTGGCTGGATGAAAAAGAAGGGATAATAAGTTCGTTAGAGTCGGCGGACGAAGAAGGACATATATGTGTGGCGGACCGGAAGTTCTTACTTCAACAAACAAAAATCAAATGACAAAATTTTTTTGTTTGCGCATCCTAGTAAAAGAGAAAAATTAAAATAAAAATCTGTACAATTTCAACCAATCACAGACGTTCGCGCCTAAAAAGAAATCTATCAAATAGACCCTTTTTTGGAGCTTACTGAAATACTATATATAGCCAACTTTTTCATATTCCAAGCAGAAAGAAATTATTCTTCTAACCAAATCCACGTCACTTTAAAGTAAGACAAAGCACATTCACTTATAAGAAGGTATGAACTAATATATATCTGTGTATCTCTCTTTATCAAAAATTAACGAGATGCTAAGTATTATTTGCTACTGACTGCCGTGTGACTTACCCTTTCTTTCTCACCTCATAGCTTATAACATATTTTCTTACGTGTTATAAAGAACTAAAAAAAGGAAATACAAAATTACCTTTTTGTATACAAGATAACCTAAGGAACTTTGCTCGGTATTATGCGTTACCTTTTGTAAAATCGTTACTCAATACAAGTTATTTTATTTAATATTGAGTTTTTGTTATTTATGCCATGCGCTTGATTGTTTTATGGTGTTTTTAAATGTTTGAATATTTTATTGGTTATTGACTTCAAACTGGTGACCTTTATACAAACACTTCAAACAGCCCTTATATACATCCACCATATATGTTTTAGCAGAAGATGAGAATGAGACTGTAGCAAGTTGGGTGTTATATATATATTTATATATAGGTTGTACACAACTTACTAACTTTAAACAAACTCAACACAATGGAAAAATAACGGAGTCGTATTAAAATAAACAATCTGTATTAAATAGAGTT
>CM042145.1:32267495-32319995 GCA_023376005.1 Doryteuthis pealeii | reverse complement strand
GAAAGATCTTTCTGGAAAATTAGTTTCGCAGACTATATAAAGAGACCCGTACCAGTAGATTGGTCAGTCAGTCCGGGGTCGGAGGCAGTCAGAGATTGGGGCCAGTCAGAGAAGAGACCATTGGCAGTTTATGAACTGATGTCGCTAAGTACTCAACCTGAATTTTAATCTTTTACGCCAGACAAAGTTGAAAACAATTATTATTATTAACGAAGTCGCTGGAGTACTGACCATTGAGACAACTAAGAATTACTAAAAGAAAAACATATGTGTTATCGAGAACTCTCTCTCTCTCTCAAAAAAAAGTACATTGAAGTTTTAATATAATAAACTTCTGAAAAATAAATACGGTATTATCGTATCTTTTTATGAATGAAATCTCTACCCCAAACAAACAGAGAGGGGCGACCACTAGACACCCGTGGAGAAAGTCAAATTGACCGTGACTAAAAAGACCCACGGTTGTGAAACCTGATACCAGAAAGACATGCGGCCTGCTTAAGTGATATCTTTCCCTTGACTATAAGAAGTGAGGAAGGATTTGTGGGCTACAGACGATTACTGATACGTGATATTTGTAAACAAACCCCAGAAGGTTACATGACTTGAAAACGTCCAGCGACTTGGGTGAATTTAACAGTGCGCGCATTTTGGTGCACTTGGAAGACGCAGTGAAAAACCCAGACGTTTACGCTTTGATACCGTGAAAGAAACAACCCACTACGTAACATATCGATTTGGTAACGTGACGACGAACTGCCCCGCTACGTTACATACTAAACTGAAACTAGAGTTTGGTAGGTGGCTTATATGGAGCTTTGGATGGTTCTATTATGAACTCAGGCAAGTTCATTTGCTAGGTTCTGATTGGCTGTTGGTTTCCTGGGTGAGTAAGGACATGTACAAGTACCCGCTCTTCAGCCATCACTTTGCACTATGCCAGCAACATGCAAGGACTGTATTTAAGTTACAGCTTGCATGTTTGTTTTTGTCTGCTAACTTGACGGTAGTTAGACTTCTACAGCTGGAGGGTGAATAGTTAGGTGCATACCATTCCAACAGGTATTAGTGCTAAATAAAATGCAAAGAGCTTCAGAATTTCATAGGAAGATAACCAATAAATCACGAACACCATATATAACAGTTAAATTCAATCTAATTGAAATACTTGAGGTTTTTCTTGAATACGCGGAGGCCTTCAAAACCATTTTGCTTTGATTATCGTTTGGCGTAAAACAACATTCTACGTTAAATACGTTAATCAAAACAGAACGTTTATTTTTTTCACCGTATGAAAAAATATAAAACTTAACACTATTCGGCACATAACTTTAAATATACTAGCAAATATATGCACCCCCTGGGTGCAAGTATTTAAGTTTTAATATAATAAAATATCATGTTAAATCAGAAAGGCTAATGAAACTGAATAAGAATTCAGATAAAAATATTTGGAACAGAGGGGGTATGATTGAAAAATAGAACAACTTTGAAACTAACTCTTCCATCATTTTTCCTCACTCCCGTCTTTCATTGGTAAATTTTCCTAATTTAACTATTTAGTTAAAATAGGGAGTAAAGAATAATATTAGTTATTTCTTCTTGTTAATGGATTTCTTTTAAGATTTATCCCCGAGATTTTTGCTCATATTCATTAATAGAAAACCAAACAATTAGAAATCAATAATACTAAGCATATATTTATTAAAATCAAATTTTTAAGATCAATATGCAAATTAGCCTTCCAATTCACACTGTAAACCGCTATTTTCTTGTATATATAAATACAATTGCATGTTATTAGTATGTAGATATGGTCAACAGTATTAATGATGTAAAACAATTTTATCAATAATTGAGGTTTAAATAAAAAAATAAAATCATGGAGAATGTGATGTAAAGAACTAAGGGAATTGTGGATTGTATAGTAATATAGTTTCGGTTACAGACAGAAAACCCACAATCTCCATTATAATAAGATATTAAAATAAAAGAAACTTTATAGAAAGGAATAATACCGGGCGTGTATTCATTAAAAGTTGTCTTGACCAACAATGTTGAATAACTAATTTCTCTAATACAAGGTTGGACTTTATTCGATGTATTAATGATTTTGACTATAAATTAAAGACTCATTGATAAACTTAATTTCTGAGTGTATTGTGACGAAAGCAGTGGCGTAGTTTCGATTAGAGAAAGATAACAAATCTCCATTATATACACTAGTACAAAATAAAAAAAACACCCTCTAAAAATTGATTTCTAAAAAATTCAATGTCAGCGAGTTTGTACCCTAAGTAAGTAAAATCATCAAATTCATTAAAGGATTAAAAAAATAAAACAATTTGAAATGTAAACTTTAAATATGTATTAAAATAAAACAAACTATATACAGATATATAATACCAGTCATGTATTTTTTAAAACTTGTTTTTAAAAACAATGAGGACTGTCTAATGTTGCATGTTCACACTTTGATTGTATTTATTCTATGTTATGACGATTTTAGGTAATGTGACGTAAGCAGTGACGTAGTTTTTGTTACAGACAAAAACCGGAAGCAAATCTCCATTATTAATATTCATATTTATATATATTATCTGCATTCTTGTTTTATGGAAGCCGAGCTCATCGTGGAAGATTTGATAGGCAGAACCATGGATAATATGCGTCACTCAACTTTTAAACTTCTCTATCCACTTCTCTATCCACTTCTACACCGCATTGCACTTTTTCCGTGTTGTGCAAAAATTATCGGATGAATGTTAGCCTTGACACTCCTGCCGACCGGAGAAATCGGGTCACATGACCACAACAGTACCAACTATGAGTGCACATTGACAATAATAAAGATTATTATTATCATGGCGAAAATGCAGATAATTTCTGACTTTCATTCGTAGGATAATAAACGTTCTTTTTCTATATATGTGTTTCATAACCTTTATTCTTTATATATTACTAGCAAATATATGCACACTCCGGGTGCAAGTATTTAAGTTTTAATGTAATAAAATATTGTGTTAACTTAGAAAAGCTAATGAAACTAAAAAAAATGCCGATAAAAAGATTTGAAACAGTGGGGGAACAACTAAAACTTTTTCTTCACTCCCGTCTTTCATTGCTAAATTTTCATAATTTAACTATTTAGTTAAATTATGAAGTAAAGAATAGAATTACTGTTAATATTGTTAATGGATTTCTTTTAAGATTCATTGAAGAGATTTTTGCTTATATTCCTTAAAATAAAACCAAACAATTAGAAATCAATAGTACTAAGCACATATTTATTAAAATCAAATTTTTAATATCAATATGCAAATTACCCTTCCCATTCACACTGTAAACCGCTATTTTGTGTATATATAAATATAATTGCATGTTGCTAGTATGTAGATATGGTCAACAGTGGCTTCGGCCTCTGGACCATTGATATAATTAACGGCGTCGATCCCAGGGGGCCATCCCCCCAGGCAACACCTGCCCCCTCGATTTAAAGGGGCAGGGCTGGGTTTATTGCCCAGCGCCTGAGGCGCCCCCTTGAGGGGGAATGCCGACGGGATCGACGCAATTTTTCACCTGCCACTCCATGAGCTTCGGCTTGTGGGTGGTCCCACGTTAATAGGGCCTTTGTGCCTGACCCGTACAAGTGGGGTACGTGGAAAATATCATGTAGATATGGTCAACAGTATTAATAATGTAAAACAATTTTATCAATAATTGAGGTTTAGATTAAAAAAATAAAATTATAGGGAATATGATGTAAATAACTAAGGGAATTGTGACTTGTATAGTGATATAGTTTCGGTTACAGACAGATAAATCCACAATCTCCATTATAATAAGATATTATTGTTTTAAAGTAACTTTTAATATTTTCGGAATAAAATATATACCGAGTGACTGCTCGTAACTCGAAAAAATCGTAAGTTGGGCTACTTGTAAGTCAAGGTACCAATGTAAATGTATGGGTTGGGATTTAATATTTTTGAAAATGACCTAAAAAGGACATCTTCTCACAAATGATATTATGACATTTGAGTGCGGTCATTGACAGACTTTCTGTAAACAACCGACATGACGAATGTTCATTGTTTTTATTATGACTTCCCCCTCTTACTACTACTACTACTAATGTTACTACTACTACTAATTTCTTCTTCTTCTTCTTCTTCTTCTTCTTCTTCTTCTTCTTCTTCTTCTTCTTTTTATTGTTGCGCCTCCAAGTCACGTATTTAATTTGGTTAAGAAATTTTCCAAAATTGTTTGAAGCGGATATTTGGTATCTTGATGTGAGATGACATGTGTCAGGGATTTCCCTGAAAAGATTTGGTCCTTCAAACCGGATCTAAAATTACTATAAAAGAAATGTGTTCTTCAATTATTCTTAAAGCTGATAAACTTCAATAGTTGAAAACAAGTTCCGAAATGGGTAAAATGCTGAAAATCGCCGTCCTTTTGTGTGCCATGTTCGTTCTAAGTAATGCTCTCTTCAGACACAGACGTGAGTATAGAGTTTTATCTCAAATTATTATAACTTATTGCAATGAAGTCTATTTGCATTTTGTTGGTTTCGTTTCTTTGTTTAATGACATATCACTCTTCGTGGGTTATCTTATGCAAAATTCGTCCTTGTAGAATAACAGTAGTAGTAATGGTACTCTTCGCGGAGAACCGTCCCGGTCTCCTGTCTCAAAAATCGCTACCCGACGGCTGCTGAAAAAAAAAAAAACACCAGCTACGATTGCCGAAGCCGAAGCGGTGTCAATTGCAAAAAAACAACAACAAAAAACAAAAAAAAACATAGGGCGTTTTTCTCGAAAACCCAATGCCAACGCGAACCCTAACCCTAAACTGTAACCCTAAACCCCCTCGTTAAAATTAACAGTTTTATTACAAAATTTATGGGTTCTCTTTTTTTTCTGGATCACCCTGTATACAGGGTGACCCAGAAAAAACAGAGCCCAAATTATTTATTTATTTTCCCATTAAACTAACCCTAAACCCCAACCCCAACCCCAACCCTAAACTAGTTTTTATTTTTTGCAAGTAACACCGATTCGGCTACGGACTTCAATCGTAGCTGGTGTTTTTTTTTCAGCAGCCACCGGGTAGCGATTTTTGAGGGAGGAGGCCGGGACGGTTCTTCGCGAAGAGTACCGTAGTAATATTTAATCTATAGCTGGATGGTGGTGGTGGTGGTGTAGGTGATGGTGGTGGTGATGAAGGGATTCATACCTCTCCAAATGGTATTAGTCCGAAATTGAACCTTATAGCCCGACTGGAGTTCGAACTCGCTTACTACGATGTCACAGTCCAGCATGTCAGCATCTATACCACGATGATTCCCTCGCTATATTGGGACTTTCTATGCACATTCCATATATTGGAACGTTCTATGCACATGAAAATTGTTTCTATCAAGCTAAACTGCATTTAGTTGTGAGGCTCCAATTCTGAATCTATGAGGAGTGTAGAGTACCCCTTTATTGCCATTACTCCCAGATCCACTCTAACCCGTAGTGGTATATCCTAGTTCCATGAATTGCTTACATAGCTATGCTTGCAAGTTTTTGAAAATCATTTGTACCAGTTCAATTAATACACGAAGTTATTGAAAATTATTTACCCCAGTTACACATTAGATTAAAGAAATCATGCAATATATGGCATTAAATAATCCATAAGGGTTGATATGCCATTAAACACCAAACAACTGACCGGGATTTTTTTTTACAGTTGCTCATAAAAAAAAGAGGATTGGAAAAAATTAAAAAATATATGGAAAGTTCTCTTACTGGATTACGATATCGTAATTAAACGATCAGTTCCGCTATAACATTCACTTTTTAAAAAATTAATACCCTTGCGAAAGCTGTGAACATACTCATTCATCCTAGTAAGGTTTAAATCATCATCATCATCATCATCATCATGTCGAGCAATTTGCACGGATATCCATGACGATCTCTCGCCAACCTTCCCTATCATTCATCGACACTGGGAGCCTCTCCGCGCAGTATCCAGCATCCTTATATAGTTGGTCAATGTAGGTCCTGGTTGGGCAGCCCACGTTGGCATGTCCATGTGTTGGCCTCCACAGTAGTACGTGGCTTACGAGCTCATCCTTGCTTCTGCCAGCAGTGTCCTGCATGCCTAGCCCTCCTTACTCGTATGGTTTGTGATATTGGAGGCAGGTGGCCATACAGTTGCTTCTTTGTGTGGTGCTGTTTCCACGACTTATTTAGGACCGCTCGCAGCATTCTTGTGCAGCTCCCATCGAGCTTATTCTCAAGGCGCTTCGTTAGGGTCCAAGTGGTACAGCCATATAGCAGTACTGATATAACCACAGCCTGGAAGAATCGTCTCTTTAGCCTGTCAGGGAGGTCGGATTTCCATACGACTGATAATTTGTTGGAGGCCAACCATGCTTTTCCTATTCGTGTGTTAACATCGCTTTCTGTGGATGAGATATTACTGGTTTAAGAGGCCTACCGTCTAGCGTGGAGATGTCTCCTTGCTTTTTGAAGCTCAACTGAGAGTTCAGTTCATGAGTTAAATAATACCACAAATATTATTCTACATAGATAGATTTGACATTAAATAGCACACCAAGTTTGATAAACCGTTAGACAAAGAAAAACAAATGAAAAATAAACATTTCAGAAATGTGACAAAAGTTGGGATTTTTGGGTTTTTTTTTCTTAATCGCATCTGACCCGAAACAGAGAAAATCCTTTGAAAAAATCAAAATTCCGTAGAAATCAATCCACAACCACACAGATACTGACCATTCGTCGAATTATAGAAGGGGTCCGAGCAAAGAATCTCGAGGTAAACCTACTATTTGTAGATTTCTCCAAAGCATACACAGAGGGAAAATGGAGCAAATACTGCAAACGGCCTACCGAAGGAAAATAGTTAATGCCATAATGATACTCTACAAAATACAAAAGCAATGATACAATCACCTGATGGCAGCACGGACTTCTTTGACATTGTCGCTGGAGTCCTACAAAGAGATACACTTGCACCATATATGTTCATAGTATGCCTAGACTACGTACTCCGAACATCACTAAAGTAAAAGGCCTCACACTAAAAACGCAAGTAGCAGGCGATATTCCGCACAGGCTATTACGGATGCAGACTAAGTTAATTATCTGGCACTACTCGCAAATACACCTGCACAGGCCGAATCCCGTTGTTTGCACAGATCCGACTAAAACGTCATTCCCTCCCGATCGTATATATATTTTTTTACTACTCCAGAGCTAATTTGTTGCATTATTATTTTTGAATTTTTCAAATCAGCGTTAGCTGTTGGTATTTCACTGGAGTCTGAGTGACAACAAGTCTCCTCAGATCTCCAGGACTTTTCTGAGTATTCTGGCAGATTGCAGCAGTGCAGTATTCTGGATGGTCTCAATTCTTCCTCTGATTGTCGGATTTTCCAGACTTTTTTCCAATCTTTTTGGGACCGTTCCAAGTGCACCAACTGCAATTGGTATCACTTTGACTTTCATGTTCCATAGCTTTTTCAGTTCTCAGGCAAGATCCAGGTATTCTTAGTCCATAAGATAAATGTAGTGAGTTTTTGCGCCAGTAATAACTATTGGTTTTCAATGAAGACCAAGTGATAGCAAGTATGCAGGATAATTAATAGAGTAATGTAGCCGATCTTCAAAATGCTGTTATCAGGGAGGGGGGTTACCTTCTATTTATACTTTTCCTCTAACTTTTGGTGACCGTTCAAAAGGCAACAATTGCAATAACCACCGTCATTCACATGTTCGATAGTTCTTCTTTGTTTTTTTAGTTTTTTAGCTCTAATACAATGCCCTTTTTTTTTTTTTTTAATTTTTAGCTCCCTCTCTTTCTTTGGATTTTACTCTTCAGCCCGCCGACTCGTCCTCCTTATTATTATTATTATTATTATTATTATTATTATTATTATTATTATTCACTCCTTTTGAGTTTTCACATCAGCGTTAGCTGGGGGTCTTTCACTGGAGTCTGAGTAACAACAAGTCTCCTCAGGTCTCCAGGACTCTTCTGGGTATTCTGGCAGATAGCAGCAGTGCAGTATTCTGGATGGTCTCAATCTTTCCTCTGATGTCCAGATTTTCCAATCCCTTTTCCAATCCCGTTGGGACCGTTTCAAGTGCACCAATGACAATTGGTATCACCTTGACTTTCATATTCCATCAAATTTTCAGTTCTATGTCAAGGTCCAGATATTTGTCCATTTTTTCATTTTCCTTCAGTTTCAACCTGTGATACGCTGGAACTACAAAATCCACCAGTTGACAAGTTCTTTCTTTTCTGTTAATCATTATTATTATTTTACTTTTTGAGTTTTCACATCAGTGTTAGCTGATGGTCTTTCACTTCTGAGTTCTCCTCAGGTCTCCAGGACTTTCTGAGTATTCTGGCAGATTTGCAGTGTTCTGAATGGTATATCCAAACTTTCCATTTCTAATGCTTTTGGGACTGTTCCAAGTGCACCAACTACAATTGGTATAACTTTCACTTTCATATTCCATAACTTTTTCAGTTCTCTGGCAAGGTCCAGATATTTGTCAAGTGATCCGCTGGCACTGCAAAATCCACCAGTTGACAAGTTCTTTCTTTTTGTTATCAACACTAATAAGGTGATCCGTTTTAATTTCAAAGTTTTTGTGCGTTTCGTTCTCATTCTGGTTTATGCACCATTTTGTTGTGTGGTCAAATTTAATTTCTTGCATAATTCCCAGTGCATCACCTTCCCAACCCAGTCGTGTCTAGTTTTGTATTCTCGTTCTACATTCGCAATATGGTTAACAGTCTCATCTCACCGCAAAGTCTACATTTACTATTTTGTTGGGTCTTATCAATTTTCGCTTTGATGCCTTATGGCATTATTTTGTGCAGCAATTATAAGTGATTCTGTGAGAACCATGTCCAAGTCTTTTGATGTGCGAAGCGTCCCGATTAAAGGAGAACATATAGAAGTGGCAGAGTTCGAACCAAGTTTGGAATATCTCCGGCTGTTGTGGAACTGATGTATACGATCACAAATTTCAGATATGCTGCTCTGGCAGACGATTACAAAGATATGGCATTAGACCATCATGTTGTGGAAGAAGAGTCTACGACGCTGCTTTTTACAAATGTGTCCGTGGGAGAGTCGTCCATAAATGAAAACTTTTCTTTTTTTGTCAATAAGTTTTCTCTTTTAAAAATCATCGAAAGAAACAATTATTCAATGTTTTAAGAAACGGGTCTATGGACCTGAAAACTGTGATTGTAAAATATTTATTGCAAAATAAAAGATAATTTTTATATTATATTTCGTATTGTTTTTGTATATCCCATATTTTCATTTTTCTTTAAAAAAATTTTTTTTTCTTTTTTTTTTTACTAATCTTTGATATTCATTCAAGACTAGTAAAAAATAAAAAAACACCCTCCGGGCATTGTAAAAATAGGTTTTTGAAACATATTGCCTGAGGGGTGGGAGTAAAAAATTCAATGTCATCGTGTTTGTACCCTAAGTAAGTAAAATCATCACATTCATTAAAGGATTTTAAAAAATAAAACAATTTGAAATGTAAACTTTAAATATGTATTAAAATAAAACAAACTATATATAGATATATAATACCAGTCATGTATTTATTAAAACTTGTTTTTAAAAACAATGAGGACTGTCTAATGTTGCATGTTCAAATTTGAGTGTATTTATTCTATGTTCTGACGATTTGGCGTAATGTGACGTAAGCAGTGACGTAATTTTTGTTACAGACAAAAACCGGAAGTGAATCTCCATTAATAATAAATATGCGAATATTCCTTTGTCATTATTTCTTAGTCGCATGTTACCTTTGTTTGTTTTTGGGTTTTTTAAATAGTTGTTTGCACTATTATTTGATAAAAAGTATTCCTATCCAATACAAATAATTTAGATGATTCATTTCCACTCTTCTTCTTCTTCATTTCCATTCTTCTTCTTCTTCTTCTTCTTCTTCTTCTTCTTCTTCTTCTTCTTCTTCTTCTTCATTTTCTTCTTCTTCTTCTTCTTCTTCTTCTTCTTCTTCTTCTTCTTCTTCTTTTTTCTTCTTTTTCTTCTTCTTCTTCTTCTTCTTCTTCTTCTTCTTCTTCTTCTTCTTCTTCTTCTTCTTCTTCTTCTTCTTCTTCTTCTTCTTCTTCTTCATTCCCATTCTTCTTCTTCTTCTTCTTCTTCTTCTTCTTCTTCTTCTTCTTCTTCTTTCCATTCTTCTTCTTTCTTCTTCTTCTTCTTCTTCTTCTTCTTCTTCTTCTTCTTCTTCTTCTTCTTCTTCTTCTTCATTCTTCTTCTTCATTCCCATTCTTCTTCTTCTTCTTCTTCTTCTTCTTCTTCTTCTTCTTCTTCTTCTTCTTCTTCTTCTTCTTCTTCTTCTTCTTCTTCTTCTTCTTCTTCTTCTTCTTCTTCTTCTTCTTCTTCTTCTTCTTTTCTTCTTCTTCTGTTTTATATCCCATATTTTCATTTTTCTCTCTTTTTTAAAATTTTTTTTTTTTACTAATCTTTGATATTTATTCAAGACTAGTACAAAATAAAAAAAATGTTTTTTAAACAGTTGTTTGCACTATTATTTGATAACAAGTATTCCTATCCAATACAAATAATTTAGATAATTCTTTTATACACAGTTTGAATGTAACCCAAAGAGATCTCCATAAAATCAGAGTCAACACTCAGTTCTTTAAGGCTTTGATTTTTAAGATAGTTATGCATTGATGAGAAAGAGTATTTTTCTTAATTTTTTTGTGATAACAAGTATTCCTATCTAATCTTATTATAATGGAGATTGTGTGTTTTTCTGTCTGTAACCGAAACTATATTACTAATCGAGTCACAATTCACATAGTTATTTACATCATATTTTCCATGATTTTATTTATATTTAAACCTCAATTATTAATAAAATTGTTTTACATTATTATACTGTTGACCATATCAACATACTAATAACATGCAATTGTATTTATATATACAAAAAATAGCGGTTTACAGTGTGAATGGAAAGGCTAATTTGCATATTGATATTAAAAATTTGATTTTAATAAATATGTGCTCAGTATAATTGATTTCTAATTGTTTTGTTTTATCTTAATGAATATGAGCAAAAATTTCACCAATAAATCTTAAAAGAAATCCATTAACAATATTAACAGTAATTCTATTCTTTACTTCCTAATTTAACTAAATAGTTAAATTATGAAAATTTACCAATGAAAGACGGGAGTGAAGAAAAAGCAAGTTTTAGTTGTTCCCCCTCTGTTTAAAATCTTTTTATCGGCATCTTATTTAGTTTCATTAGCCTTTCTAAGTTAACATAATATTTTATTACTTTAAAACTTAAATACCTGCACCCGGAGGGTGCATATATTTGCTAGTACTAATAATTTATTCACAGTTTAGGGTTTTAAGTGACTATTTATATTTAACTAGCAGCGGCTACCCGGCGTCGACTGAGTGGAGGGGGATTTTTTAAGTTAGTCCCGCAGATCCATTATTACTGAATTGTAAATTGTATACCTTACGTAAGGATACATCTTTCTCTCGTTCTTTAATATTCTATCTGTCTGTGTGTCTCTCTGTCTGTCTTTCAATATTTAAGTTGTGATATTTCCTTTTCTCATTATTTCATCCTTTCATTTAACATGTAATTGCTTCCGAGATTGAAAATAAAATCATCTAAAGCAAAGTAAATACTGTTGTGTACTGGCATCAAATTCTATATGTTATATAGCGGGTTCTTCACGTTGCTAAATCGCGTATCTATATACATAGCGGGTATGGTCACACTACCCAAAGCGATGTATGTTAGTAGACAGCTACTACCGACTACTGGACTTCAATAACAAAAGATACGTATGTGCAAAGAGAGGACCCTTCTTTATTTGCTTCGGTGTGTGGGTGGTGAAGGCACAGAGCTTACAATGAGTGCACGAGGGGTGGTTACTGATGGGAGACGTGAAGTGTCCTTTCCGCTGCCGGCTGGCGTCTGACTGTTGTCGGCTCGACCATCTGGCTTTTTGTATTGACGACACGCCTACGCATTTTTATCTTTTGATCTGATAACGGACCTTTGTTATATATTTCTTTATCTTCACTCTGTTTCCTTGACCGGAGACTATCTCTTCCACTTTCTCTTTCTTTTTAAATATATATTTTTATCTTTCGCTTTGTCCCTCAGCCGGAAGTTCCATCTTCCGGGCGAGGACAATACAACAATACGAACAAAATGTATTTGTTTGTATATAACTTGTATATAACGAAAAGTAAATATGCCTTTCTCTCTCTATTTCTTTAATACTCTGTGTGTCTGTCTGTTTTGTCTCGTGTGTCACATCCTACACGTCGTGAAAGGTTTGAATAAAAAAGGAAGATGTCAAATCGACGTGTAAGGGTTAGCAAGCTAGTTTCGCAGATCCATTACCACTGAATAGCGAAATCTATTCTCGGTGGATGATTCAATCATGAACTTGTGCCACACCTTACATGGTATGTGTGGCGCTCCATCTCAGACGCTAAAATAATCTCATTGGTCTCGCGCTAATGAAAAGGGGATAGACTTCCTCGCTGTCTGGCTCATACCGACATTAGGCCGCCCCGACGATTTTACTTTTTTAAAAATAATAGGCTGTTGGCGTTTTTAAGATATAAGGCGTGTGGTAGATGGTCACTTCTAAATATAGACTCGCCGACTACCACCTGACCAGGGAAGGCAACCTCTTATCCAATCACTGGCAGTACTGCTACTGCTGTTGTTGTATTTATACTGGCTGATTCTAATCTTAGCTCATTGCTACTTGGATCTTCTTGGACGTCGGATCTAAAGGATACTATACCACAGGACTTAGTGACTTACCAAAGAATACTATACCGCAGGACTTATTGACTTACCAAAGGATTCTCTATCACAGGAACTTACTTACTTATTTACTTTAAGTTCTTTGCAACTGGCCAAGGATGGCGGCCAGTAATTAACAGGTTATGGGCCCAGCACGCTTCCACTATCTGTCGCAGATACTTAATATAGGCGATGTCGTGTTATACATTAGATTAAATTCCCTATTAGATACTTCACTTAGCGGTCCCTTATTATTAGGGTACGGCCGATAAATGTGTTAGTTCTTTCTTTTCTCCAATTGATATATATTAGGTATAACCAATTTTTTGTCAGCCAAAAATTTTAAAAACGAATTAAAATTAATTAAATCTATTATCTAAGGTCAAACTTTTGTCTAAAACGATAAGTAGTAACATAATGACCATCATTAATAAAAGAAAAATATCATTACATATGCAGTTTATTTTTGATATTTCTAAAACGATTCGTTTTGGTCAATTTCGTTCGCTTTCGCAATTTTGGCTCTTTTTGAATGGTATAGAGGGCTTGTTTACAAATTTAATGTAACATTCGCGAGTGCAAAAAAAATTACCAAAAAATCAGGGAATTATCGGATTTTAATGAAATTTTCAGTGTTTATTTATCAATGCATTATTTCTGTAGCGGGGGGGGGGGGGGGGCTAAAGTCATTTTGTCAAAAACGCATTTTAGGCCAATTTTGGTTATACCCAAGATATTTTCTCAGCATTTTTTTCCATGCCCTACCCTCTAAACGAATAAATATTCCTAATTTTCAGAGCTCCCACATTGAAGTATATCTGCACATTTTTTTTGTCGGAGCCAATTCCGACATAGTATTATATTTCTATTTACGATTTGTATGGCACGAAATATGTGTGAAACAACATGGTTGTTAACCCCAGTTTCTATACCGATCTAGCCAAATGCATCTAAACAAAGTTCCGTTTTATCTGATATATAACAGTCATTGATATTCCCAAAGTATACAATAAACTGATACAGGATTATTGTTTATTATTTTGAATATATACATCCCCTCAACAACTTTCTTCTTCTTCTTCTTTTCTTCTTCTTCTTCTTCTTCTTCTTCTTCTTCTTCTTCTTTTCTTCTTCTTCGTTCCATTCTTCTTCTTCTTCTTCTTCTTCTTCTTCTTCTTCTTCCTTCTTCTTCTTCTTCTTCTTCTTCTTCTTCTTCTTCTTCTTCTTCTTCTTCTTCTTCTTCTTCTTCTTCTTCTTCTTCTTCGTTTCTTTCTTCTTTCTTCTTCTTTCATTTTCTTCATTCTTCTTCTTCTTCTCTTCTTCTTCTTCTTCTATTTCTTCTTTCTTCTCTTCTTCTTCTTCTTCTTCTTCTTCTTCGTTTCCATTCTTCTTCTTTCTTCTTCTTCTTCTTCTTCTTCTTCTCTTCTTCTTCTTCTTCTTCTTCTTCTTCTTCTTCTTCGTTTCCATTCTTCTTTGTTGATGTTATTGTTGCACTACTAAATCGCGTGTTTCATTTCGAGATAAATTGTCCTTTTCTTTCAAATTATTATGTTTCCCAGACAGGATTTGGTTCCTTCAAACCGGAACTAAAATGTTTATATAATAAAAGACTTCTTCAATTATTCTTAAAGCTGATACAATTCAATAGCTGTAAACAAGTTCCGAAATGGAGAAAACGTTGAAGATCGCCGTTCTTTTGTGTGCCATGTTCGTTTTCACAAATGCTTACATCCAAAACATTTGTAAGTAAATCCCATTATCTCAAATTATTCTTACTCTTCAGCATGAAGCATGTTTGGATATGTTTGCTTTGTTTTCTTTGTTTAATGGCATATCAATCTTTGTGGGTTATTTTAGGACAAATCTACCTTTGTAAAAGGAAAATAGTAATATTATTTAACCCCCAAGGCGAAGGAACCCCCTAGGTGAGGGTCCATTCCCAATGGTATTGATCCCAAAGTAGATATAATAGCGCGAACTGGAGTTCAAACTTCTTCTTTTTCTTCTTCTTCTTCTTTTCTTCTTCTTCTTCTTCTTCTTATTATTATTATTATTATTATTATATTATTATTATTATCATCATCATCTTCTTCTTCTTCTTCTTCTTCTTCTTCATTCTTCATTCCATTCTTCTTCTTCTTTCTTCTTCTTCTTCTTCTTCTTCTTCTTCTTCTTCTTCTTCTTCTTCTTCTTCTTCTCTTCTTCTTCATTCTTCTTCTTCTTCTTCATTCTTCTTCTTCTTCTTCTTCTTCTTCTTCTTCTTCTTCTTCTTCTTCTTCTTCATTCTTCCTTCTTCTTCTTTCTTCTTTCTTCTTCTTCTTCTTCTTCTTCTTCTTCTTCTTCTTTCTTCTTCTTCTTCTTCTTCTTCTTCTTCTTCTTCTTCTTCTTCTTCTTCTTTCTTCTTCTTCTTCTTCTTCTTCTTCTTCTTCTTCTTCTTCTTCTTCTTCTTCTTCTTCTTCTTCTTCTTCTTCTATTCTTCTTCTTCTCTTCTCTCTTCTTCTTCTTCTTTCTTCTCTTCTTCTTCTTCTTCTTCTTCTTCTTCTTCTTCTTCTTCTTTCTCTTCTTCTTCTTCTTTCTTTCTTCTTCTTCTTCTTCTTCTTCTTCTTCTTCTTCTTCTTCTTCTTCTTCTTCTTTCCCATTCTTCTTCTTCTTCTTCTTCTTCTTCTTCTTCTTCTTCTTCTTCTTCTTCTTCTTCTTCATTCCATTCTTCTTCTTCTTCTTCTTCTTCTTCTTCTTCTTCTTCTTCTTCTTCATTTCCATTCTTCTTTTCTTCTTCTTCTTCTTCTTCTTCTTCTTCTTCTTCTTCTTCTTCATTTCTAAGCAAAATCATTTTATCTCAACTTATTTTTACTTTTGAAATATGTTTGCATTTGTTTGCACTTATTTTTTTTTTTTTTTTTTAATGGCATATCAATCTTTGTGGGTTATTTTAGGACAAATCTACCTTTGTAAAAGGACACGAGTAGTACTATTTAACCCCCAAGGCGAGGGAACCCCCTAGGTGAGGGTCCATTTCCCAATGGTATTGATCCCAAAGTAGATATAATAGCGCGAACTGTAGTTCAAACTCGCTTACTACGTTTAGCATGTTAGCAAATACGCCACAGAGATTCCCGCTTTTATTTTTATTTTGTCAAAAGTTCGTTATTTTCTTGTGACAACTGTAAAGACTTTTTAGGTTGACGGGTTAGTGTTTAAAGCGATATCAACTTTTGTGGATTATTTAACGCTAAATATTGTTCTTTATATATACTAGCAAATATATGCACCCTCCGCGTGCAAGTATTTAAGTTTTAATATAATAAAATATGTTAAATTAGAAAGGCTGATGAAACTGAATAAGAATGCAGATAAAAAGATTTGGAACAGAGGGGGTATAATCGAAAAATAGAACAACTTTGAAACTAGCTCTTCCATCAATTTCCATTACTCCCGTCTTTCATTGGTAAATTTTCCTAATTCAACTATTTAGTTAAAATAGGAAGTAAAGAATAATATTAGAGTTATTTCTTCTTCTTAATGGATTTCTTTTAAGATTTATCCCCGTGATTTTTGCTTATATTCAATAAGATAAAACCAAACAATTAAAAATCAATAATACTAAGCATATATTTATTAAAATCAAATTTTTAAGATCAATATGCAAATTACCCTTCCCATTCACACTGTAAACCGCTATTTTGTTGTATATATAAATACAATTGCATGTTTTTAATATGTAGATATGGTCCACAGTATTAATACTGTAAAACAATTTTATTAATTATTGAGGTTTAAATAAAAAATAAAATCATGGAGAATGTGATGTAAATAACAAAGGGAATTGTGACTTGAGTAGTGATATAGTTTCGGTTACAGACAGACAAATCCACAATCTCCATTATAATAAGATATGATTTTGGAAGCGCGTGGTGTAATGGTTAAAATCATGACAAATGGACTCGTCGCCCCGAGTTCAAATCCTGGATGTGGTAATTGCATTTCACTTAGCGCTAATACACTTGGGAAATTTATGAATACTACTCTCTCTCCAGCTATGGATAAATAGTGTGGCAGACTGGACTCTTTAACCTCGGATAGGCAACCGGTCTAGGAGAAGGAAATCTCTGAATTCAAACATATTTTAACCATTTTTTATCTTCAATATCTATATACAAAGAAATAGCAAATTTACCTAATAGCATCAATAATCCATACAGGTCGTATACGTGATTGAAAAAAACTGGAGATATTTAATGTGTATATTAGGTACCACCAAAATACGTCACGTGATCAGTTTAGGCCATATCGAAGGAAGAAACGTAAATATTTTTGAACTTTAAAAAAAAATCTCTCAAAAAAGAAATAGCGAACATAAAGAGTTGTTCCAAAGAAAAACAGTTAATTCAAAGATCAATTTTCAATTCCATTATGAAATGTGGTGCTGATATTGAGCTTTGTATGTTGTCAGAATTTTACAGGCACTAGGATTGATACAAGGGAAATGTATTCTTTCTATATTATTTAAAATATATCCAACCAAAAAAAAAAAACAAAAAAAACTTTTGAACCACATATTTTTTTTAAATCTGTGTTACGCCTCAAAGATATGTGGTTCAACGTTAACCGACCAGAAAAAATGTAAAATATTTTAAATAAAATAACTAATGTGTTGTATCTGTTATTCCTTAATATATCAAGACTGAAAATTAATTAAATTCGATTAATTCCCTGACTTTTGGTATTTTTTTTCTTTCGGCGTCTATAAATAGAAAAGGCCGTATACGTGATTGAAAATAATAAAATCAAGGTAACTCACAGACGTTTATGATTTGTGGATTAATAAAAAGACAAAGTCTAAATATTTCGTTTTAATGTTAAAATGAATAAAAATAATGTCTGATGAATTCTACCAACATTTTTATATTATTTTCTTGTTTCAATTTTTAAAGTTACCTTCATTTTTAGGTTAATTTCATATAGAGACATGAATGGTTTATATCTTTTTTACATTACATCAGACCTGTTAGAAATCGGTCAGAAAATGTAACATGTGGGTCCGTATATAATAGTGGTCCGTGCTGCTACCAATATAAACTCACTAATCATTGATGATTAAATAAAAGCAATGAAAAGAAACAACAGTCAACTTCATATTCCCTATTTTGAAAAACAAAAATATCTTGTAAGTTTACAGATAAGATTGCAATGTGACATCCATTATCAAGTTGATTAAATCGAATCTCATCACCTGAATTGGGTCATCTGTTAGAATTTCCCAATCTCTGCAATGACTACATTTCTATTCTTTAAAGATTAGATCTGTAGTTATATCCTAGTAGTTTGTATAGATCACAGTGGCACACCATTCCTACCCGATCATATTTATATTTTCTTCTCTAGAGCTAATTGTTGTATTATTATTATTCCTTTTTGAGTTTTCACATCAACATTAGCTGATGGTCTTTCACTGGAGTCTGAGTGACAGCAAGTCTCCTCAGGTCTCCAGGACTCTTCTGGGTATTATGGCAGATTGCAGCAGTGCACTGTTCTGGATGGTATCAATCCTTCCTCTGATTTCCAGATTTTCCAGATTCTTTTCCAATCCTTTTGGGACCGTTCCAAGTGCACCAACTACAATTGGTATCACTTTCATTTTCATATTCCATAATTTTTTCAGTTCTCTGGCAAGATCCAGATATTTGTCCATTTTTGTCATTTTCCTTTAGCTTCACCCTGTGATCTGCTGGAACTGCAAAATCCACCAGTTGATAAGATCTTTCTTTTTCGTTAATCAGCACTAGGTCTGATCTTCTTGCTGGGATAAGGTGATCCGTCCCTATTTCAAAGTCCCAGAGAATTTTATGCGTTTCGTTCTCAAGAAAAGATTCTGGTTTATGCATATACTGTTTTGTTGTATGTATTATTATTGTATTATTATTGTATGTATTATGTTGTATGTATGTATGTACTATTATTATTATTATTATTATTATTATTATTATTATTATTATTGTATGTATTATGTTGTATGTATGTATGTACTGTTATTATTTTATTATTATTATTGTTATTGTTATTATTATTATTATTATTATTATTATTATTATATGTTCACTCTTTTTGAGTATTTCACTGGAGTCTCCTCGGGTCTCCAGGACTCTTCTGAGTATTCTAGCCGATTGTAGCAGTGCAATATTCTGTATCGTCTCAATTCTTCCTCTGATTTCCAGATCATCCAGTCTTATATCCACGTTTATCGGGACCGTTCCAAGTGTACCAAGGTATTTATCCATCTTTTCCTATTCCTTCAGCTTCACCCTGTGGTCTGCTGGGCCCGCAAAGTCCACCAGTTGACACTTTTTTTTTTTTTTTGTTAATCAAAATTAAGTCTGGTCTCCTGGTTGGAATAGGGTGATCCGTCTCTATCTCAAAGTCCCAGAGAATTTTATGCGTTTCATTCTCAAGAACAGATTCTGGTTTATGTATATACCATTTTGTTGTATGGTCAAAATTTAATTTTTGCATAATTCCCAGTGGATCACCTTCCCAACCCAGTCGTGCCTAGCTTTGCATTCCCTTTGTGCTAGTTTTCTACATTCACCTAGTACATTATTTACAGTCTCATTTCTGTCACCGCACAGTCTACATTTACTGTTTTGTTACGTCTTGTCAATTTTTGCTTTGATATAATTTGTTCTTAAGACATTCCTTGTGAGTTTTTCACACCAACTTTAGCTGATCGTCTTTTACGGGAGTCTGAGTGACAACAAGTCTCCTCAGGACTCCAGTAATCTTCTGAGTATTCTAGCCGATTTCAACAATGCTGTTGTCTGGATGGTCTCAATTCGTTCTCTGATTTCTAGTTCCTCTAGTCTTTTTTCGAAGCTTCTGTAAACCGTTCGAAGTGCACCAAATACAATTGCCATCATTTTCAGCCTCATCTTTCACAGTTTTTCAATACTCTAGCGAGGTCTAATTATTTGTCTATCGTTTCGTTTTCTTTCATCTCAACCCTTAAAATTGACCACTTGGCAAGTTCTCTTTTTTGTTTTGTTAATGAATATTAGGTCTTGTCGTCTGGCGATCCGTCTTTATATCAAAGTGCCAGCAAATTTTACGTGTTTCAATTCTAAAAAAACACATTTTGTTGTACAGTTCACAAAATACATTTTACTATATTGTCATATCCGACGTAATTGTTAGTTTTTAATTGACTTAGATCATGATACAGCAAGTGCCCCCATGACTTTAGAACATTCTGAGTATTCTAGTGTACCTCTTTAATTAAAAAAAACTATGGTAAAAATTTACGTCGCTGAATTCACAGTCTACCTATCTGAGTTCTAGTGACCTGAGATACGAATAATCCTACTACCAAAATACAAAAATGCAATCAAACCCAGAAATCTTTATCTATTTGTTTATTTTTTTAATTTTTTAAATAAGACACCATTTTCAACTATAGGAAATAAATTCAAAAACATCTATTATTTCATTTTGTGTCAGGAATATTCATAGATATAAGATACGAAACTATTCGCTGTGTTTGTCCCTTCAAAAATCAAAAACAGACCCAGGGTCATTTGTAACTTGTTAAGTTTTTACGTTGCTGCCACTTAGATATAACAACCTTTATTTCTGGTTTATTCTAGTTATTCACCTATTTTAGTTTAAGCAACTGTAATACTGGCCTCGATAAATTTGGGATATTTGAGAAAAATATTCAAGAAATCTTCATTTTCGTAAGAAGGTGATTCTTCAATATTCAATATACGTTCACATACTAAGTTTTTTTTTTATTCATGTTTGTTTAATGTCTTGTTAGTTTAAATAAACAAGAATTACAACAAAAAAAGAAGCTACCCCCCCCCCCCCGCAAAATACATTTACTTGTCGAAAATATCTGTCTATCTCCATTTGTTCATATCTATCTATATTATTTTGTTTGTTTATCTATCTATCTATCTCAGTCTATTCCAAACTATATATCCATCTTCATATCTAAACAAGAATTACGACAAATTACGATAAATAAACAAGAATTACGACGAGCTGGGGTTGTTATTTTGATAGTCACCGGGTAGTAATTTTTGAGGCAGGAGACCGGGATGCACTTCCTCATAAATTACCAGAGCCTTACCCCTCTGTAAAGTCCCAGCCAACAGGGCTTGGCCATTGTCTGAAACAGAGACCCAGAGAAGATAGTGAAGAAACCAATCCCCATCAAAGAAGATAGAAAACGAGTATCTAACGTAAATGATATCAATCTGTTCATACTAAGCCGGTTTTAGAAGAAATTGTTGTGATTCAGACTCCAAATTGAGTGAAATTACTGACTACAAATCCGATTTTGATAACGATGAAACATTACGGCTTGCTGAATAGTCTCGATTCTTACTCTAATTACACAGAGCACCAACTACAATTAATGCCACTATCATCCTCAATATAAATGTTTTACGTTGCTGCCACTTATATATAACAACCTTTATTTTTAGTTTATTCCGGTTATTCACCTATTTTAGTTTAAGCAACTGTGATACTGGCTTCGATAAATTTGGGATATTTGAGAAAAATATTCAAGAAATCTTCATTTTCGTAAGAAGAGGATTCTTCAATATTCAATATACGTTCACAGGCATTTAAACACCCCTCTGCAACAATACGGCTTGCTGAATAGTCTCGATTCTTTTTCTCATTACATAGAGCACCAACTACAATTAATGCCACTATCATCCTGATGTTCCCCAGTTTTTCTGTTCTAGTTTTCAAGTAAGGATATTGTCTACTTCTTCACTTTCTGTAATTTGCACCGTGTGAAACGGAAGAGAAAAATCCACTAGATGACAAGTTATTTTTATTTTCTTAACACTAAGCCTGGTCTTCTCGCTGTTATTATTATTATTATCATGAAAATCATTTCTAACAATTTCCCATTCTGTGTGTGATGCTAAACTGTATCTGGTGTTGAGACACCAATGTTGAAGCTGTGGAGATCATGGAATACCCCTCCATTTCCATTACTCTCATGTCCACTCTGACTCAAATTGGTAGTTATGTTAGGGTCCAATCAATGGCTCAAATAAATATGTTTGCAAGTTCGTGAATATTATTTACCAGTTTATTGATACACTAGTTTAATAAAAATTATGTCAAACAATTTATTCCTACATAGGAATTTAAACAAATTATACATACAGAAAGAACTGGCAGTAAATAACCCACAAGAGATGATATGCCATTAAACGCCAACCAGCTCAAGCAACGTAAAACGCATTAACTGTTGTTCATTATTTACCCCTTTTGAGTTTTCACATCAGCATTAACTGATGGTCTTTCACTGGAGTCTGAGTGACAGCAAGTCTCCTCAGGTCTCCAGGACTATTCTGTGTATTCTGGCACATTGCAGCAGTGCAGTGTTCTGAATCGTTTCAAACCTTCCTCTGATTTCCAAACCCTTTTCCAATCCTTTTGGGACCGTTCCAAGTGCACCAATTACAATTGGTATCACTTTGACTTTCATATTCCATAACTTTTTCAGTTCTCTAGCAAGGTCCAGATATTTGTCCATTTTTTCATTTTCCTTTAGCTTCACCCTGTGATCTGCTGGAACTGCAAAATCCACCAGTTGACGAGTTCTTTCTTTTTTGTTTATTAACACTAGGTCTGGTCTTCTTGCTGGGATAAGGTGATCCGTTCTTATTTGAAAGTCCCAGAAAATTTTATGTGTTTCGTTCTCAAGAAAAGATTCTGGTTTATGCATATACCATTTTGTTGTATGGTCAAAATTAAATTTTTGCATAATTCCCAATGGATCACCTTCCCAACCCAGTCGTGTCTAGTTTTGTATTCCCGTGTGTGCTAGTTTGTTACATTTGCAGAGTATATGGTTTACAGTTTCATCTCTATTACCACAAAGTCTACATTTATTATTATTATTATTATTATTATTATTATTATTATTATTATATTATTAAATCGTGTGTTCCTTTTTATTATTATTATTATTAATTTTATTGTTATTATTATTATTATTATTATTAAATCGTGTGTTCCTTTTTATTATTATTATTATTATTATTATTATTATTTTATTATTATTATTATTATTATTATTATTATTATTATTATTATTATTATTAACTCATTTTAAGTTTTCACGTCAGCATTAGCTGATGGTCTTTCACTGGAGTCTGGGTGACAGCAAGTCTCCACAGGTCTCCAGGACTTTTCTGAGTATTCTAGCAGATTGCAGTGTTCTGAATGGTTTCAATCCTTCCTTTGATATCCAAACTTTCCAAACCCTTTTCTAATCCTTTTGGGACTGTTCCAACTGCACCAACCACAATTGGTATCACTTTCACTTTCATGTTCCATAACTTTTTCAGTTCTCTGGCAAGGTCCAGATATTTGTCCATTTTTTCATTTTCCTTTAGCTTCACCCTGTGATCTGCTGGAACTGCAAAATCCACCAGTTGACAAGTTGTTTGTAGCTCCCTCTCTTTCTTTGAATTTTACTCTTCAGCCCGCCGACTCGTCGTCCTTATTATTATTATTATTATTATTATTATTATTTATTATTATTATTATTATTATTATTCACCCCTTTTGAGTTTTCACATCAGCGTTAGCTGGTTGTCTTTCACTGGAGTCTGAGTAACAGCAAGTCTCCTCAGGTCTCCAGGACTTTTCTGGGTATTCTGGCAGATAGCAGCAGTTCAGTATTCTGGATGGTCTCAATCTTTCCTCTGGTGTCCAGATTTTCCAATCCCTTTTCCAATCCCGTTGGGACCGTTCCAAGTGCACCAATTGGTATCCCCTTGACTTTCATATTCTATTACTTTTTCAGTTCTCTATCAAGGTCCAGGTATTTGTACATTTTTTTCATTTTCCTTTAGCTTCACCCTGTGATCCGCTGGAACTACAAAATCCACCAGTTGACTAGTTCTTTCGTTTTTGTTAATCATTATTATTATTATTATTATTATTATTATTATTATTTTGAGTTTTCACATCAGTGTTAGCTGATGGTCTTTCAATGGAGTCTGAGTGACAGCAAGTCTCCTCAGGTCTCCAGGACTCTTCTGAGTATTCTGGCAGATTGCAGCAGTGCAGTGTTCTGAATGGTTTCAATCCTTCCTCTGATATCCAAACTTTCCAAAACCTTTTCTAATCCTTTTGGGACTGTTCCAAGTGCACCAACTACAATTGGTATAACTTTCACTTTCATATTCCATAACTTTTTCAGTTCTCTGGCAAGGTCCAGATATTTGTCAATTTTTTCATTTTCCTTTAACTTCGCCCTGTGATCCGCTGGCACTGCAAAATCCACCAGTTGACAAGTTCTTTCTTTATTATTATTATTATAGCTATTATTATTATTATTATTATTATTATTATTATTATTATTATTATTATTATTATTATTAGCTTCCTGTGGAAAGATACCTTTCACCGCAATGTTCCAATTCTGTCGTGGAGGCAGAATTAGATCCAGTTTTGGAATATTTCCCGGTGAAATTGATCTATACAACTGTATACATCAGCTTTGCTGTGGTGACGGACGATTTCAAAGATATGGTGTTAATCCAACATGCTGTCATAAAACTTTATACGGGGCTGATTTTTACAGGTGTATCGGTTGGAAAGTCCTCGGAAGATGAAAACTTTTGAGTTTTTTTCAATATGATATTTCTTTAAAAATTACCGAAATACAATACATTAAGAAACGGCTCTGTAGAGCTGAGAAATGCGCTTGTAAATTATACATGGCAAAATAAAAATACATTTTTCGCATTACATTTGGTATTGTTTTTGTGTATCTCATATTTTCCATTTTCACTAACCTTCAATATTTAACTTGTTTATTCAGGATATAAGGGCCGGGTTAGCTCAGTCGGGAGTGCGTTCGGCTAGAAACCACAAGGTTCCTAGTTCGATACCGGCCCTCGCCAACTCAGCGTATAAGTAGCACAGGGATCCGTGCGGTAAAGTAAGGAGCTGATGGTAGGTGTGGCGCGCCATCGCAGACGCTAATATAATCTCCTTGGTCTAGCGCTCGTGAAAAGGGGATAGACTCCCTCGCTAAATGGCCGCCCCGACGATTCAGGATATGCTGCGATACTTTTTAGCTGATTGTTTTCGCCACACCTACCGTCAGCTCCCTGGTGTTTTACCGCACAGATCAGATTACCCAAACTGTGCTACTTATGTGATAAGTTGACGAGAGCTGGTATCGAAACAAGAGCCTTGCAATTCATAGGGAATTCTTTACCGACTGAGCTAAATCTGTCCATGGTCAATAAACAAAAATAAAAAATCAAAACGAAACAAAACAAAACAAAAAAACATGTATTCCTTCACCAATTCAGCGTGGATCTGTGCAATAAAGTGGGTAGGTGTGGCTCTCCACTTCAGACGCAAAAAACAATGTTCCTGGTCTAGTTCTAGGGAAAAGAGATTAGACTCCCTCGCTGTTCAATCGATAACGAGAATAGGCCACTCTGCTAACTTTTCGTACTTATCAGAGAAACAATTTTTAGAGACGTTTACATTACAAAAAAATTGTCAAAAAATGTACAACATTGACACCATCATGATATTTATCTAATTTTTATTGATATAAATTCGTGGAAAAAAATCAATTTCCTCATAGATATGAATTATACAATAAAGGTATCTTTTAAAACAGGGTTTCTCAATTGAGACAATGGCGGCCAAAAGGAGACAAGGGGCACCACACAAAATGTAGGACCCACAAAATATATATTTGGAGTTTTTTGTAATTAATACTTATCATTTAAAATAAAATAACAGACTTATTATTTAGTTAAAGTTTTAAATAAAGCTAAGCCATTTTGTTAAGGTAAATATTTATCTATTTTATTTTTTTTATCTGATATTTGCAAAGTAGACATTTTTAGTATTCAATTTCTTTAGATTTAAAACTCCTAATTTTTTCTTTAGATTAAAGTATTTTCCCCAACTTCTTTTCTTTTTGTAATTGTTCATGTTTTGTAATTAATACATAGAAGTGTAATCTTATTATAATGGAGATTGTGGGTTTTTATGTCTGTAACCGAAACTACATTACTATTCAGTCACAATTTCCTTAGTTATTTACATCACATTCTCCATGATTTTATTTTTATTTAAACTTCAATTATTAAAAAAATTCTGACATCATTAAGACTGTTGACCATATCTACATATTAATAACATGCAATTGTATTTATATATACAACAAAATAGTGGATTACAGTGTGAATGGGAAGGCTAATTTGCATATTGATATGAAAAATTTGATTTTAATAAATATATGCTTAGTATTATTGATTTCTAATTGTTTGGTTTTATATCAATGAATATGAGCAAAAATCTCGGGGATAAATCTTAAAAGAAATTCATTAAAAAGAAGAAATAACTGTAATTTCATTCTTTACTTCTTATTTTAACTAAATAGTTAATTTAGGAAAATTTACCAATGAAAGACGGGAGTAAGGGAAAATGATGGAAGAGTTAGTTTCAAAGTTGTTCTATTTTTCAATCATACCCCCTCTGTTCAAATATTTTTATCTGAATCCTTATTCAGTTTCTTTGGCTTTTCTAATTTAACATGATATTTTATTATATTAAAACTTAAATACTTGCACCCGGAGGGTGTATATATTTGCTAGTTCTATTAATAATGGAGATTGTGTGTATTTCTGTCTGTAACAAAAACTACTTCATAGCTCTACGCCACAGCTTATGTCACAATATTCTTATGCTATATACACCCAAAATTTGAGTAAGCAATTTTAAAAATTGCTTTTATTACGCTCGTCCTTTTTTTTTTACAGTAAGAAGAAGTTAACTAAAATGTTTACAAATAAATAAATACCTACGATTTTGTGGAAAATATTCAAAATAATTGTTTGATTATTACATGCATGCAACATTTTATTTGAGAGGAACGGGGATCCGTTTTCATTCCAAATGTTTTTTTTTGTTTTGTTTTTTTTTACTTCTTTAATAAATATGGGGATTCGTCTTACTTATGATATAAACCCTCTGACATTGAATTTTGAACTCCCACCCTCTCAGGCAATGTCTTTCAAAAATTAATTTTTACGACGCCCGGAGGGTGTTTTCTGTTGCTAATTCACTTAATTGCTAATTAATCACGAGGGTGGAGGATGGGATAAAAAAAAAACTAAAGTTGGCAGGGGGGTCACAAAAACCTTGTATTAGGGTTGAAGGTGGCCACAGCCAAAGAAAAGTTGAGAAACACTGTTTTAAACGACTACTCTTATAAACAACATCTTAATATAATCATTAATCATTAATAATATTAATTCCCTTCACTAAATGTAGCAATTATTATGGGACAGAAGTCTAAATTCATGTCTACATATGTCCCATAATAGTTGGTACATTTACATATAAATCTCATACACTAAATGTAGCAATTATTATAATTCACGTCTTGTTGTTGATGTAGTTTTGTCAAAATCATCTTGTTAGTTATTTTTGGGAACGACTTTTCCATTCACACATGAGGACAATGTAGTATCATAGCTTTTGTATAAACAACAGGCAGAGTGAGTGCCGTGCTTCATTGCAGGTTTACCATTGCAGCACATATGGGCATCCCTGTGGATTACATTTGTTCCACAACAGATAAGTATATTTCCATGTCTGCTCCTTCTAACTCCATGGCAGCACTGCTCATATTGTGGGTAGTAAGGCCTTCCTCCGCAGCGAGCACGAGCTGTGGAAAGAAATAATAATAATAATAATAATAATAATAATAATAATAATAATAATAATAATAATAATAATTGAAATAAAAACGGATCACCTTATCCCAGCAAGAAGACCAGACCCAGTGTTGATAAACAAAAAAGAAAGAACTTGTCAACTGGTGGATTTTGTAGTGCCAGCAGATCACAGGGTGAAGCTAAAGGAAAATGAAAAAATTGACAAATATCTGGACCTTGCCAGAGAACTGAAAAAGTTATGGAATATGAAAGTGAAAGTGATACCAATTGTGGTTGGTGCGCTTGGAACGGTCCCAAAAGGATTGGAAAGGGGCTTGGAAAGTTTGGATATCAGAGGAAGGATTGAAACCATTCAGAACACTGCACTGCTGCAATCTGCCAGAATACTCAGAAGAGTCCTGGAGACCTGAGGAGACTTGCTGTCACTCAGACTCCAGTGAAAGACCATCAGCTAACACTGATGTGAAAACTCAAAAGGAGTAAATAATAAATAATAATAATAATAATAATAATAATAATAATAATAATAAAGTGAAAATGAAAGAAAGCGAAAAGATTAACAAATACTTAGACCTTGCCAGAGAACAGAGGAAACTGTGGAACATGAACGTGAAAGTTATACCAATCGTAATTGGTGCCCTAAAGTTCTGGAAAAGACCTTGGGTGAACTGGAATCAGAAGAACCGAGACCAGCCAAACTACAGCACTGTTGGGATCGGCTAGAATACTCAGAAGAGTCCTGGAGACCTGAGGAGACTTGCTGTCACTCAGCCTCCAGTGAACCACCAGCTACAGCAGGTGTGAAAAACTCATAATAATAATAGAAAATAGAAATGGAAAGAAAAACAGTTATAGGGATATTTCATGCGACAAATTAAGGAGATTGTACATAAAAAAAAAACTTGAACATATTTAAGAAAAGGAAACCTTAAGAAATACACTGAGTCTGTAATAATTGTAGCACAAAACAATGCCATAAGAACAAATTATATAAATTATAAATACTTCTGAATTTTTCCAAGCCATTGGCGACTGTTCCAAACAAATAAACTACAATTGTTACTACCTTTAACTGCATGTTCCACGGGTATTATTATTATTATTATTATTATTATTATTATAAAAAAAAATGGAATCTCGTCGATTTTCGACGCATGAGTGTTCATCCAATGAACAACCAACACAGTGATTTGTTTATAGTGGTGAAGGCTTATTTTGGACCATTCCGCACTTTTAGCACAGTCAATAGGAAAGAATAAGAACTTTACAATTCGTTCATAAAAATACTTTTTCTCCTTGTATATTCTGATATAAATCATTGTTTATCTTGAAATATCAGAGGTTCTCAACATTTTAAACTCATTGTACCCTTTTTACCTTTAATTTGTTTTTTTGGGCTTCCATAGACATTCCACATTTAACAAAAGCTTCTGATATTTTTTACTCATAAAAAGTAAAGGAAATTTATCAAAAATTAAATAAATTGTAAATGATTATGCTCTATTTTGAAAGAAAACTAATTCATTGCAAATAAACATATTGCCATTGGTTGGGGGGTCACATGACCAGTACCATAAAGCTATGGTCAACAGGAGGCGAGGTTTGTAAAAGCCAGTTGCTGAGGGTGTGTCGGGGTTTGATCAGCCCTGATTGGTCCCCTGGGGGAGAAAATCCGATGTTGAAAGACCAAAAATTTCCAATGATCCCAGGGATATAACATCACTGAGGACTCCCCACTCTGTCATTTAATAGATGTATTTTATGAAATAACAATTAAATTCCATAGAGCATTTATGTACTATTATATTATAATCTTATTATAATGGAGATTGTGGGTTTTTCTGTCTGTAACCGAAACTATATTACTACTCAAGTCACAATTCCCTTAGTTATTTACAGCATATTCTCAATGATTTTATTTTTATTTAAACCTCAATTATTAATAAAATTGTTTTACATCATTAAGACTGTTGACCATATCTACATACTAATAACATGCAATTGTATTTATATATGCAAAAAATAGCGGATTACAGTGTGAATGGGAAGGCTAATTTGCATATTGATATTAAAAATTTGATTTTAATAAATATATGCTTAGTATTATTGATTTTTAATTGTTTGGTTTTATCTTATTGAATATGAGCAAAAATCTCGGGGATAAATCTTAAAAGAAATCCATTAAGAAGAAGAAATAACTGTAATTTAATTCTTTACTTCCTATTTTAACTAAATAGTTAAATTAAGAAGATTTACCAATGAAAGATGGGAGTAATTGAAAATGATGAAAGAGTTAGTTTCAAAGTTGTTCTATTTTTCATTCATACCCCCTCCGTTACAATTTTTTTATCTGCATTCTTATTCAGTTTCATTAGCCTTTCTAATTTAATATGATATTTTATTATATTAAAACTTAAATACTTGCACCCGGAGGGTGCATATATTTGCTAGTATATAGAAAAAACAAAGGATGTTTACAAATCCATGGGCTCATCAGGAGAGAATGTGCAAACCGTTTCGGGGCCTTCTCTCTACGGTTTTATATAGCAACACCGGCCCTCCTCACTGATGATGTGAGGGAGTCTTATTTACTATAATGCTTCTGATTTTTAAAAAATTAAAAATAAAATTCATTTTATTTTCAAATAAAATTCATTTTATTTTTAATTCGGACAGCGCATTTTTTCTTTTGAATAATTCCAACTTTTGACTAGCAGCGTTCTGTTTTTGCTAGCGGTCATTTCTTCCCGTCTTATTTTTGTTGATGACCGACCCACGTGCGGTCGATGCATGATATTATTCGGGTCCTCACATCATCAGTGAGGAGGGCCGGTGTTGCTATATAAAACTGTAGAGAGAAAGGCCCCGAAACGGTTTGCACATTCTCTCCTGATGAGCCCATGGATTTGTAAACATCCTTTGTTTTTTCTATATATCATATTTACACTGTCGGATTAAGTTCCAATTTTATTTTCACTATTATATTATGTATTTATGTAATAATTAATGATAAAATATTTCGAGATTGACCTAAGTGAGTAATTAAGGAAAAATGCAGATTCATTCTATGTGATTCCTGTGGTTGATGCGGCTCAGTATTTTTTTAATGTTTGTCTCCATGGAGATCAATGAGAGTCGATGATGACAATTTTTCATAATGTCGTTTATTGCTACCTGAGAAAAGATGGGTGATTTTCACTTTTATTTTTACTTGGCAACATTAAATTATCGACAATGTCAAATGTAATTAAAAATGTCTAATTTCGTCTTTTACCAAATCAATAAGCCGTGGATTATTGTAGAAATTTAATTATTATTATTAACAATCATTTTGAAGTCGACTTCCTCTATTGACTAATATGTGTGTGTGTGTGAGTGTGTGTGTGAGTGTGTGTGAGTGTGTGTTTGTGTGTGTGTTGTGTGTGTGTGTGTTTGTGTATGTGTTTGTGTGTGTTCGGTGTGTGTGTGTTTGTGTATGTGTGTGTTTGTTGTGTTTGTTTGTGTTTGTGTGTGTGTGGGTGTGTTTGTGTATGTGTGTATTGTGTGTTTGTGTGTGTTTGTGTGTGTTAATGTGTGTGTTTGTGTGTGTGTGTGTGTGCTTGTGTGTGTGTGTGTGTGTTTGTATGGGTGTGCTTGTGTGTGTGTGTTAGTGTGTGTGTATGTGTGTGTGTGTGCTTGTGTGTTGTGTGCGTGTGGTTGTGTGTGTGCTTGCGTGAGTGTGTTTGTGTGTGTTTGTGTGCGAGTGTTTGTGTGTGCTTGTGTGCGAGTGTTTGTGTGTGTGTGTGTTTGTGTGTGTATGTGTGTTTGTGTGTTTGTGTTTGTGCGTTTGTGTGTGTATGTTTGTGTGCGTGCGTGCGTGTCTGTGTGTGTTTATGTGTGTGTGTGTGTGTGTATGCGTGTCTGTGTGTGTGATGTGTGTGTGCGTCTCTCTCTCTCTCTCTCTCTCTCTCTCTCTCTCTCTCTCTCTCTCTCTCTCTCTGTGCGTGTCTCTCTGTGTGTGTTTGTGTGTGTATGTTTGTGTGCGTGCGTGCGTGTCTGTGTGTGTTTGTGTGTGTCTATGCGTGTCTGTGTGTGTTCGTGTGTGTGTGTGTGCGATGTGTGTGTGCGTGTCTCTGTGTGTGTGTGTGCGTCTCTCTCTTCTCTCTCTCTCTCTCTCTCTCTCTCTCTCTCTCTCTCTCTGTGTGTGTGTGTGGTGTGTGTGGACCCCATTAATGTTACATAGACCCTGGGGTCCACGTGGACACCAATTGAGAACCATTGATATATATTCTTCTTTTTGTGATTATTTCTCTTAAACTGTATGCTTTTTTTTATATATTAACTAATAATTAAAAACCTCCACCACAAACTAGTAGATCACCCAGCAAAACAATAAGATTAGCAATACAAAATTAGGTGTAAATTGGAAACGAATAGAAGAGATCAAATAAGAAATGACATTCACACCAGTCGATGTTTTAGTTATCTTCAAGCTACGCACTCCTGAATTTTGCAGATTTCTTTTGAAGGAATGCTCTCTTCAAATTAGCCACAGTGTCCAACATGCAACGCTCTTTTGGTGCTGCTTTTATCGGTGAAATAAACTTATTTTTCATTTGAATTCTTAAATGATTTTGTTTAAATCTCTAAAAGTTCAAAATTTAATGTAGAATATATATTATTATTTATATTTTTGCTTGAAGGCAATTACAATGCATGTATCGCATAAAATTCGATACTTTATAGAAAATAAACTTGACATGTGTGATCCCGGCAAAGGATCGCTCAGTGTGTAGAACATCGAAACAGTCTGTACGATGTTAGACACACCGAGCGATCCTTTGCCGAGATTACACTTGTCAAGTTTATTTTCTATAAAGTATCAAATTTTATACGATACATCCATTGTAATTGCCTTCAAGCAAAAGTATAAATAATTATATATACTTTATTCAACAATGGTTAAAAAAAAATAAAATAAAAAAAAACCCAAAATCTTATTAATGTAAAATGTGATTTTAAAATCTTTTTTTAACAAGGTTCGATGTTTTTTGGTTCTACTTTACTAATATTTTTTTTTTTATTTCAAAACTTCTCCAATCGTTTTCTATGAAAAAGAACTAAGAAAATAAAACCTTTTTTATAATAAAGTTTTTAGAGCATTTTTTAATGTAAATTTTTTAATTACATTTTTATAAGAATGAATTAACTTTTTGTTCAATAATAAATGTTGAGACATATATACTGAAATAATTATTGTATAACAAAATAATCTAATAATTCAAATGAAAACCAAATTTATTATTCCGAAAAAAGCTGGCACAGACTGCACAAAAGGGTGACTCTTGTTACTAGTTTGAAGGGAGCATTCCTTTAAAAAATGCTAAAGAATTTGGGAGTGCGTAGATAGATGATAGCTAATATCTTAATTAATTGTGTCGAATACCTGAAAGAAATTAACAAATAAAATCCGTTTATACTTTTTTCTCGATAAACCAAACTTTTTCTCACAGTGATAAAGATTTCAACTTACGTTTGTGGTAAAAGAATGCGTTACAGACAATCATGACCGAACATAAGATTAAAGCGATCTTTAAAATCTTTCCCGACATTTTCGGACAATTCAAGTCGATCTGATGACAACAAGAAGAAATAGTGCAGAATCGACTGATATCGAAATCTTTTATACACCTTTGAAGAACTCAACTCTTTATATATATATATATATATATATATATATATATATATATATATATATATATATATATATAGAGAGAGAGAGAGAGAGAGAGAGAGAGAGAGGGAGAGAGAGGAAGAGAGGGAGAGAGATAGGGAGAGAGAGGATGGGGGGAAGCTATTGACAGTTGTGTCGAGCGTGTCTTATCTTGTAATTCTTGTTTATACAAGGTCGTGTATTGTATTATGATAAAATGGAAACACGGTTAAAAGAAGTAAGGTAAACTGCCATTCCGTTTTTGTATGCGATAACAATATGTGTGAACTGGAACAGCCATATTTATTTTAAGAATCTTACTAATAAACTATCTCAGCGTTGTTTGCACTAAAAGGACAGAATGTACAATTATCATAACCTGTTTTTTTTTTTTTTTTGGGGGGGGGTCTGGGTTTTAATTTCTTGGTTTTAGTTGTAAATGTTACATATACGATAGTAACCTATTCATTATGTAAGGAAGTGTAGAAATATTTGAATTCCAAATGTAACAAGGGGTAAGTGTCATGGAAAATAACCAGTAGTTTAATTGACAGTCTTTGACAACTTGATTTGAGCCCTGCACATAATGGGATTTATTTGTTCCTGTCCCTTTGTAAATTTATAGCTCCCTACACATTTCTTAAGTATGTAATTTGGTGCAGCAGCACCAGCAGCAGCAGTAACAACAACAACAACAACAACAACAACAACAACAACAACACGAAGAACAACAACACCTTTTTCTTTCTCTTTCTCTCATATGGCCAAAAAAAGGAAAAGACAATGATTTATTTTTCGGATCCATTTTGTGCTTAAGCATTTATGAATCAAAGTGTGTGTGTGTGTGTGTGTGTGTGTGTGTATGTGTGTGTGTGCGCGTGTGTGAGTGTGCTTCGCTTTGAGTATTACAAAATACAGAGGTACATCGACGTATGGGTATAATTTGTGCCGCTATTAACTCATATTCCTCGTATATCAAATCGTTTTTTCCTATTGAAATAAACTGAAATGCCATTAATCCGTTCCAACCGCCCAAAATCATCCTAATTTTTTACGCATTTTTAAGTAAGAAAAATAGCCCTGTATTATATATATATATATATATATATATATATATATATATATATAAAGAAATAACAAAAGACTTAGAAATTTAGCGTTATAGTCTATTTCAGGGAGCTTAGACAAAGTGTCTAAGTCTCCCGACTCATCATATATATATATATATATATATATATATATATATATATATATATATTAATGGACTCTCTCGTCGATTTTCGACGCATGAGTGTTCATCCAATGAACAACCAACACAGTGATTTGTTTATAGTGGTGAAGGCTTGTGTTGGACCATTCCACACTTTTTTGGCACAGTCGATAGGAAAGAATTGGTGCATGAAGGAATGCCACGAAGCCATTCAACGATTGACCTCAGGAATTTTGAATTCAGAGTTATCCCTCTCCTAGACTGGTTACCTACCCACGGTTAAAGAGCCCAGTCTGCCCTACTATTTAACCCATAGCTGGAGGGAGAATATATGGATTCATACCTTTCACAAGGGTATTAGCGCTATGTAAAATGCCAACAGCTATATATATATATATATATATATATATATATATATATATGAGGAAAAATGAGTAAAAAAAAGAAATGTAGATGGATAAAATGAATTTAATCGATATCACATTAATCGATATCACTTACACATGTGTTTCGGTCAGTTTATGTGTGTGAAAATATTTCGCACACATAGAAGAATCGACTTTCATAAGAGTGAACATTTATTTTGAATGAAAAAATTCGTTGGGGGGGGGGGAAAGTAATTGATATCGATTAATGTGATATCGATTAAATTCATTTTATCCATCTACATTTTTCCTCATATTGTCGGATTCAATTCCTTTTCCATTTTCACACACACACACACACACACACACACACACATATATATATATATATATATATATATATATATATATATATTTATGTGAACACAGATAAAATGCAGTTCATGTGTTTTAAACAAAATGAACACCTCTCCACACAGGATGGTAAGCCTCTGATATTAGTTCATATATCAAGGTAGTAATATCTCATCTACTGAAACTGATGTCAATATACGCACAGGAATGTCTTCGACAGTCATAGATTTATTATCGATCATATGGAAAACTGATCTGATATAGCGAGAAAATTCTTCCAAGCTGTAGCCGTGTCAGTACTACTGTATGGCTGCACCACTTAGACTTTAAACATGGCTAAAGGGGAATTATACGAGGATGCTGCGTACTGTCTTGAACTAATCTATCACACAGACCATCCAAGACACAGAAAACATACTGGACACTGATGGAGAAGTAAGGGCGATCAAATAATTGACTTTTTCTTGTAGATTAAGAAAGCCGTCAGGAGACCTAATGTCGGTATCGGCCATTCAGCGAGGGAGTCTAACCCCTTTTCCCTAGCGCTAGACCAGGGAGATTGTTATAGCGTCTGAGGTGGAGCGCCACACCTACCATAAGCTTCTCACTTTGCCACACAGATCCCTGTGCTACTCATACGCTGAGTTGGCGAGGGCCGGTATCGAACCAGGAGCCTTGTGGTTTCTAGCTGAACGCTCTACCGATTGAACTAAACCGACCCTACCAGCAAATAATTATTTTGATCAGATCTGCATGTAGACTGGATGCCATGAAAAGGCCTTTCCATGAGCGATGACCAATAGGGATGAGTGGTGTGAGAGAATCATGAAAATCAGTTCTGTCAGCAAGACCTGATTAGGATGATAGTGTGTTCGTGTTTAAACACACCCATACACAGTATATATACACACACACACATATGAGGTAGATAGAAGGATGGTGAACAAGAAATGAAAACTCAAAACAAATCTGAGAGTTGAAATGTTTCGTCCGAATTCATACGGACATCCTCAGTCGAATGATTTTTATTGAAAGCCAAATGTCGTGCAAGTATAAGTGAAATTGCTTCATTCATGTCTACTCCTACCTCCCTCCCTTCACTTCCGCTACTAACTCACCCCCCCCCTCACCAATTTCACTTATACTCGCACGAAATTTTGCTTTCAATAAAAATCATTCGACTGAGGATGTCCGTATGAATTCGGACGAAACGTTTCAACTCTCAGATTTGTTTTGAGTTTTCATTTCTTGTTCACAATCCTTCTACTCACCTCATACTGTCGGATTCTACTACATCCATCCTATCTCTACACACACACACACATATATATATTAACCAGCCCCTCTGTACGATTAGTATGTGACACATGGTCAATTTCTTATGCGGTGTATAACAGGTTTAAATTCAGAGATTTCCTTTTCCTAGACTGGTTGCCTAACCAACGTTACAGACGAAACATAACCCTACAATTTACCCCTAGTTACAGGGAGAATAGTTGGGTTCATACCTTTTTAAGGGTATTCGCTTTATGTGGAATGAAAACAACCTTGTCCAGGAAATTCGTCTTGCCGTGCTCATTTCCTATGACGAGAACCATTACATCACACGCATCCAGATATACACACAAATATACGTCACCACCCCGTACATAAACACTTCGTCTACACCTGCACAAGCCGAATCCTTACTACACAGCCTAGAAAAGGCAGCACGAAATGTCGGCCTGTACGTGAACTCTGATAAAACTGAGTTCATGTCTTTCAAAAACAAAAGCGACATCTCAACCATCGATGTCAAACTTCTAAACTCTGTAGAACAATTTAGATACTTAGGCAGTAACATCTCCTCCACAGAAAACGACGTTAATGCACGCATAGGAAAAGCATGGGCCGCTATAAATAAATTATCGATCATATGGAGGTCCAATCTTACAGACAAGTTAAAGAGACAGTTCTTCCAGGCCGTTGTCGTGTCAGTACTGTTGTATGGCTGCACCACCACCCTACTACGCGACTAGAGAATAAACTAGATGGGAGCTGCACAAGAATGCTGCGGGTGATCATGAACAAGACGTGGAAACAGCACCCTACCAGAAAGCAGCTGTACGGCCACCTACCACATATCACCCAAACCATCCGAGTGAGACGGAAAAGACACGCGGGACACTGCTGAAGAAGCAAGGACGAACTCATAAGCGACGTCCTCATGTGAAAGCCAGCACATGGACAAGCCAGTGTGGGCCGACCAGCAATAACGTACGTTGATCAGCTCTGTGCGGAATCAGGATGCTGCATAGATGACCTCCCGAGAATGATGAGCGATAGGGACGGATGGAGAGAGATTGTCATGGATATCCGCGCTGAAAGCGTGACATGATAATGATGATATCTGTGTTTCACTTCAAAAATATTTTCGCTAAATAAGTTTACATTGAAATTTAATTCGATTTTTTTTTTGTTGTGTTTAATATTTCATCGTACTAGGATGTTTAGTGGCAAATAAGACTTTGCCGTCAATCAGATAACAGGTTTTTTTTCTATACATTTTACAGTGAAATTTAACTCGACTTTTTTCTTGTTTAATTTTTTTTATTGTAATCGGATGTTTAGAGACAAATAGAACTTTGCTGTTTATCAAATAACAGGTTTTTCTACATCCTGTTCGAGTATATCAGTAGAAAAGGCCAAGAAACGAACCAGAAGAAATTGTCGGAATTTAAAACGAGCTACTTATGTTTCCGCTTACTCGCTCCTATTTCTTTCATATTATATCCTGTAAAACAACGGGGAAACCTTCTGGAGAAGTGGTTAATGAGTTGGACTACAAGATCGTAGTAACTTAGTTCAACCCCTAGTCGCGCTATTACATTTACTTTCGGACTAATACCCTTGAGTAATTTATGGACCCCTCATCCCTCAGCTATGGTTTATTTTCCCAGTACCCCACTCGTACCGAGTCAGGCACGAAGGCCCTATTTATGTGGGACCACCCACAAGCCGAGACTCATGGGTGGCGGGTAGAAAAATTGCGTCGATCCCGTCGGCATTCCCACTCAAGGGGGGCGCCTCAGGCGCTGGGCAATAAACCCAGCCCTGCCCCTTTAAGTCAAGGGGGCATGTATTGCCTGGAGGGATGGCCCTCTGGGATCGACGCTATTAATTTACCATCTCACCGGTCCAGTGGCCTCGCCTGAGCAGGTTGGAGGCTAAGGACTCATTAGTATATTCGTTGTTCTGGGATGGTTTTGGCATTAAATAACCCACACTGATTGATATGCTATGAAACAAAGAAACTAAACCAAACCAAACCTGAAGAATACTTCAATGAAGTTTTATTTCAAGTTCTTTTTAGCCCCCCCCCCCCCCAACTGAAAACCGATTACAAACCATTTTCTCATCTCCTGAAATTAATTTCTGTTTAAGATTTTCATCTAAATACATCTGCAGACTATCTTTTTTTTTATTAACCTTACTTTGATGAACTTTAACACCCCCACCAACCGACACGCGCACGGTGCGACACAAGGTCATTTTTTAAAGCAGAGTTTATCAGGTTCTGATCCAAAGTTTTCTTTCTCCTAGACTGATTGCCATACTAAAGTTAAAGAGCCCAGTCTTCCCTGCTAGTTAGCAATTGCTAGATTATTGCTTCGTTGATTATTTTGTCATACAGCATATCAACCCTCTTTCGGGTCATTTAATACCAGATCATTTTTATAAACAAAGGAATTAGTTGGCTTACAGTACCTGTTGTTGATTAAACGTCAGCCAATAAAGTATTGAACAGGTTCCCTGTTAACTTTGGTGATCTTGTGGGAACCGCTGCTTTAGTAGTTACTCGACTGCAACATAGCTGGAGGGAGAATAGTTAGATTTACCAAAGGTAAGGACACCCAATTGCGGAGAAATAGTTAATTGAAAGTTAACAATTAGTAAATTTATTAGGCGAGAAATATCCATCCTAATAATACTGGTTTACAAAAAAAAATATATTTTTCTGAGGCAAGAATGTAAATAGGTGTTTCTTTACTAATTTGGTTGTGCTGAATTCACTTTTATAAACAGTTTTGCTGTATCACCTCTAGTTTTCTGTCTTTTAAATAGTCTCATTTTAGTATATACTGAGCTTATTTCAATAGTTGCAGCAGGTTATTACAGATAAAACAGGATAGATAAAGAATATTGACGGAATAAATATACTTGGATGACACAATGTACACAATTCCTAGTACCACAGACAGTTAGAAGTGTGTTTCCTTAGATGTCAGGCTGACAGGCGGACATTAAGCCAGCTAGTGTAGTGGTTAGAATGTCCACCTGTCAGCCTGACAGGTAGGGTTCGAATCACGCACAAAGCACTGCCCTGTCTATAGTTCTGCTGATGAGGACTAATGGGCTGAAATGTACATACAGAGATGACTTTTTCGATTTGTTTACGCTTTACATTTAAACTGATATGCACGCCTAATTCATTTAGTTATAATTAATTAATTAACAAATTTAGGTATGACTTTAATTAAGCACATATTCTCCATATATATATATATATATATATATATATATATATATATATATATATATATATAAGTGCTTAATTGGAGTCGTACCTAATTTTGAAAATTAATTAATTAATAATGAATTAAGCGGGAATACCTATTTAAATGTATGGCTAAACAAATCGAGAAAAATCAATCTCTGTATGTACATTTCGGCCTATTAGGCCTCATCAGCAGAGCTATAGATCGGAAGACCGCCCTGTGCGTGATTTTAAACCGGACTGCCAAGCTGACAGGCCGATAACATAACCCCTACACCAAACGGACTTCTTAGATTTTACGATTTGTTTAGAGTAGGTTAATATTCCTCTTCTAGTGACTTTTATTACACGACGATATGATAAGTTGTAAACACGGTTTGTTTGGAATGGCTTTTTGCCGACAATTTTTGGGAGAATAAGTGCTTAATTGGAGTCGTACCTAATTTTGAAAATTAATTATTCTTATCAAAAAGCCATTCCAAACAAACCGTGTTTACAATATATATATATATATATATATATATATATATATATAATATATATATATATTAGTTAAGGTATCTTGGACATGGAGTCAATACTGAGTTACTGACAGTTTCGCACTTATGTGATCTTCGGACCAAATGGGAAAATTATATCTATCAACAGCACCAGTAGGTAAGAGAGGAGAAACCATAACACTCTGCTAAAATAAATAGATAGGCATTCTGGGTTGACTCTTTGAAACATCTGTAGACAGATTAATGCATGACTCATCAACCCTCACCCCCACCCCCAAAGAAAACACAGAGTATCCTCATGGGGAGGTGGCGGGGTTAATAACATGGCAGTAACACTTCCATTGCACTCCACTGATTAAAAAATAGATTCATTCAGACTTCTTAAAATTGTTCTTGAAACTAGTTTATATATATATATATATATATATATATATATATATATATATATATATATATATATATACTCTAAACAAATCGTAAAATCGTAAAAATCTAAGAAGTCCGTTTGGTGTAGGGGTTATGGTACCGCCTGTCAGCTTGGCAGTCCGGTTTCAAATCACGCACAGGGCGGTTTTCCTATCTATAGCTCTGCTGATGAGGCCTAATAGTCGGAAATGTACATACAGAGATTGATTTTCTCGATTTGTTTAGCCATACATTTAAATAGGCATTCCCGCCTAATTAATTATTAATTGATTAATTTTCAAAATTAGGTACGACTCCAATTAAGCACATATTCTCCCAAGAATTGTCGGCAAAAAGCCATTCCAAACAAACCGTGTTTACAACTTTCATATATATATATATATATATATATATATATATATATATATATATATATAGTAAATGAAGAAAAACTCTAAACTTGCTTCATTACAATAATTTATTTCAACCGTATTAATACGGCATCTTCAGGTAATCACAAGAACATGACTCTTACTGAGAATTTCCCAAAGTAACATCTCTTTTATATCTATCAATTTAGGGGAGGGAGGGTGGGTGTCTTATTTTGGAATGGGTAGGGTTAGTTTCTTTGGATGGGGCGGGGAGGTCTATGTTTTGGATGTGGTGTGGCTTAGATGGGGGCAGATTCCTTGGGGAAATAGTTGTAAGAGTGTATATACAAAATGAGCAGAATTCAAAGGCTAAAAATAAGAAAAAGAAGAAAAAGAAAGAGAAAAATAAAGATACCAAAATGATATAGAAATAAAAGTAAAGAAATAAAGATAATAATAATAATGATAATAATAATAATAATGATAATAATAATAATAATAATAAAGTAAAGGAATAAAACATACGATTGAAATAAATTAGTGTAATGAAGCAAGTTTAGAGTTTTTCTTCATTTACTAAATATCTTGCTCTGTCCTTTTACTCACTGGTATTAGGCACATTGAGCTCTCCTTATGGTCTCCTTATGGTCTACCTGCATCAGCTTGGTTAAACCACACATGGAAAGACCCTAACTACGGAAAAAAGTATATATATATATATATATATATAATATATATATATATATATATATTGGGAAAATTGGGAATGAATCCAACGGTGTATTCTTTTAGATTTTCAAAAAACTATTTTCCATATCACAGAATGTGTTACTTGAAATGTGTGACCCATTTACTGAATCATAGACAATGAGTATAAATATTCAGATAATTAAATAGATATATAAATAAATAAACAACTGTGTTCGGGTAAACCTATATGGGGTGAAGACAAAAATTAACAACAAAAATCCGGGTAATCTTCGTGATTCACACAAAAAATTGACCAATCAAAATCCAGTCCACTCCCGTTCTAGGCTCGATATAGTAACAAATAAACGGTTATTAAACAAAGTCGAAGCGCTTGGTTCCTGACAGTTTCTCTCCTAAGTGATTTTTCTTACCATATACTATGTTTGAATAATCGATGAAATTGTCGGTAACCCAGTGTCCACGCTACCCTAATATATATATATATATATATATATATATATATATATATATATCTGCCTACATTACTTCCATTATCCCTCCCCCCTTATCACAACCTGTGCCCACCCCTCCAACAAAAAAAATCAACACCTGCTTTGTTCAAACTACTACCATTCCAAAAACCTCCCAAACCAATTGATACTACCTCCCACTAATTCCTTGCTACTACTCGTTCTCGTTAAAAACGAGACATGAAAACTATTCCATCGTTTTCCACCTGAGGATGGCAAAGTGTATTGCCGAAAGCGCTAGTGTTGAAACATTCGGTGGACTGGTATACCAGTTCCACCCTGACACCAGAAGGATGGCCCGAAGATTAGAACGGATCAACGAAAGACTTGTCAGACAGGAATTGTCTGTTCAATTCAACGAAACCTGTAATATATATATATATATATATATTATATATATATATATATATAGTAAGTAAAAAAAGTAAAGTCGTCGGGGTCGCCTAAAGTTGGTATCAGTCAGACGGTGTGGGAGTTTATCACCTTTTTACTTGCTCTAGACGAAAGAGATTGTTTTGAAGTGTAACGCGGAGCGCCACACCTACTATCAGCTTCTTACTTACACCGCGCATATCCTTGGGATACTCATACGCTGAGTTGGCGTGGGCCGGTATCGAACCCGGAACCTTGTGGTTCCCAGTCGGACGCTCGGCAGATTGATATGCGAGTGCGTGTGAGTGTGAGTGTGTGCTTTGAAGAGACAATGATTTAACGGTTGCTCAATCAGTGGGGAGTCAAATTTTTAGTTTGTATTTTAAATGTTTGGTTTTGTTTGGTTTGTTTTGTTTTACAGCATATCAATCTCAGTGGGTCATTTAATGCCAATAAAGTTTTGAAATAAATCAATTCTTAATGGATAATACAATTTTTTTATAAATACATTTTTCTATTTAACCCATAGATGGGACCCTAACAGGTACTACCACTCCGGGTCAGAGTGGACCAGGGAGCAATGGTGATGAAGGGGTGCTCCACATTCCCCAAACCTCCAAACCTCACCATCAGAGAGTTTAACGTCATTCCCAGGACATGTAGACCCGCAGACACCGCCTTCTAGCACCCATATGATAAAAAGGGGTTGGGGCTTGCCATAAGGGCAATAGGGTTGGGAAAATCATATAGATTCTAGGGCTTGACGTGACCAGCCGATTGATCGGAGGGGGCCTCTCCGACCGTCCGTCTAGCCCAAGATAGGGCCAAAGTGGAGTATTGCATGTCATGAACTGCTCATCCACCTGGGCTCTATCCTTAAGCATCACGGGTCGCCACCCACGGCCAACAGGTGGCCCCATTAGGGGAGTCTTACCCCTCTGCAGAGGTGCAGTCGGTGCATTCTAACGCTCCAGCCGACAGGGCGGTATTTTAAATGTGTCATGTAACGCACTAAATGGAGTTTTAGCGTGTTTATTCTTGCACTTTTTACCTGACAATTCTACATACTTTAGATATATCGACGACGTACTCATTTTTATCCCCAAAGAAATAGAAATAGCGCATTTCGAAAACAGAATAGACTCCGCCGTACCTTCCATAAATTTTACCTTTGGATAACAATTTAACTATTCCATACCTTTCTTAGACATCCTTCTAATTAAAACTCAAAATAATTCAACCTTCCAAATATACCGCAAATCAACCAACAAAAATGACCAAATACATTTCTACTCTCAACAAAATAACAAAACCAAAAAGGGCCATATAATCGGTTTTTATTCCCGTATACTTCGAATATGTATGTATTTGCGAGTAGTGCCAGATCATCAGCATAGTCTGCATCCGTAATAGTATGTGCGGGATATCGCTTGCTTCTTGCTTTTTTTTTTAGTGTGAGGCCATTTTCTTTTATGGTGTCTAGTGATGTTCTGAGTACGTAGTCTAGGCATATGATTAATATATATGGTGCTAGTGTATCCCCTTGTAGGACTCCGGCGACAATGTCAAAGAAGTCTGTGTCGCCATCTGGTGAACGTACCATTGCTTTTGTATTTTGGTAGTGCATCATTATGGCGTTAACCGTTTCCTTGGGTAGGCCATATGCTAGCAGTATTTGCTCCATTTTCCCTCTGTGTATGGAGTCAAATGCTTTGGAGAAGTCTACAAATAGTAGGGTTGCCTCGAGATTCTTTGCTCGTACCCCCTCTATGATTCGGCGAATGGTCTGTGGAAGCCAGCACATGGACAAGCCAGTGTGGGCCGACCAGCAAAAACGTACATTGATCAGCTCTGTGCGGATGCAGGATGCTGCATAGAGAACCTCCCGAGAATGATGAGCGATAGGGACGGATGGAGAGAGATTGTCATGGATATCCGCGCTGAAAGCGCGACATGATGATGATGATGACTTCGAATATGCAGTCCATAGTAACTAGATAAAGAATATAAATGAATTGAGAATTCCATTAAATCCTTAAAATTCCCTTGATATTTCATTATAAATGCTAGAAAAAAAAACTCAAATACATTCATCTATCAAACGAAAGAATAAAAACACCCACCATTCCCTCTACTCACAGACTTATCTCCCTACCCACCAACATACACAACAAACCTATATACGATAAGTTAAATAAATTAAGAAAACCAATAATTCAAAACATATTACAAACTATCAAAAACCGCACCAGCATTTCGAAACGCACAAATAACTCAATGATAAACACTAATACAAAATAAATAAAAAACCCGGGCGATGTAAAAATAGATTTTTGAAACATATTGCCTGAGGGGTGGGAGTAAAAAATTCAATGTCAGCGCGTTTGTACCCCAAGAAAGGAAATCATCAAATTCATTAAAGGATTAAAAAATAAAACAATTTGAAATGTAAACTTTAAATATGTATTAAAATAAAACAAACTATATATAGATATATAATACCAGTCATGTATTTATTAAAACTTGTTTAAAAAGAAAAAGAGGACTGTCTAATGTTGCATGTTCAAATTTTGAGTGTATTTATTCTACGTTATGACGATTTTGGGTAATGTGACGTAAGCAGTGACGTAATATTTGTTACAGACAAAAACCGGAAGCGAATCTCCATTATTAATAGAGATACCAATACGCCAGTTTTCGAATCGAAAGACCCTTCTTTTTCTGCCTTGAAAATCGGTATTTGATAATCTTTTTTTTGTTTTTTGTTTTTTTACTATAACTGACAACTGATCCCCTATTGATGGGAAACTGTCACTTAATATTCGATCAATTTCCACTCATATTTACTAATTGAGAAAAATATAACAGAAGTTATCCCCCTTGTAATTTTCAAGGGAGGTAACTTAATTTTCGTATTGAAACTTTTATTCCTGTAATTGTTCAAGTTAGCATTCTTATTTTTGTGATTTATTTATTTTTTTTTTACTAAATCACTTCGGTGGATGAATTCTTCACCCTACGCATAGTGTGTAGGTATTCTCCTGTAATTTACCATTTTTTCAGGAGCAATTAATTTTTCTCACAAAAAATATATCCCGAAATTACTTTTCAATCAAACAGAAAAAAGTTGACAATAAGCAAAATTAAAACCTAATTTAAAGGACAAAATAACTTACGCGTAATTTAAAATCTGATTTTCATAATTAGTTATTCTATATAAAAAAAATTGCTAACTACTCCATATCGAATTTATAAAGAAGAGTTTCGTCCCTTACAATATTTCAGGGGAAGTAACCTAGTAAATTACAAGCCAACTATTTTTTTTTTATCTCTATGGTTATAGTGGTGTTGGTTCGGTTTCTTTGTTTAATAGCAATTCAATCTTTGCGGGTTATCTAAGGCCAAACCTTATCCAAATACAAAAGCAGTTGTGTTTGGCTGGTTGGTTGGTTGGATTTAGGCATATAAACCCTTTCGCGTCATTTAACGCCAAATCAAGTCATTTCCATAAACAACGGACTAAGATTGCTTACTGTGTACGCTGTTGCTTGAGTTGTCAACCAATTAATTAAGGAGGTGCAAAATCTCTCAAGCGAGGTAATAGCATTTTTCTGTTTTGTATTCTACTTCTATTAAGTTTGCTCAGGCAACAAAGTACCCTTATCATCATTTTGTTAAAGAAATAAAAATCATATATATTAATACAGTTCAAAGAAATCATATACAAGCGCATCATCAAATTTCCTCCCAACGATAAGTAGAAGGTTTTACTGTTTCGGTTTCTTTGTTTAATGGCATATCAAACTTCGTGGTTTATTTAAAGTCAAATTAATTCTTATAGAAGAGCAGTAGCGCTACTATTCAACCCATAGGCGAAAAAAGAGGGGTTTCTCAAGGTTATTTGATCGAAAGTGAACGTAATAACTTGATTGAAGTTCGAACTCGATAACTACGATATCTCAGTCTAACATGTTAACCACAAAGTGACGGGGACTCCCCTTGCCTCGACAAAGTATGCCGTCTTCCGAACTTCAATGGTAGTGCTAATAGTGTAAAATTAAAATATAAAATTTCAATATAAAAAAACAACAACATCGTAGAACAAATACAAAAATTCTAAATTTTCACAATTTCCACTAGAAAACGGGGACTTCCGTCAAAGCTAAGAAGGAATTAGTGTAAAGGATACTGACCGGATGAGGAACATTGGGGAGTTCATGAACATCGACTTGGAAAGATATTTCAGGAAGCACATTGACTTTAATAAGAAAAAGAAAGGATACCATCACAATATATATATATATATATATATATATATATATATATATATATATATATATACCACTTCAGAAGGGAGCACCAGCTCAAGCTAATATCCAGATGAACGCGGATTCTAGGACCGGCAAGATTACTGAGCAACGTGTAGGGAACCATGTCAATGATTGGAAATTTCCATCTATATAAGAAATTAATATTGGAGGCGCATCGGGTAATGGTTATCAACGTAGGATTTGAACTCAAAGTTCAAATCCTGGACGATGCTATTTGCATTTCACATAACGCCAATACTCTTGGGATAGGTATATATTCAATTATTCTCCCTCTAGTTATAGGTAAATAGTAGGATAAGCTGGGCTCTTTAGCCTGGGTATCGAAACCAGTCTAAGAGAAGGAACTCTCTTAATTCAAACCTGATCAGCTCCGTTTAAGAAAATTGACAATGTTTCACATTCTTTTCGCGCAGAGGGGTTGTTATATATATATATATAATATATATATATATATATATATATATATATATATATATATATATATATATATATAGAGAGAGAGAGAGAGAGAGAGAGAGAAATATATGTAGGAAAATATTTGAATTTTGCTTTATGTAATAATTTATTTCGACCGCAGTCAAATCACGTTGGATGTGCAAGTTCCCACGAGATCATGGAAGTTAAGCAGCGAAAAACTGTTCACTACTTAGATGGGTGACTATTTTAGTAAAAATCAGGTAGTTTAAGAAGCCGAATATAAGAAATGAACAATCAGTAAAACTTAATAGTCTGATAGCTCAACTGGAGTTCGCACTCAATAACCTACGATGTTGCAGTCCAACACGTTATCCACTACGCCACGGGGACTCCTCCGCCACTGAATTGTACACAAAGGGACTTCGATGCGCTTCACAACAACACAACTTCAATGGACAATTTTTTTTTTATCCCAAAAGAAGTTATTTGTGAATAATTTTGAGTTTAGAATTAGAAGCTTTTCACCAGGGATGCATATTTTAGCCGATTACAGTCGTTTTGATAAAGGCAAAGCAACTGGTTCAAGAAGCTTAGTGATAATTGCGTAATTGCATCATGATGGAAATAAAAAGAAAAAGAAAATGATACCCATCAAATAATAAAGGTATACATTTATGAAGCAATTACGCAATTATCACATAAGCTTCTTGAACCCAGTTGCTTTGCCTTTATCAAAACGACTGTAATCGGCTAAATATGCATCCCTGGTGAAAAGCTTCTAATTCTAAACTCAAAATTATTCACAAATAACTTCTTTTGGGATAAAAAAAAAATTGTCCATTGAAGTTGTGTTGTTGTGAAGCGCATCGAAGTCCCTTTGTTACAATTCAGTGGCGGAGGAGTCCCCGTGGCGTAGTGGATAACGTGTTGGACTGCAACATCGTAGGTTATTGAGTGCGAACTCCAGTTGAGCTATCAGACTATTAAGTTTTACTGATTGTTCATTTCTTATATTTCGGCTTCTTAACTACCTGATTTTTACTAAAATAGTCACCCATCTAAGTAGTGAACAGTTTTTCGCTGCTAAACTTCCATGATCTCGTGGGAACTGCACATCCAACGTGATTTGACTGCGGTCGAAATAAATTATTACATAAAGCAAAATTCAAATATTTTCCTACATATATTTCTCTCTCTCTCTCCTCTCTCTCTCCTATATATATATATATAATATATATATATATATATATATATATATATATATATATATATATATATATATATATTATAACAACCCCTCTGCGCGAAAAGAATGTGAAACATTGTCAATTTTCTTTAAACGGAGCTGATCAGGTTTGAATTAAGAGAGTTCCTTCTCTTAGGACTGGTTTCGATACCCAGGCTAAAGAGCCCAGCTTATCCTACTATTTACCTATAACTAGAGGGAGAATAAATTGAATATATACCTATCCCAAGAGTATTGGCGTTATGTGAAATGCAAATAGCATCGTCCAGGATTTTGAACTTTGAGTTCAAATCCTACGTTGATAACCATTACCCGATGCGCCTCCAATATTAATTTCTTATATAGATGGAAATTTCCAATCATTGACATGGTTCCCTACACGTTGCTCAGTAATCTTTGCCGGTCCTAGAATCCGCGTTCATCTGGATATTAGCTTGAGCTGGTGCTCCCTTCTGAAGTGGTATATATATATATATATATATATATATATAATATATATAATATATATATATATTGTGATGGTATCCTTTCTTTTTCTTATTAAAGTCAATGTGCTTCCTGAAAATATCTTTCCAAGTCGAATGTTCATGAACTCCCCAATGTTCCTCATCCGGTCAGTATCCTTTCACTAATTCCTTCTTAGCTTTGACGGAAGTCCCCGTTTTCTAGTGGAAATTGTTGAAAATTTAGAATTTTTGTATTTGTTCTACGATGTTGTTGTTTTTTTATATTGAAATTTTATATTTTTAATTTACACTATTAGCACTACCATTGAAGTTCGGAAGACGGATACTTTGTCGAGGCAAGGGAGTCCCCGTCACTTTGTGGTTAACATGTTAGACTGAGATATCGTAGTTATCGAGTTCGAACTTCAATCAAGTTATTACGTTCACTTTCGATCAAATAACCTTGAGAAACCCCTCTTTTTTCGCCTATGGTTGAATAGTAGCGCTACTGCTCTTCTATAAGAATTAATTTGACTTAAAATAAACCACGAAGTTTGATATGCCATTAAACAAAGAAACCGAAACAGTAAACCTTCTACTTATCGTTGGGAGGAAATTTGATGATGCGCTTGTATATGATTTCTTTGAACTGTATTAATATATATGATTTATTTCTTTCTAACAAAATGATGATAAGGGTACTTTGTTGCCTGAGCAAACTTAATAGAAGTAGAATACAAAACAGAAAAATGCTATTACCTCGCTTGAGAGATTTTGCACCTCCTTAATTAATTGGTTGACAACTCAAGCAACAGCGTACACAGTAAGCAATCTTAGTCCGTTGTTTATGGAAATGACTTGATTTGGCGTTAAATGACGCGAAAGGGTTTATATGCCTAAATCCAAACCAAACCAACCAGCCAAACACAACTGCTTTTGTATTTGGATAAGGTTTGGCCTTAGATAACCCGCAAAGATTGGAATTGCTATTAAACAAAGAAACCGAAACCAACACCACTATAACCATAGAGATAAAAAAAAATAGTTGGCTTGTAATTTACTTAGGTTACTTCCCCTGAAATATTGTAAGGGACGAAACTCTTCTTATAAATTCGATATGGAGTAGTTAGCAATTTTTTTTATATAGAATAACTAATTATGAAAATCAGATTTTAAATTACGCGTAAGTTATTTTGTTCCTTTAAATTAGGTTTTAATTTTGCTTATTGTCAACTTTTTTCTGTTTGATTGAAAAGTTAATTTCGGGATATATTTTTTGTGAGAAAAATTAATTGCTCCTGAAAAAATGGGTAAATTACAGGAGAATACCTACACACTATGCGTAGGGTGAAGAATTCATCCACCGAAGTGATTTAGTAAAAAAAAAATAAATAAATCACAAAAATAAGAATGCTAACTTGAACAATTACAGGAATAAAAGTTTCAATACGAAAATTAAGTTACCTCCTTGAAAATTACAAGGGGGATAACTTCTGTTATATTTTTTCTCAATTAGTAAATATATGAGTGGAAATTTGATCGAATATTAAGTGACAGTTTCCCATCAATAGGGGATCAGTTGTCAGTTATAGTAAAAAAACAAAAAACAAAAAAAAAGATTATCAAATACCGATTTTCAAGGCAGAAAAAGAAGGGTCTTTCGATTCGAAAACTGGCGTATTGGTATCTCTATTAATAATGGAGATTCGCTTCCGGTTTTTGTCTGTAACAAATATTACGTCACTGCTTACGTCACATTACCCAAAATCGTCATAACGAGAATAAATACACTCAAAATTTGAACATGCAACATTAGACAGTCCTCTTTTTCTTTTTAAACAAGTTTTAATAAATACATGACTGGTATTATATATCTATATATAGTTGTTTTATTTAAATACATATTTAAAGTTTACATTTCAAATTGTTTTATTTTTTAATCCTTTAATGAATTGATGATTTTCCTTTCTTGGGGTACAAACGCGCTGACATTGAATTTTTACTCCACCCCTCAGGCAATATGTTTCAAAAATCTATTTTTACATCGCCCGGGTTTTTTATTTATTTTTGTATTAGTGTTATCATTGAGTTATTTGTGCGTTTCGAAATGCTGGTGCGGTTTTTGATAGTTTGTAATATGTTTTGAATTATTGGTTTTCTTAATTTATTTAACTTATCGTATATAGGTTTGTTGTGTATGTTGGTGGGTAGGGAGATAAGTCTGTGAGTAGAGGGAATGGTGGGTGTTTTATTCTTTCGTTTGATAGATGAATGTATTTGAGTTTTTTTTTCTAGCATTTATAATGAAATATCAAGGGAATTTTAAGGATTTAATGGAATTCTCAATTCATTTATATTCTTTATCTAGTTACTATGGACTGCATATTCGAAGTCATTCATCATCATCATGTCGCGCTTTCAGCGCGGATATCCATGACAATCTCTCTCCATCCGTCCCTATCGCTCATCATTCTCGGGAGGTTCTCTATGCAGCATCCTGCATCCGCACAGAGCTGATCAATGTACGTTTTTGCTGGTCGGCCCACACTGGCTTGTCCATGTGCTGGCTTCCACAGACCATTTCGCCGAATCATAGAGGGGGTACGAGCAAAGAATCTCGAGGCAACCCTACTATTTGTAGACTTCTCCAAAGCATTTGACTCCATACACAGAGGGAAAATGGAGCAAATACTGCTAGCATATGGCCTACCCAAGGAAACGGTTAACGCCATAATGATGCACTACCAAAATACAAAAGCAATGGTACGTTCACCAGATGGCGACACAGACTTCTTTGACATTGTCGCCGGAGTCCTACAAGGGGATACACTAGCACCATATATATTAATTCATATGCCTAGACTACGTACTCAGAACATCACTAGACACCATAAAGAAAATGGCCTCACACTAAAAAAAAAAGCAAGAAGCAAGCGATATCCCGCACATACTATTACGGATGCAGACTATTGCTGATGATCTGGGCACTACTCGCAAATACATACATATTCGAAGTATACGGGAATAAAAACCGATTATATGGCCCTTTTTGGTTTTGTTATTTTATTTTGTTGAGAGTAGAAATGTATTTGGTCATTTTTGTTGGTTGATTTGCGGTATATTTGGAAGGTTGAATTATTTTGAGTTTTAATTAGAAGGATGTCTAAGAAAGGTTATGGAAAGTTAAATTGTTATCCAAAGGTAAAATTTATGGAAGGTACGGCGGAGTCTATTCTGTTTTTCGAAATGCGCTATTTCTATTTCTTTGGGGATAAAAATGAGTACGTCGTCGATATATCTAAAGTATGTAGAATTGTCAGGTAAAAAGTGCAAGAATAAACACGCTAAAACTCCATTTAGTGCGTTAACATGACACATTTAAAATACCGCCCTGTCGGCTGGATCTCTCTTC
>CM042145.1:32248738-32267395 GCA_023376005.1 Doryteuthis pealeii | reverse complement strand
GATAAAGAGAGAGATTACATCCCAGTGACGCATCAGATAATACACACAAATATACGTCACCACCCCGTACATAAACACTTCTTCTACACCTGCACAAGCCGAATCCTTTACTACATAGCCTAGAAAAGGCAGCACGAAAATGTCGGCCTGTACGTGAACTTGATAAAACTGAGTTCATGTCTTTCAAAAACAAAAGCGACATCTCAACCATCGATGGCAAACTTCTAAACTCTGTAGAACAATTTAGATACCTAGGCAGTAAATCTCCTCCACAGAAAACGACGTTAATGCACGCATAGGAAAAGCATGGACCGCTATAAATAAATTATCGATCATATGGAGGTCCAAATCTCACAGACAAGTTAAAGAGAGTTTCTTCCAGGCCGTTGTCGTGTCAGTACTGTGTATGTATGGGCTGCACCATACTACGCGACTAGAGAATAAACTAGATGGGGAGCTGCACAAGAATGCTGCGGGTGATCAATGAACAAGACGTGGAAACAGCACCTACCAGAAAGCAGCTGTACGGCACCTACCAATATACCAAACCATCCGAGTGAGACGGAAAAGACAACGCGGGGACACTGCTGAAGAAGCAAGGACGAACTCATAAGCGACGTCCTCCTGTGAAAGCCAGCACATAGACAAGCCAGTGTGGGCCGACCAGCAATAACGTACGTTGATCAGCTCTGTGTGGAATCAGGATGCTGCATAGAGGACCTCCCGAGAATGATGAGTGATAGGGACGGATGGAGAGAGATTGTCATGGATATCCGCGTTGAAAGCATGACATGATGATGGTGATATCTGTGTTTCACTTCAAAAATATTTTCGCTAAATAAGTTTACATTGAAATTTAATTCGATTTTTTTTGTGTTGTGTTTAATATTTCATCGTACTAGGATGTTTAGTGGCAAATAAGACTTTGCCGTCAATCAGATAACAGGTTTTTTTTTCTATACATTTTACAGTGAAATTTAACTCGACTTTTTTCTTGTTTAATTTTTTTATTGTAATCGGATGTTTAGAAGACAAATAGAACTTTGCCGTTTGTCAAATAACAGGTTTTTTTTCTACATCCTGTTCGAGTATATCAGTAGAAAAGGCCAAGAAACGAACCAGAAGAATTGTCGGAATTTAAAACGAGCTACTTATGTTTCCGCTTACTCGCTCCTATTTCTTTCATATTATATCCTGTAAAACAACGGGGAAACCATCTGGAGAAGTGGCTAATGAGTTGGACGACGAGATCGTAGTAACCGAGTTCAACCCCTAGTCGCGCTATTACATTTACTTTCGGACTAATACCCTTGAGTAATTTATGGACCCCTCATCCCTCAGCTATGGTTTATTTTCCCAGTACCCCACTCGTACCGAGTCAGGCACGAAGGCCCTATTTATGTGGGACCACCCACAAGCCGAGACTCATGGGTGGCGGGTAGAAAAATTGCATCGATCCCGTCGGCATTCCCCCTCAAGGGAGGCGCCTCAGGCGCTGGGCAATAAACCCAGCCCTGCCCCTTTAAGTCAAGGGGGCAGGTATTGCCTGGAGGGATGGCCCTCTGGGATCGACGCTATTAATTTACCATCTCACCGGTCCAGTGGCCGAAGCGCACTGGACCCCGCCTGAGCAGGTTGGAGACTAAGGACTCATTAGTATATTCGTTTGTTCTGGGATGATTTTGGCATTAAATAACCCACACTGATTGATATGCCATGAAACAAAGAAACTAAACAAAACCAAACCTGAAGAAACTTCATGAAGTTTTATTTCAAGTTCTTTTTAGCCCCCCCCCCCTCCCAACTGAAAAACAGATTACAAAACCATTTTCTCATCCCCTGAAATTAATTTCTGTTAAGATTTTCATCTAAATACATCTGCAGACTATCTTTTTTTTATTAATCTTACTTTGGTGAACTTTAACACCCCCACTAACCCACACGCGTACGGTGCGACACAAGGTCAATTTTTAAAGCAGAGTTTATCAGGTTCTGATCCAAAGTTTTCTTTCTCCTAGACTGACTGCCATACCAAAATTAAAGAGCCCAGTCTTTCCTGCTAGTTAGCCATTGCTAGATTATTGGTTCGTTGATTATTTTGTCATACAGCATATCAACCCTCTGTCGGGTCATTTCATACCAGATCATTTTTATAAACAAAGGAATCAGTTGGCTTACAGTACCTGTTGTTGATTAAACGTCAGCCAATAAAGTATTGAACAGGTTCCCCGTTAACTTTGGTGATCTTGTGGGAACCGCTGCTTTAGTAGTTACTCGACTTCAACATAGCTGGAGGGAGAATAGTTAGATTTACCAAAGGTAAGGACACCCAATTGCGGAGAAATAGTTAATTGAAAGTTAACTATTTGTAAATTTATTAGGCGAGAAATATCCATCCTAATAACACTGGTTTACAAAAAAAAAAAAAATATTTTTCTGAGGCAAGAATGTGAATAGGTGTTTCTTTACTAATTTGGGTGTGCTGAATTCAATTTTATAAACAGTTTTGCTCTATCACCTCTAGTTTTCTGTCTTTTAAATAGTCTCATTTTAGTATATACTGAGTATATACGTGCTTATTTCAATAGTTGCAGCAGGTTATTACAGATAAAACAGGATAGATAAAGAATATTGACGGAATAAATATACTTGGATGACACAATGTACACAATTCCTAGTACCACAGACAGTTAGAAGTGTGTTTCCTTAGATGTCAGGCTGACAGGCGGACATTAAGCCAGCTAGTGTAGTGGTTAGAATGTCCACCTGTCAGCCTGACAGGTAGGGTTCGAATCACGCACAAAGCACTGCCCTGTCTATAGTTCTGCTGATGAGGACTAATGGGCTGAAATGTACATACAGAGATGACTTTTTTTCGATTTGTTTACGCTTTACATTTAAACTGATATGCATGCCTAATTCATTTAGTTATAATTAATTAATTAACAAATTTAGGTATGACTCTAATTAAGCACATATTCTCCCATATATATAATATATAATATATATATATATATATATATATAATATATATATATATATATATATATTAGTTAAGGGTATCTTGGACATGGAGTCAATACTGAGTTACTGACAGTTTCGCACTTATGTGATCTTCGGACCAAATGGGAAAATTATATCTATCAACAGCACCACTAGGTAAGAGAGGAGATACCATAACGCTCTGCTAAAATAAATAGATAGGCATTCTGGGTTGACTCTTTGAAACATCTGTAGACAGATTAATGCATGACTCATCAACCCTCACCCCCACCCCCCAAAGAAAACACAGAGTATCATCATGGGGAGGTGGTGGGGTTAATAGCATGGCAGTAACACTTCCATTGCACTCCACTGATTAAAAAATAGATTCATTCAGACTTCTTAAAATTGTTCTTGAAACTAGTTTATATAGTTTATATATATATATATATATATATCTTATTATAATGGAGATTGTGTGTTTTTATGTCTGTAACCGAAACTATATTCCTACTCAAGTCACAATCCCCTTAGTTATTTACATCACATTCTCCATGATTTTATTTTTATCTAAACCTCAATTATTAATAAAATTGTCTTACATTATTAATACGGTTAACTATGTCTACGTACTGATAACATGCAATTATATTTATATATACAATAAAATAGCGGTTTACAGTGTGAACGGGAAGGCTAATTTGCATATTAATATTAAAAAATCGAATTTAATAAATATGTGCTTAGTATTATTGATTTCTAACTGTTTGGTTTTATTTTAATGAATATAAGCAAAAATCTCTTCAATGAAATCCATTAACAAGATAACATAACTGTAATTTTATTCTTTACTTCCTTTTATAACTAAATACTTAAATTAGAAAATAACAATGAAAGACGAGAGTGATGGAAGTGTAAGTTTCAGTTGTTCCATTTTTTATTATACTCCCTCTGTTTCAAATCTTTTATTATACCCCCCTCTGTTTCAAATCTTTTTATCTGTATTCTTATTTAGTTTCATTAGCCTTTCTAATTTAATACAATATTTTATTACATTAAAACTTAAATACTTGCACCCGGAGGGTGCATATATTTGCTAGTAAAAATAATAATAATAATAACAATAAAGTAAAGGAATAAAACATACGGTTGAAATAAATTAGTGTAATGAAGCAAGTTTAGAGTTTTTTTTCATATACTAAATATCTTGCTCTGTCCTTTTACTCACTGGTATTATGCACATTGAGCTCTCCTTATGGTCTCCTTATGGTCTACCTGCATCAGCTTGGTTAAACCACACATGGAAAGACCCTAACTACGGAAAAAAAGTATATATATATATATATATATATATATATATATTATATATATATTGGGAATTGGAAATGAATCCAACGGTGTATTCTTTTAGATTTTCAAAAACCTATTTTCCATATCAACAGAATTTGTTACTTGAAATGTGTGACCCATTTACTGAATCATAGACAATGAGTATGAATATGCAGATAATTAAATAGATAAATAAATAAATAAACAACTGTGTTCGGGTAAACCTATATGGGGTGAAGACAAAAATTAACAACAAAAATCCGGGTAATCTTCGTGATTCACACAAAAAATTGACCAATCAAAATCCAGTCCACTCCCGTTCTAGGCTCGATATAGTAACAAATAAAAGGCTATTTAAACAAAGTCGAAGCGCTTGGTTCCTGACAGTTTCTTTCCTAAGTGATTTTTCTTACCATATACTATGTTTGAATAATCGATGAAATTGTCGGTAACCAAGTGTCCACGCTACCCTAATATATATATATATATATATATATATATATATATATATATATATATATATATATATATTTTCTGCCTACATTACTTCCATTATCCACTCCTTATCACAACCTGTGCCCACCCCTCCAACAAAAAAAAATCAACACTGCTTTGTTCAAACTACTACCATTCCAAAGACCTCCCACTACCAATTGATATTACCTCCCACTAATTCCTTGCTACTACTCGTTCTCGTTAAAAACGAGACATGAAAACTATTCCATCGTTTCCCACCTGAGGATGGCAAAGTGTATTGCCGAAAGCGCTAGTGTTGAAACATTCGGTGGACTGTTATACCAGTTCCACCCTGACACCAGAAGGATGGCCGGAAGATTGGAACGGATCAACGAAAGACTTGTCAGACAGGAATTGTCTGTTTCAATTCAACGAACCTGTATATATATATATATATATATATATATATATATATATATATATATATATATATATATATTGTAAGTAAAAAAGTAAAGTCGTCGGGGTCGCCTAAAGTTGGTATCAGTCAGACAGTGTGGGAGTTTATCACCTTTTTACTTGCTCTAGACGAAAGAGATTGTTTTGATGTGTAACGCGGAGCGCCACACCTACTATCAGCTTCTTACTTACACCGCGCAGATCCTTGGGATACTCATACGCTGAGTTGGCGTGGGCCGGTATCGAACCCAGAAACTTGTGGTTCCGAGTCGGACGCTCGGCAGATTGATATGTGAGTGTGTGAGAGTGTGAGTGTTTAATGGTTCCCCAATCAGTGGGGGGTCAAATTTTTAGTTTGTATTTTAAATGTTTGGTTTTGTTTGGTTTGTTTTGTTTTACGGCATATCAACCTCAGTGGGTCATTTAATGCCAATAAAGTTTTGAAATAAATCAATTCTTAATGGATAATACAATTTTTTTATGAATAGATTTTTCTATTTAACCCATAGATGGGACCCTAACAGGTACTACCACTCCGGGCCAGAGTGGACCAGGGAGCAATGGTGATGAAGGGGTGCTCCACATTCCCCAAACCTCCAAAGCTCCAAACCTCACCATCAGAGAGTTTAACGCCTTCTAGCACCCATATGATAAAAAGGGATTGGGGCTTGCCATAAGGGCAATAGGGTTGGGAAAATCATATAGATTCTAGGGCTTGACGTGACCAGCCGATTGATCGAAGGGGGCCTCTCCGACCGCCCGTCTAGCCCAAGATAGGGCCAAAGTGGAGTATTGCATGTCATGAACTGCTCATCCACCTGGGCTCTATCCTTAAGCATCACGGGTCGCCACCCACGGCCAACAGGTGGCGCCATTAGGGGAGTCTTACTCCTCTGCAGAGGTGCAGTCGGTGCATTCTAACGCCCCAGCCGACAGGGCGGTATTTTAAATGTGTCATGTAAAGCACTAAATGGAGTTTTAGCGTATTTATTCTTGCACTTTTTACCTGACAATTCTACATACTTTAGATATATCGACGACGTACTCATTTTTCTCCCCAAAGAAATAGAAATATCACATTTCGAAAACAGAATAAACTCCGCCGAACATTCCATAAATTTTACCTTAGGATAACAATTTAACTATTCCATACCTTTCTTAGACATCCTACTAATTAAAACTGAAAATAATTCAACCTTCCAAATATACTTCAAATCAACTAACAAAAATGACCAAATGCATTTCTCCTCTCAACAAAATAACAAAACCAAAAAGGGCCTTATAATCGGTTTTTATTCCCGTATACTTCGAATATGTATGTATTTGCGAGTAGTGCCAGATCATCAGCATAGTCTGCATCCGTAATAGTATGTGCGGGATATCGCTTGCTTCTTGATTTTTTTTTAGTGTGAGGCCATTTTCTTTTATGGTGTCTTGTGATGTTCTGAGTACGTAGTCTAGGCATATGATTAATATATATGGTGCTAGTGTATCCCCTTGTAGGACTCCGGCGACACTGTCAAAGAGGTCTGTGTCGCCATCTGGTGAACGTACCATTGCTTTTGTATTTTGGTAGAGCATCATTATGGCGTTAACCGTTTCCTTGGGTAGGCCATATACTAGCATTATTTGCTCCATTTTCCCTCTGTGTATGGAGTCAAATGCTTTGGAGAAGTCTACAAATAGTAGGGTTGCCTCGAGATTCTTTGCTCGTACCCCCTCTATGATTCGGCGAATGGTCTGTGGAAGCCAGCACATGGACAAGCCAGTGTGGGCCGACCAGCAAAAACGTACATTGATCAGCTCTGTGCGGATGCAGGATGCTGCATAGAGGACCTCCCGAGAATGATGAGCGATAGGGACGGATGGAGAGAGATTGTCATGGATATCCGCGCTGAAATCGCGACATGATGATGATGATGACTTCGAATATGCAGTCCATAGTAACTAGAGAAAGAATATAAATGAATTGAGAATTCCATTAAATCCTTAAAATTCCCTTGATATTTCATTATAAATGCTAGAAAAAAACAACTCAAAATACATTCATCTATCAAACGAAAGAATAACTCCCACCATTCCCTCTACTCACAGACTTATCTCTCTACCCACCAACATACACAACAAACCTATATACGATAAGTTAAATAAATTAAGAATACCATTAATTCACACCATATTACAAACTATCAAAAACCTCACCAGCATTTCGAAACGCACAAATAACTCAATAATAAACACTAGTACAAAATAAAAAACGACCCCCCACCCCACCCGGGCGATGTAAAAATAGATTTTTGAAACATATTGCCTGAGGGATGTGAGTAAAAAATTCAATGTCAGCGAGTTTGTACCCTAAGAAAGGAAATCATCAAATTCATTAAAGGATTAAAAAAATAAAACAATTTGAAATGTAAACTTTAAATATGTATTAAAATAAAACAAACTGTATATAGATATATAATACCAGTCATGTATTTATTGTTTAAAAAAAAAAGAAGTCTGTATAATGTTGCATGTTCAAATTTTGAGTGTATTTATTCTACGTTATGACGATTTTGGTTAATGTGACGTAGGCAGTGACGTAATTTTTGTTACAGACAAAAACCGAAAGCGAATCTCCATTATTAATAGAGATACCAATACGCCAGTTTTCGAATCGGAAGACCCTTCTTTTTCTGCCTTGAAAATTGGTATTTGATGATCTGTTATTTTTGTTTACTATAACTGACAACTGTCACCCAATATTCGATCAATTTCCACTCACATTTACTAATTGAGAAAAAATAGAACAGAAGTTATCCCCCTTGTAATTTTCAAGGGAGGTAACTTAATTTTCGTATTGAAACTTTTATTCCTGTAATTGTTCAAGTTAGTATTTTTATTTTCGTGATTTATTTTTTTTATTTACTAAATCACTTCACCCTACGCATAGTGTGTAGGTATTCTCCTGTAATTTACCATTTTTTCAGGAGCAATTAATTTTTTCTCACAATGAAAAAATATATCCCGAAATTACTTTTCAATCAAACAGAAAAAAGTTGACAATAAGCAAAATTAAAAACTAATTTAAAGGACAAAATAACTTACGCGTAATTTAAAATCTGATTTTCATAATTAGTTATTCTATATAAAAATAATTGCTAACTACTCCATATCAATTTATAAAGAAGAATTACGTCCCTTACACTATTTCAGGGGAAGTAACCTAGTAAATTACAAGTCAAATATTTTTGTTTTATCTCTCTGCAGTTATAGTGTTGTTGGTTCGGTTTCTTTGTTTAATAGCAATTCAATCTTTGTGGGTTATCTAAGGCCAAACCTATCCAAGTATAAAAGCAGTAGTGGTTGGCTGGCTGGTTGGTTGGATTTAGGCATATAAACCCTTTCGCGTCATTTAACGCCAAATCAAGTCATTTCCATAAACAACGGACTAAGATTGCTTACTGTGTACGCTGTTGCTTGAGTTGTCAACCAATTAATTAAGGAGGCGCAAAATCTGTCAAGCGAGGTAATAACATTTTTTTCTGTTTTGTATTCTACTTCTATTAAGTTTTCTCAGGCAACAAAGTACCCTTATCATCATTTTGGTAGAGAAAAAAAAAATCATATATTAATACAGTTCAAAGAAACCATATACAAGCGCATCATCAAATTTCCTCCCAACGATAAGTAGAAGGTTTTACTGTTTCGGTTTCTTTGTTTAATGGCATATCAAACTTCGTGGTTTATTTAAAGTCAAATTAATTCTTATAGAAGAGCAGTAGCGCTACTATTCAACCCATAGGCGAAAAAAGAGGGGTTTCTCAAGGTTATTTGATCGAAAGTGAACGTAATAACTTGATTGAAGTTCGAACTCGATAACTACGATATCTCAGTCTAACATGTTAACCACAAAGTGACGGGGACTCCCCTTGCCCCGACAAAGTATGCCGTCTTCCGAACTTCAATTGTAGTGCTAATAGTGTAAAATTAAAATATAAAATTTCAATAAAAAAAAAAAAACATCGTAGAACAAATACAAAAATTCTAAATTTTCACAATTTCCACTAGAAAAAGGGGACTTCCGTCAAAGCTAAGAAGGAATTAGAGTAAAGGATACTGACAGAATGAGGAACATTGGGGAGTTCATGGACATCGACTTTGAAAGATATTTCAGGAAGCACATTGACTTAAAAAAAAAGAAAAGAAAGGATACCATCACAATATATATATATATATATATATATATATATATATATATATATATATATACCACTTCAGAAGGGAGCACCAGCTCAAGCTAATATCCAGATGAACACGGATTCTAGGACCGGCAAGATTACTGAGCAACGTGTAGGGAACCATGCCAATGATTGAAAATTTCCATCTATATAAAAAAATAGTATTGGAGGCGCATCGGGTAATGGTTATTATCGTAGGATTTGGACTCAAAGTTCAAATCCTGGACGATGCTATTTGCATTTCACATAACGCCAATACTCTTGGGATAGGTGTATATTCAATTATTCTCCCTCTAGTTATGGGTAAATAGTAGGATAGGCTGGGCTCTTTAGCCTGGGTATCGAAACCAGTCTAAGAGAAGGAACTCTCTTAATTCAAACCTGATCAGCTCCGTTTAAGAAATTGACAATGTTTCACATTCTTGTCGCGCAGAGGGGTTGTTATATATATATATATATATATATATATATATATATATAATATATATATATATATAGAGAGAGAGAGAGAGAGAGAGAGAGAGAGAGAGAGAGAGAGAGAGAAATATATGTAGGAAAATATTTAAATTTTGCTTTATGTAATAATTTATTTCGACCGCAGTCAAATCACGTTGGATGTGCAAGTTCCCACGAGATCATGGAAGTTAAGCAGCGATAAAACTGTTCCCTACTTAGATGGGTGTCTATTTAAGTAAAAGCAGGTAGTTTAAGAAGCCGTATATAAGAAATGAACAATCATCAAAACTTATTAGTCTGATAGCTCAACTGGAGTTCGCACTCGATAACCTACGATGCTGAAGTCCAACACGTTATCCACTACGCCACGGGGACTCCTCCGCCACTGAATTGTACGCAAATGGACATCGATGCGCTTCACAACAACACAACTTGAATGGACAATTTTTTATCCCAAAAGAAGTTATTTGTGAATAATTTTGAGTTTAGAATTGGAAGCTTTTCACCAGGGATGCATATTTAGCGGATTACAGTCGTTTTGATAAAGGCAAAGCAACTGGGTTCAAGAAGCCTATGTGATAATTGCGTAATTGCTTCATAAATTTATACCTTTATTATTTGATGGGTATCATTTTCTTTTTCTTTTTATTTCCATCATGATGAACGAAATGATAATATTGGTGGTGAACCATGGCAACAAATTCGACTATATGTAGAAATAAGAATACAAACAAGGTATTCCAAAAAGGATAGATGCTGAAGTTGATACTAAAACGTATTGGTTTTCTTTAAAACCTTCATCAAGACATTCGTATGAATAAAGTGTTGTCTAAACAGTAATGGAACCATCCAAATCTAAGACAATATTCCCACCATAAATCAAGCTCTATTTAATCCATCCAAAAATGTAAGTCTAAAAATGCGCAATTTTGTGCAGCATATTTTCCGAGATTTTTATATGAATTTAAAAATATTTAAAACTTTATTTCAAATAAGAATATAAACAAGGTATTCCAAAAAGAATAGATGCTGAAGTCGATACTAAAAGGTATTGGTTTTCTTTAAAACCTTCATCAGGACATTCGTATGAATAAAGTGTTGTCTAAACAGTAATGGAACCTTCCAAATCTAAGACAATATTCCCACCATAAATCAAGCTCTATTTAATCCATCCAAAAATGTAAGTTTAAAATGCGCAATTTTGTGCAGCATATTTTCCGAGATTTCTATATAAATTTAAAAATATTTAAAACTTTATTTCAAATAAGAATATAAACAAGGTATGCCAAAAAGAATAGATGCTGAAGTCGATACTAAAACGTATTGGTTTTCTTTAAAACCTTCATCAGGACATTCGTATGAATAAAGTGTTGTCTAAACAGAAATGGAACGATCCAAATCTAAGACAATATTCCCACCATAAATCAAGCTCTAGTTAATCCATCCAAAAATGTAAGTTTAAAAATGCGCAATTTTGTGCAGCATATTTTCCGAGATTTTTAAATAGATTTAAAAATATTTAAAACTTTATTTCAAATAAGAATACAAACAAGGTATGCCAAAAAGAATAGATGCTGAAGTCGATACTAAAAGGTATTGGTTTTCTTTAAAACCTTCATCAGGACATTCGTATGAATAAAGTGTTGTCTAAACAGTAATGGAACCTTCCAAATCTAAGACAATATTCCCACCATAAATCAAGTTCTATTTAATCTATCCAAAAATGTAAGTTTAAAAATGCGCAATTTTGTGCAGCCTATTTTCCGAGATTTTTATATAGATTTAAAAATATTTAAAACTTTATTTCAAATAAGAATACAAACAAGGTATTCCAAAAAGAATAGATGCTGAAGTCGATACTAAAAGGTATTGGTTTTCTTTAAAACCTTCATCAGGACATTCGTATGAATAAAGTGTTGTCTAAACAGTAATGGAACCATCCAAATCTAAGACAATATTCCCACCATAAATCAAGCTCTGTTTAATCCATCCAAAAATGTAAGTTTAAAAATGCGCAATTTTGTGCAGCATATTTTCCGAGATTTTTATATAAATTTAAAAATATTTAAAACATTATTCATCTCAATGTCCTGGTTATGGTTTTTGTCAAATAGTATATGTAGTCAAAATTACTTACTGGCGTGCTAGAACTATGCGTGTGGTTGAGGAGTGCTTGCTGGAGTTGTGAAAAATGAGAAGCCACGCGGGAGGAGGGGTGTCTTTTTATATGAGTGCAATTCATTGTGGGTAAGTGGTGAGGATAAGAAAAAGGCATCGTGGGAAAGAGGAAGCAAACAGAAAAGAAAGAAGGAGGGAAAAGAAAGGAAATCAGCAAGAGAAACCGAATAGAAAGTAACAGAGGGGGTGAAGGGAAAGCAGCAGGAAGAGGTGAAGGGAATGCATGAGGAAGCGAAGGAAATCAGTCGGCTGAGGAGAAAGAAGGGAAATACAGAATTCTATGACTACAAACAACTATTTTTGTACATAGTATGTACATTTCATTATACATACTAGCAAATATATGCACCCTCCGGGTGCAAGTATTTAAGTTTTAATGTAATAAAATATTGTATTAAATTAGAAAGGCTAATGAAACTAAATAAGAATACAGATAAAAAGATTTGAAACAGAGGGAGTATAATAACAGATTTGAAACAGAGGGAGTATAGAAAAATGGAACAACTGAAACTTACTCTTCCATCACTCTCGTCTTTCATTGTTATTTTTTTCTAATTTAAGTATTTAGTTATAAGAGGAAGTAAAGAATAAAATGACAGTTATTTTATCTTGTTAATGGATTTCATTTAAGATTCATTGAAGAGATTTTTGCTTATATTCATTAAAATAAAACCAAACAGTTAGAAATCAATAATACTAAGCACATATTTATTAAATTCGATTTTTTAATATTAATATGCAAATTAGCCTTCCCGTTCACACTGTAAACCGCTATTTTGTTGTATATATAAATATAATTGCATGTTATCAGTACGTAGACATAGTTAACAGTATTAATTATGTAAGACAATTTTATTAATAATTGAGATTTAGATAAAAATAAAATCATGGAGAATGTGATGTAAATACCTAAGGGAATTGTGACTTGAGTAGGAATATAGTTTCGGTTACAGACAGAAAAACACACAATCTCCCTTATAATAAGATATCAAATGAATAATACATAAATATATAAATAGATGAAAATAATAAAATTGAAATTGAATGAACGGCTAAATGGCTATCACGACTTTGCGCGTGGCGTTTTAAAAAAAGAACACCACGAGACGCGTGTTTATAACATAAAAAAAAATAACGACAAAAAAAACAAAAAAAAACAACAAAAAACGCGTCCATTTCCGAAAATCGTCTCTGAAGATAAATTTTTACTTTGAAATCGATAAGACAAAAAAAATAACATCTTTTTGTTTTTAGTTTTTATTTTGCATTGTAATTGCTTTCAAATTATTATTATAACTATTTTTGCATTTTTAAAAAACAAATTTCTTAACCAGTGTAGACCAAGTTTTCTTACAAAAGCAGAAGAGCGGCACCCAAGAAAAAGATACTGGAAACCACAGTACCTAAAATAAGACAATGGATTTTTCTTTTTTCTATAAATAGTAAAACCTCAGACGAGTGAACGAGTGATATCTCATGGACATTTGAATGGAACCTGTTAATTATTGGTTACTCGTTTCATTTGTATCTTGTCAAGTAAACCTTTTTCTAAACGTAAATTACTAGTTATGTTTTATTCCTTCTTTCTATGTTAACTCGAATATACGAGTTACAATAGTTTTATAAAAAAAAAACGAAACGTTCTTACGTATACTTTACTAAATAAATTAAACTTACCTCTTTGGAATACTTTTCTTTTCTTCTTTTTTTTTCAAAATGGTAATATGTAAAATACATTATTGAAAACTCATTATGCATGCACTTACCCTGAAGGTATCTTTCGAAACCGAAAAAGCAGAACTTTAAAATTCTTTATTAAATTAGAATCTTCCAAAGTAAGAAAAAATCTATTAATAGGTGTGCGTGGACTCGCGCGTGTGCGTCGACTCGCGGGTGTGCGTGTCAGTGGAAAAAAAAGTGGATACAAAGACGAGAAAGTGAATAATTTGTAGAATAATGAAGATGCAACATTTCAGATGTTGAGAAATGTCAGTGAACAGGTTAGTCGAATCAGTCGTGCAAAACAACAAATATAAGCATGCTCGGCTGAATTATTCATGCAATAATAGTGAAGACACCAGCAAAGCGCATCGGTAAAAACGTTAAAGGTGTAATCAATTGATATCTTATTTTTCTCCGTATTTATTAGATTTCTTATGATTAAAATTCACAAATAGAGTTTGCTATTTCTCTGAATGTTTGAGATGAGGCTTGAAGATTAGTATTATCTGCGTTATTCGGACTATTGTCCCCATCTTCATTATTATTTGTACAACGTTTCGGCCGATATAAACTCCGGCCTTCTTCAGGTATTACTTGTCGGACTCGGGAACCTTCTCGGACTCAGGAACCTCCTGTCGTATTCGGGAGCCATCACGGAACTTTGAACCTAACCCTTTATTTATTCCACGGGGGTATCCTGTTCCCATTCCGCTAACCATAGCTGGGGTAGGAGTTGTGTTAATTAATTATTTTTCTAACTGCTTTCACTCAGGATTGAACTCAGGTTCCAGAGATAACTGTCACTTAAAACTGTCTTAACCTAACTGCCTTATCCATTCGGCCATGTGTCCAATTGGATACCCCTGTGGAATAAATAAAGGGTTAGGTTCAAAGTTCCGTGATGGCTCCCGAATATGACAAGAAAGTTCCCGAGTTCCAAAAGAAGGTTCCCGAGTCCGAGAAGGTTTCCGAGTCCGACAAGAAATACCTGAAGAAAGTCGGAGGGTATATCGGCCGAAACGTTGTACAAATAACAATGAAGATGGGGACAATAGTCCGAATAACGCAGATAATACTAAATAGAGTTTGGTTTCTTTATTTAATGGCATATCAACTTTTGGGGGTTATTCAATGCTAAAGCCATCCTTGTCGAAGTACAGTTGTAATACAATTTAACCCTCATGTGGAATAAGGGAGTTCACACCTTTCCCAAGGGTATTAGTCCAAAAGTAAACGTTTTAGCGCGACTGGAGTTCGAACTCGCTTACAACGATGTCGCAATTCAGTAATTTATTTATAAATCTTGTTAAATTGTTTTGAATAGAAAGTGAATTTTATGAAATGCCGAGCGCCAATGGGTAATTTGCATATGTAACTTCCTTGAGCTATAAATGGACAGGTGACTCCCTAGTTATCCTGTTTTGTTCCATTTCACTATCAGTACGAAGATTATCTGTTTTCGACCCGAGAACAAAAAAGCTACTAAAACATGTGAACGATACGTTCTGTGTCCTTAAATGGACGTATAGTATAGTTATGTGTACTAGAATAAAAAAAGATCTTATCACTGGAAATTCTGGAAGAAGTCGACAAGAAAAGCAATCCTAGCAAATAAAAGACGCAAAGAGTGGATTTAGAAGAGAAAAAAACGGGATGGTTTTTTTTTTAAATAGGGGAAGGTAAAGAAAAACAAACCTGTACAACACGGATATAAATTAAGAATAAAAGTCGGTTTAATGTAAAACCACACACACACACACACCACACCACACAAAGAAAGAAATTAAATATTATACAGAAAGAAAAAGAAGCCAGTGGGTAATTTGCATATGTGGCTTCCTTAAGCTCTAAAACAAACAAATGATTCCCCACTTGTCCTCTTTTCTTCCATTTTGCTAGCACTACGAAAATCGTTTGCGTTTGGCCGATCAGCAAAAACCTACAGTTAGCTCTGTGCGGATACTGGATGATGTGCGAGAGACCTACATGGAGAGATGACCAATAGTGACGAGCGATAAGAGAGAGAGAGAGGGAGAGAGAGAGAGAGAGGAGAAGTTGGAGGAGGAAGAGAGAGAGAGAGAGAGAGAGAGAAAGAGAGAGAGAGAGAGAGAAAGAGAGAGAGAGAGAGAGAGAGAGAGAGAGAGAGAGAGAGAGAGAGAGAGAGAGAGAGAGAGAGTCAGTCTTGAAAATCCGGTTTGTCAGCATGACCTGATGATGATTCTGCTAAAACAACTTAGCCGTTTTCATTTTTTTTTTCATTTAGTCAGAGATTTCTCATTTCTGATTAACAGATTAAAAATATGGAGCCAAAGAAATATTTAAAATATCAAAATTAAAGCAACACACCGGGAGATCCAATCGTTTAATCTGACGAAAAAGGAATTTCATTAAATCCTTTAGGAAAAATATTGCGCAAAAATTCAACGACGTTTTCCATAATAAACCACCAAAAAAGAGACTTATTCTGAAATCAAAGTAATAAACATGACTAGATTCTCAGAGAAAGAAGGTACATACTTTTTTATGAGACTTAAGTTTCAAGGTTTAAGACGCCCTATTACCAAACTGGTCTAGTATCGATTTTTTTTTACATATGTTCCATCATTGAATTATCTTTCCAAAAATGTAAAATCTATTTTCATACAGAAAAAAAATTACCAAGAAATTTGTACGGGGATCAATGCGCAAAACAAAACCTACAAAAACATTATTAGCCTTTTCAATTTAGTAAACACTTATTTACAATAAAAGTTTGTCTTTTATTACTTTAAATACCAGAAGTTTGGTATCTGATAAGATAAAGCGAAATTTCTTCCAACTTGTAGCCGTCAGTGCAACTGTACGATTGCACCACTTGGACTCAACGCTTTGAGAAAAAGCTAAATGGGACCTGTACAAAGATGACACGTTTTATCCTGAGAAAATCCTGGAAGGAACATACCACAAAGGCCACTTGCCTCCTATCACTTATCAATTCGGGCAGCACAAAAAATACATGCTGGACACTACTTAAGAAGTAAGGAGGACCGCATAATCGACGTTATCCTATACGCATATACACATGGACATATCAGTATGGGTCGGCTCGCAAAAATCTACCTCGATCAGATCTGCATGGACATTAGATGCCGTGCAGAGGACAATTCCAGGAGCGATGGTTGATAGAGACGAGTAGCAAAAAAAGAGTCATGGATACTCGTTCTGTCGGCACGACTTGATTATATAAAATATAAATGGAGGCGCATGGTGAAGTGGTTATCTTCGTGGGAAATGGAATACATCGAACTATTCTGCCTCCAACTGTGGATAAATAATAGGATAGACTGGGCGCTTGGTTAGACAAGCAGTTTAGAAGAAGCAAAATTCGCAATTCAAACCTCGTAAACCCGGCTTAAAAAATTGACCCTGTGTCGGATCCGGCTCTTGCGGAATAGTTGGTAAGTGTGTGTAATATATATATATATATATATATATATATATATATATATATATAGAAGATGCTTAAAGAGATCTATCTATCACTTTATCTATAATTGTCAGTATCAGCCAGACAGCAAGGAGTCTATCCCCTTTTCGCCAGCGGACCATTCTATAAATTTCTAATTTATCTGATTCAAGTTTTCTACTTTGATTCATGTTTTTAATCATTATATTTGTGTTTTGTAAAATACATAAACAAACCTATGTATTTAATAGTTTAAAAACACTAGTCCCACTACAGCTGTCAGTGGACGAACGCATAAGATATCAGAGAGGCAAACAGCCGGTCTGAATTCGAACCTAGCCAGGGATAGTTGTTGTGTCTAGCTACACTGAAGAGGCGTGAAATGCCGAAACACGCGTCTGTGGATCACTTATATATATATATATATATATATATATATATATATATATATATATATATATATATTTGAGATGCTGATTGGTACGCGTCCCGCGTCTCTAAACGCACAAAAATCTAAAAGGACGTAGTAAAATCGTATCTAATCTATTAGGTCGTTACAAAAATAATGGCCGATTGAAGTGGTCGGTTTTGAAATGTCATTTTAACACAGAATTTGTTGTTTATTTCAGGGGAATTTTTGCATATATAATAATTAATGTGTGCTCAAAAATAAAATTCTATTTATTTTCAGATAGAAAGTATTTTTGAAAAATGCGAGCCCTCAAAGATGAACATGCCTAAACAAGACCTTTGCCTTCTTATGTTGCATGAGTTCAAGCTTGGGCACAATGCCTCCGAAACTGTTGCCAATATCAACAAAGCATGGGGAGATTAATTCACAAGTGATCGGACAGAACGAAAGTGGTTCTAGAAATTTCGCAGTGGAGATAAGAGTCTTGAAGATGAAGAAGGTAGATCACGGACATGCAGTCTTGACAATGAGCAATTGCAGGCATTTGTTGAGTAAAATCCACGACAAAGTGTCAGAGAGATGTCTCAGACCCTTGGTGTCACCATTGCAACAGTTTCACACCATTTACAGAGTATTGGAACGGTGAAAAGTCTTGATAAATGGGTTCCTCATGAGCTCAATGAGCACCAAAAACTTAGGCGTTTGAAGTGTGATCGATGCTCTGTTTGCGTAACACCAATGACCCCTTTCTTGACCGAATAGTCACTTGTGATACGAGACCTTACCACATCCTCCATATTCTCCTGATCTTTCATCTACTGATTATCATTTTTTAGGCACTTAAGTCCATTTTTAAATGCTAAAACTTTTCGATCTAAAAAAGAGGTGGAATGGAGGAAGGTTTCGGCGGCGGCGGAGGGGGCGTCATTCTCCTCCTTCCGCCCGTCGGTGAGATCCCGCGCGCGACAGACCGTGCGCGGGCGTACCACCCCCGG
>CM042145.1:32238738-32243738 GCA_023376005.1 Doryteuthis pealeii | reverse complement strand
ATATATATTCTTTTAATTCAATTCTTTAGAAATAAATTATAAAAAATGTTCTTTTTTTTATTGGTTTGTTTAGTTTATGCTAATTTATTTGGATCACGATGGCATGTTTTGTATAATAGTCCGATTGCAGCAAGTCTTTTTAGCCTGGTTTTTGCCCTGATGAGTTACTAAGCGAACCTGTTAGAAGGTATATATGAATCATTAGGTTTAACTTTATTATTTGCTCTACTTAGGTATTAAGCACTCTTTACTTTTTAGCTTTAGATAATCCTGGCGGTTTATATATATATTTTTCATATATATATATATTTTTTTCTTTTGGTCAAGTATTATAGTATTAACGAATTATTTTCGGTTGGTACTTTTCGTTTTTACATTTTTCCCAGGTGAAGTTTGGTAATATATTTTTACAATCAAACTATTTGCCTGTTTTTTTTTCTTACCACAAGGGTTTACCAACAAGTATGGTATATATATATATATATATATATATATATATATATATATATATATATATATATATATATATATATATATATATATATCCTCTCTTAATTTTCGCTAGATCAGGGAGATTGTTTGAGCCCCAAGACTAGCCATAGCTCCTCAGTTTACTTCAGATATCTAAGCTTTGATACTCTTGCGCTGAGTTAGCGAGGACCGGTATCAAATCCGGAACCTTGTGGTCCCGAAGCGGTTGCTCTATCGACTCAGCCATATCCGCCCCCTGATATGTATCAGACAGGTTTCTTCTCGGTTAATTCTCAGTAGTCATGGGAAAAAAGCTTATGAATAAAAGTTAATTTAAATTCATTTGAACTCCTTGACCACTGGGACGGTCGCGGGAACGGTAAGGAGTAGGAATGAGGTGGGGGTCGTTAACAGAAGCCTGGTTGGAAGCTGGAGTGGGATCGGGAGTGGCCTTCTTGATTGATTGTGTTGTTCCCCATCAACCTTTTTTTTTAATACACTTCTTCAATCAAGATTTTCTCTGTTCGTTGCAAATTCTTCTTTTTTTTTTTGCTGATTTTTTTTTTTTTTTTTTGCTGATTTTTTTTTTTGCTGATTTTTTTTTGCTGATTTTTTCTTTTTTTTTTTTTTGCTGTTTTTATTTTTGCTGATTTTTTTCTTTCTGTTTTTTTTGATTTTTTTGCTGTTTTTTTTTTTTGTTTTTTTTCTGTTTTTTTTTTTTTGTTTTTTTTGCTGATTTTTTTTTTGTTTACATTTGCTGTTTTATTTCTCTTCTTATTTGGTCATTTCATTTATTTGCTATTTTCATTTGCTGTTTGTGCACTCTTCGTCTTTTTGAAGATGTCACATATTGTTCACAAATCTCTCCTTATTGCTCCTCTTGATTAGACGGACTTTGTTTGATCGGCGGCAAAATGCACCAAAAACGGAAACACATGGCATCGGATTTTAAAAGTCGATTCTTATAAATATTCCTAAAAGTTTTTTGCCCTCATAAAACGTGCCAAGCCTCGAAAAATCCAACTAAAATAGAATTAACCGATTTTTATGTGTTAAAAAGCAGAAAGGAAAAAAAAAAATGATTGATGAGTTTTTCCCAGCTAAAAGTTTGAAGTTTAGCCAAAAAAATATTTTCTCAAAAGACGCGACACACCCAGACTCGATATGTGTGAATCGATTTCAAGTCAGAAATTCCCATAACCCAAGAGTAACATATATAATACAAACATTGCCGATTGGTAGGACACATAACTTTTCATTTATTTCATTTGTTATTTTTTTTGTGGGGGGGGGGATTTTAAAATTCTTTTCTAACGAAGTTAAAAAAAACGTTTTTTTTTGTTTTTTTTTTTGTTTTTTTAGTCTCTGATCAAGTATTTCGAACTTGAAGCAGAATTCTGTCTGAGAAGTTGGTAGAAATTTTACTTTTACGGCGAAATTAGTTCACTTGTTCCCATATTTGCAGTGGCAGTTGGAAGGGAAATAGGCAAACTAGATGAAGATATTAGCATCGTCAGTGTTAAAATGATCTTTAGATTATAAATTACTAACCCCTTTCACACGAGCAAGATGCGACGGAAAGTAAATTCCTTAAGTAGGGTTTAACAGGTTTGAATGCAGAGTTTTCCTTCTCCTAGACAGGTTGCCTAATCAAGGTTGAAGAACCCAGTCTTACCCCTAGCTGGAGAGAGTAGAATGAATTAATAATAATAATAATAATAATAATAAATGATTAAAATGATTTATATTACATCCAAAACGAAATATTATACATCACCATGGCCACCAAACACAAATACGCTCTTTAATACGCACATACATATGCACGTGCAATCCCGCGCTAGGATACAGTCATAACGTCACAACCAACACGCATTTTCATGGACACGCGCAAGTACAAAAAAAAAACGCATTCCCGTAAACATGCGACACGAGAAATACAATTATATAAAAATACCATCATTTTCAAAAAAAAAATTCATTTAAAAAGAAATGCCATAACTAGACTGCTTCAGTTCCAGTGATCTTTTGAAAAAGAGATATTATCTCGAAAATTCAAGAATTAAATACAGGTTAACACACAACATCATTGTTACCGTATTATTATTTTTTTTCTTTATACCTGCATTGTGATAGCCTTCTAAATCAACCTCCTAACCAATATATACACAATGCTTCAAGCAAATTATAAAACTCTTATATATATATATATATAATATAAGATTTTTGGATGTTTGTTTATTTAGAAACGTTGCTGATAAAGTATATATTACATTTTTACTTGAAGGCACTTACAACGCATGTATCGCATAAAATTCGATACTTTTTTCTTATAGAAAATGAACTTGACAAGTGTAATCCCAGTAAAGGATGGCTCGATGTGTAGAATACCGTACAGACTGTTTCGACTTTATTAAGTCTCATCAGCGGTATATACTAACGATTTCCCTCCGACAGAAATCGAAACCGGGACTTCAGCAGACGCAGTGAAACACTAGTGAAACACTTTTATCGCCTCGGCCACAGTACACAGCTGACCATCCTAGCGGAATCAAGCTTGTCAAGCTTGATTCGGAGGGAAATCGTTAGTATATACCGCTGATGAGACTTAATAAAGTCGAAACAGTCTGTACGGTATTCTACACATCGAGCCATCCTTTACTGGGATTACACTTGTCAAGTTCATTTTCTATAAGAAAAAAGTATCGAATTTTATGCGATACATGCGTTGTAAGTGCCTTCAAGTAAAAATTTAATATATATATATTATATATATATATAATATATATATATGGGGGTCTGTGTCTGTATATATATATATATATATATATATATATATATATATATATATATATATATATTGTACCAAGTTTGATTTCATAGTTTTGCTTCATCTTGACTGATTATTATACCAGAGTTAGAGCTCAATCTGCCCTGCTATTTACACATAGTGAGTTGTGGAATAATTGGATGCATACTTATGGGTATTAGCGCTATGTGGACTGCACTATGGAAATTGCAAAAAAAAAAAAACCTCCATTACTTGACCTATGGGTCACCATGTCAATTGGACAACGTTCCTCTTTAAATTATTGTCAGGGCGAAAGACGGATTGGAAGTGAAGAAATAAATTAATGATATCTAACGAGATGATTTCTAGAAACAGAAAGTAACTTTGATAAAACTTATTTATTTTCACAGATGATGTGAATTTACATCGAAATATCAAGAATATTCAACGAGTTAATAAAATACAGGATACCGATGGAAAATTTATTTTGAATTGTTCTCATGATTTATTTTAATAAACAATTTTACTCTATAGTGACACTATCGATCTGTCACCCGTCATACCGACCTTTCCGACATTGTGTTTTTAAGCAATAGGCCACCGGTTTTAGTCGAAGCGGTAAAAGCTACAGGCCAGCTCCACCAAGGAAAAAGAAACAAAACAATGCCGAGAACAATGTCATGTGTCTAACTTTATAGATTATAATTTCCCTCGAACACCTACCCTTCATCCGAAAAGGTTATCCTGGGTTTATACAAAAACTACATCTGATGATGGGCCCCCGGATCTGGAGGTCTGGGGGTCTGGTGTAGATCTTAATTCTCCATTCTAATCCGGGTTGATAGTATATGCTAGGGTCCCGTCCGTGGGTCAAATAAATCGGTTTAAAATTATTTGTATTCTGTAGGAATCCTTGATGCCATGTAACTTTAAATTACCTGTAATAAGTATAGTTACTTGAAGCCATAATTATTTGCTAAGGATTATTAGTTGCTTGAGACTATATAACTGTGTGGAAACAAATTACTATAACTAGATAGAAATGATTACTTGGAATCATAGAAATATTTTATTAAATAGGAATATTTGAAACCATACAACTGTGTGCAAACAAATTACTTTTATCAAATAGAAAGGATCACTTGTAACCATATAAATATTTGCATAAGATAGGAATACTTGAAACCATACAACTATGTCCAATACTGGAGTGGCATCCCTTCTATCAGACTCGAGCAGACCCTAACTATAACGATATGGTCAGCGAGCGATACTTGGGCTCTGGTCTGTACATCACCCTGTGTCTAGCTGCGACTCGCTCTTGACCTGCCAGTGACTTGTCGCAAACTACTACTCGTCTTGAACTCCCAATGCCATCTATGGGGGATGTTAGTTGGGGGAAGGACCCTAGCTTGGCCTGGTATTCTGTAGCCTCAATTCTTTTCACCATCTTGCTGGATCGTGTTGTCTATTCTTTGTCTTAGTATCTGGGTGGTTCTCCGTTCTTCTGATCTGCTCCCTTGGAATTTCGTTGGACTTCTTTATATCTATGTTCGATGTTTTTAGTTACAATATATATATATATACATATATATGAATTAAACATTTTTTGAAAAAAACCCAAAACAAATGATGTTGATAATCGCTGACAGAATCTGTTTCAACCTTTAGCGGTCTTCTTCAAGAGCGAAATATGTGGATTATAAATGCTTCTGATTTTTAAAAAAAAAATTTGTTT
>CM042145.1:32216238-32233738 GCA_023376005.1 Doryteuthis pealeii | reverse complement strand
ACCTCAATTACAATCTGTAAAAAAATACAAAAAAACAAACAAAACAAAACAAAACAAGAAAAAACAACATAAAAAAACAAAACCACCGAATAATCCAAAAGTTTTCTCTTTAAATTCTAAGGTAGAAGAAACATTGCTTCACAATTGAAAAATCGTTTTTTTTCTCATCTCAGGTTGTGGCATATGAGCTCAGCATCTTGGAGACGTGAAAACCCTCTGGAATAATATTCATAAGAATGGAATTAACAACCTTGTCCATCAGGCATAAAAAACAAAAATGAAGCAATTTCGAAAAAGGAAATAATCGATTTGGAAACGTTTTGGTAATATTCGATATTTATTCAGATCATCATTATAATGCTATTAACAGAACTGATATATCTTTTATTGATAGGAGGCGATATTGCAAAATCAGACAAAAAATAATAACCAAAGCGAATAAAAATGGACAAAAAGATGGAATAAGGTAAGGGGGTAGGATTACGAATTGTAAAGGGATAAGTGGTTGGAAGATAAGAGTTGAGATTATATCTACATGAGTATTATTTGTCTACTATCTATCTATATACATTACGACATATATCTATCTATCTATCTATCTAAATTAAATATATTTTTCGGGTAATAACGGGTTAACGCTACGTTATTTTTTACGAAAATTGAGAGAAATAACGTAGCGTTCAGCCGTTATTATCCGAAAAATATTTTAAATTTAACTAAGGATTTACATTGACTTAGTTAAACCTAGGTAGTATCCTGACGAAATCATTCAGTTTGATTGAAACCATGGTAGACCCTTTATTTTTCCTCTAATAATAATATTATAATATAATATATATATATATATATATATATATATATATATATATATAGGGGCCGGGTTAGCTCAGTCGGTAGAGCGTTCGGCTAGAAAACCACAAGGTTCCTAGTCCGATACCGGTCCCCGCCAACTCAGCATATGAGTAGCACAGGGATCTGTGCGGTAAAGTAAGGAGCTGATGGTAGGTGTGGCGCTCCACCTCAGACGCTAAAATAATCTCCTTGGTCTAGCGCTATTGAAAAGGGGATAGACTCCCTCGCTGACTGGCTAATACCGACTTTAGGCCGCCCCGACGACTTTACTTTTTACTTTATATATATATATATATATATATATATATATATATATATACGTATCCCGTGTCTATTGATTTTTTTGAAATTTTTTGTAATTTTTTTCGATCTTCCTTACATTTGAAACATCTTGACCTGATGATTGCATCGCATGAAACCAATATGGTTGTGAATGTTCCTTTGTCCACTAATAAATTGATATGTAAACTTTATATATTTATCTTATTATATTATTATATTATATTAATATATATAATATATATATATAATATATATATTAATATTATATATATATAGGCCTTCGGTTCGGATGAAAAAGGAAAAGGCAATAATTAATTCTGCATCGTCAATCATCATCACCATCATCATCATCCATAAGTCGCGATGACGAAATGGGATTCCCATGATTCTCTTCTCTCTCTCTTTCTCTCTCTCTCTCCTCTCTCTCTCTTTTGCACCCCGTCCAATAGGTCATTGTTCCTGCTTCCCATCAATACCTATCATATATTGTTTGTCTTACTTGGATGTCTTGTGAGATAGGAGGCAAGCTGATTTTTTGTGGGATGCTCCTTCGAAGATTTGTCAAGGAGGCAAGCTGATTTTTTGTGGGATGCTCCTTCGAAGATTTGTCAAGGAGACTGGCAGCATCTTTGTGTAGTTCCCATCTGGCTTCTTCTCCAAGTGTTTCCTTAGGGTCCAGTAGCTACGTAGTAGCTCTAACGCGGCTGCAGCTTGGAAGAATTTTGACTTTATCTTATCAGAGAGATCAGATTTCCAGTGTATGGGAAAAGATTCGAGAAATATACGAGAAACAATATTTTCTCAAGCTAGAAAAAGCAGTAAGAAGCATGAACCCTGCTGGATGCTGCGTAGAGGACCTTCCAGGAGCTATGACCGATAAGTATAGGTGGTGAGGAAGAATCATGGGTATCCTTTCTGACGACATGGCCTGAAGATGGTGATGATTGTCACCCGTAAAATATTTTTTTCACTTGCATCTTTCATCTAAATGTATTATTACCAAGAAAGTAAAAATAATAATTTTCCTAGAATTTAAACAGTCAACTCTACTTCAAGTTCCACACATGATATTTATTGTTATATATTGTACAACGGAAATATGAATTTCTGGTTTTTATTAAAAAAGAAGTTTTTACAACTGCCCGTTATCAGATCAAGAGATAAAAATAGTGGGTGTAGCTATGAATATAAAAGAACCGAGGCCTTCAGACAGGTCAGTCGTCAGTTTGTCCCGGAGGCAGTCACGCGGAGAGAGAGTGAGGTGATCGGGGTCAGTAGTCGGCCGAGCGGACCTCGTGTAGTTGGTGTCGGAAAGCTAGCGTTAATATTTACCACTGAAAAGCTTGTCGCCCAGAAATTTAATCGAAGGACCGAAAGTCTAAAGACTGATATATAATTAAACTGACCCTCTCTCTCGAAGTTAAGAAGCTTGAATTTATTTCAATAAACTTCTGGAGGATAACTTTGGTGTTATTGTCATCCCTTACAACGAAGATAAAACTATTGCAATTTAGTACAGTGACGACGCGCTATGCAACAGTGGATGATTTGATAGATGTAACTATGACTAATCTGCAGATAAAAATAAATTATCTATCAATCACCGGTTCGCCATACCATCTTTCGAGTATGCTAAATCTTCTCATCAGTGGTGGAGGTTGACGGGCGTCCTGCTCCCTATTCGTGTTTCACGCTTGTCTGACCAAGTTTAAACTTCTCTATAGTGACGACGCGCTATGCAACATTATTGAACGAACTTTAAGTGTGCTCATAGAATCCGCTTTTTTGTTAACTTTAAGATGAGTTCAAATCCTGGAGCAGGCCATTTGCATTTCATATAGAACTAATACCCTTGGGAACCGCATGCCTCCAACCATCTATATGATAAAAAGTAGGAAAAACTGAGCTCTTTAATCTTAGTTAGACAACCAATCTAGAAGGAAGACTATGAATACAAACATGTTGAATCCGCTTAAAAGTATGTATACCCTCTGGAATAATATATATATATATATATATATATATATATATATATATATATAGGCTTCGGTTCGGATGAAAAGGAAAATGCTCCCCTCCTTCTCCTCCTCCTCCACCTCATCATCATCATCATCATCATCCATATGTCGCGATGACAGAATGGGTTCTCTTTATTTCTCTCTCTCTCTCTCTCTCTCTCTCTCTCTTCTCTCTCTCTCTCTCTCTCTCTCTCTGTGCGGGAAAAAAATTCTCTCTACTGTCAGCGCAAGGAGAATTCCCATATGCCATAAGTGCTGAAAAAAAAATCAAATAAACAATAAACTGAATTCAAATCTGGTAACACTCTTTAAGGAATTGACCTTGTGTCATATCCCCACTCGTGCAGTGGGGGGGGGGGGTTAAATAGCTATAAGAAAAACTTTGTTCTTTGTGTCTTCTGGTAGTTCTATCGGAATTTTGTTCAAGTTTTACTTTTATAGGAACTTCTTATTCATAACCCTACTCGGCTATTTTTTTTTTCAAATCTCAGAGAGGCATTTCGGTCAGTAAATTGAATTAGGTTCTGGCTTTTCTGTGACAAGACAACTGCTGTATATTCACCCTAAAGCGGTTTGGGCTTTCTGATAACCTTTTCAAAATGCATATTTTCCCTTGTGTTGATAATGTTATGTTTTCGAAGCACGACTTTGAAGAAGAGCAAATGTAAAGATGACTGATAAGTAGAAAGGTAAAAAAAAAAGAAAATGTATCATCTTTGGAGATCTTCCAGTGATGAACGTGTTCTTTTTACTGAATAAATGATTGATTTCGATTTTTGGCCTTTAATTTCTTGCCAGAATTTAGAAATATTGTGAGCACTGAGAATGCGAACTTTATGGAAAACTTTTGCTAATTCTTTTAGATTTGTATGTATGAGATTGCTGTGGCGTTTTTTTTTGTATCCAGAATTGACATTTTCTTTGCTTTTTAAGATATCGATATTCCCATGAAAACTCGAGTTAAAATATGTGTGTCTGGGGAGAACACTTATAAGTAGATTATAAAGTAGAAATTAGCGCTAATACCCTTGGGAAATGTATGAATCCTACTCTCCCTCCAGCTATGGATAAATAGTAGCGTAGACTGGGCTCTTTAACCTTGATATGGCAACCGGTCTAGGAGAAGGAAAACTCTGAATTCAAACCTGTTAAACTCCGCTTAAGAAACTGACCTTGTGTCGCATCCTGCTCGTGCGGAGGAATGGAATATATATATATATAATATTATTATATATATATATATATAAAAAAGTAGAACTTATAAATGGATTTAGAGGTTTATAAACTAGAGGAAATATTTATTTATTTCTTATTCGCTTTGTACTTATTATTTTCACTTAATATTCACTTGATTTTATTTTATTTGTTTACTAGAAGCGTCTACCCGGCGTCGTCTAGGTTGAGGAGAGGGGGTAAAAAAGGGAGTCTCGCAGATCCATTATTGGTGAATCAAGGGTTGAATCCTCGCAGGAGGCCCCATTAAAATCCCTAAGTAAAAAAAAAACACCTTGCCTTGATCCAGCCACTCTGAAAAGAAAAAGAATATGCCTCCTATTTAAAATATTTAATGCAAATAAAAAAAGCCATGTTGTTATAATTAAATTTTTTTAAAAATTATCTTCATGAATAGAAATCAAAACCCAAGCCCTGGTGATATTTAATGTGTATATATATTTACTTTGTCTTTAATTGTTTTTGTTTTTTTCGAAGTTTCCTCCGGACATATATATATACACTACTGCCCTTTATATATGGATAGTTTATATTACCTGTCTGTTATTATTTCTCAATAATGTCATAAAAGTATTTCTTGTAATATGTATTTACCAAGAGGCATATGCTTCAATAGTTATCCACCTACAAAATGGACTCAACAAACAGAGTTTCAAATTCTGGAAAGAATCCATTTTGCATTTTGTCATAGTGTTAATACCCTTGTTAAAGGCACGGATCCAACTATTCTCTCTCCAGTTTTTTATTATAACTATTATTTCCTTCTAATTTCTCAGTAATTTCATTAAAGTATTTCTTGATAGTGTCGGACCGGTTTAGCCCAGTCGGTAGAGTGTTCGACTAGGAATCACAAGGTTCTTGGTTCTTTTGTCTAGCGCTAGTGAAAATGGATAGACTTCCTCGTTGTCTGGCTGATATATTGACATTAGGCCGCCACGATGACTTTATTATTATTTTTTTACTTATTTCTTGATATATGTATGTAGGAGGCGTGTTGTGTAGAGCTTATCGTCGTTGAAAACAAACCGAGTTCAAATCCTGGTCAGAGGTGTTTGCATTTCACTAAAACCTTTGGGAAAGTTAGGAATACAATTATTCTCTCTTCAGCCATGCTTGGGTTCTTTGACCTTGGTTAGGTGTCTATTCTAGGAGAAAGAAACTGAATTTAAACCTGTCAAACACCGTTTAAGAAATTGACTAGATGTCACATCCTACTCGAGCGGGGATGGAGGCATCAATATATTATTATAATATATTATATATATATATATATATATATATTATATATATGCACTGAATGAGAAGGTGATACCTCGAAACACGTGTCTGTAGTTTACTCTATTATACGCTCCTAATTTCAGTTGAGCACTCTATTTAGGAGGAATTTAATTGCAAATTCACCGTATTCGGCGTTAAGCTGAATCTCACTTTGTTTACAAAGTTTAAGACTCTTAGTGAATTCATTTCCGCTTAGAAATATAGCGATTAAATAGGCCTGCTATACTTGGCAGCTGATTGTAGCCGTATGGGTAAGAAGGTTCGGCGAGCGTAAGTTGTTCGGGTCTCGAAACCCGGCCAGGGGCAGCTGCTAAAAATGGTATAACTGCACTGATGAGAGGTGATACCTCGAAACACGTGTCTGTAGTTTTCTCTCTCTCTCTCTCTCTCTATATATATATATTTAACAAACCCTCCAGGAATAGGACGTAATACAAAGATCATTTTTCTATGTATATGAAACAACACAAATACATTTCTTGTGTAATACTCAACTTTTTTCACTGTACATTGAACTGTGCGCGCGTGGGAGGTGCAGGGATTGAAAAAACCGCATATCTTGTGAAATGGACTCGACTAAATTGTAATTCTACTTTCCCAGCGTCAACCTGGTCACCTGACACACCTACCAATGATAGTCCCATCCAAGACGAACTCTTGTTCAAGATCTGTCAATCAAAATATTTGAATCACAGTGATATTCCATTGTTTTGATGTTATTTCAAACTCTTCTACACCACTACCTAAAAATGATAGGCTATGCCTATTCATTACGTAACCATGACAACTCCGGCAGCGGTGCTCTTTGAAATATGAATTTTGCAATTCCATGATCCGTGTTTGATATTGGGGAGCGGCTGACATTTAGTTTTACTTTTTTGGATACACATTCTTATTTTTCACATGTCTTTCTAAGTCTGCTATCTGTTTCTAATGTCTGCCATCTTCTTCTGCTATCCTTTTCGTGTTCACTTCTAGTTCTCTTGTGCTTCTTCTATTCAGGATGTTATCTCTCTCCGTTTCCATCTTAGTTCTTATAAATTAGGAAGACTAAGACTAATTCGTATACACACAATCTTTATTACCTAATTCCAACATAATCCCCATGGCGCGAGGGAGAAATCAGCACGGACACACATGCGTCGAGCCACAAAGCTCGAAAGTCGATTCTTAGTAATGGTAACTACTCTCATGAATTGACCTAGGTCATGCGACATCTTTCAACATTTGTGGCTCGACGCATTGTGTGTCCGTGCTGATTTTCTCCCTCGCGCATGGGATAATGGTTGAATTAGGTAATAAAGGGACTTTTGGTTGGGTGGGTATACGAATTAGGTTCTTAGTCTTCCTAATTTATAAGACTAAGAATGGAAACGGAGAGAGATGACATCCTGATAAGAAGAAGCAAGAGAACTAGAAGTGAACACGAAAGGATAGCAATAAAAGAAGAAGAAGATGCAGACATTAGAAACAGAATAGCAACTTAGAAAGACATGTGAAGAAATAAGAACTGGTGTATCCAAAAAGTTAAAAACTAAATGTCAAGCCCGCTCCCAATATCATACCGGATCATGGAATTGCAAAATTTCATATATCAAGAGCACCGCTGCGGAGTTGTCATGGTTACTAATGAATAGGCATAGCCTATCATTTTAGGTAGTGGTGTAGGAAGAGTTTGAAATAACATCACAAAAATGGAATATCAATGTGAGTTCATATTTTGATTGACAGATCTTGACAAGAAGTTGGTCTTGCGATGGGACTATCATGGTGGTAGACTGTGTGTCAGGCTTGACCAGGCTGACGCTTGGGAAAGTAGAAATTACAATTTGTCGAGTCCAATTTCACCAAGATATGCGGTTCTTTTCAAGTCCTGACTCCAACGCGCGCACAGTTCAATGTTACAGTGCAAAAAGTTGAGTATACACCAAGAAATTGTATTTGTGTTGTTTCATATACATAGAAAAACTGATCTTGTATTGACGTCCTATTCCTGGAAGGGTTTGTTAAATATTATATATATAGAGAGAGAGTAGAGAGAAGAGAAACTAACAGAACTCGTGTTCCGAGTATCACCTCTCTCAGTTGCCAGTTATACATTTCTTAAGCAGCTGCCTGGCCGGTTTCGAGACCCGAAGCGAACTTACGCTCGCCGACCTTCTTTACCCATACGGCTACAAATCAGCTGCCAAGGTATAGCAGGCTATTTAATCGCTATATTTCTAAGCGGAAATGAAAATCACTAAGAGTTGCTTAAATTTGTAAACAAAGTGAGATTCAGCTTAAACGCCGAATACGGTGAATTTGCAATTAAATCCTCCTAAACCTAGAGTGCTCAACTGAAAATTAGGACGTATAATAAGAGTTAAAACTACAGACACGTGTTTTCGAGGTATCACCTCGTCATCAGTGCAGTTATTATATTATAATATATATATATATATATATATTTATATAGTATATATCTATTGAGCTTCTCCCCGCTCGAGTAGGATTGACATCTAGTCAATTCTTAGAGCGGTGTTTGACAGGTTGATTCATTTCTTCTCCTAGAATAAGACACCTTACACCAAGGTCAAAGAACCCAAGCATGGCTGAAGAGAGAATTAATTGGTATTCCTAACTTTCCCAAAGGTTTTAGTGAATGCACACCTCTGACAGGATTTGTAACTCGTTTTGTTTTCAAACGACGATAAGCTCTACACACAGCCTCCTACATACTATATTCAAGGAAATAAGTGAAAAATATAACACGTGGCGGCCTAATGTCAGTATCAGCCAGACAACGAGGAGTCTATCCATTTTCACTAGGCCTAGACAAAGAACCAGGAACCTGTGATTCCTAGTCGACACTCTACCCGACTGGGCTAACCGGTCCGACACTATCAAGAAATACTTATAATGAAATTACTGAGAGAAATTAGAAGGAAATAAATAGTATAATAAAAACTGGAGAGAGAATAGTTGGATTCCGTGCCTTTAACAAGGGTATTAACATATGACAAATGCAAATGGATTCTTCCACAGAATTTGAACTCTGTTTGTTGAGTCCATTTTGTAGGTGGATAACTATTGAAGCATTATGCCTCCTTGTAAATACATATGTCAAGAAAATACTTTCATGACATTATTGAGAAAATAATAACAGACAGGTAATATAAACTATCCATATACAAAGGGCAGTAGTGTATATATATATGTCCGGAGGAAACTTCGAAAAAAAAACAATTAAAGACAAAGTAAATATATATACACATTAAATATCACCAGGGCTTGGGTTTTGATTTCTATTCATGAAGATAATTTTTTAAAAAATTTAATTATAACAACATGGCTTTTTTATTTGCATTAAATATTTTAAATAGGAGGCATATTCTTTTTCTTTTCAGAGTGGCTGGATCAAGGCAGGGTGTTTGTTTTTTTTACTTAGGGATTTTAATGGGGCCTCCTGTGAGGATTCAACCCTTGATTCAACAATAATGGATCTGCGAGACTCCCTTTTTTACCCCCTCTCCTCAACCTAGACGACGCCGGGTAGACGCTTCTAGTAAACAAATAAAATAAAATCAAGTGAATATTAAGTGAAAATAATAAGTACAAAGCGATAAGAAATAATATATTTCCTCTAGTTTTATAACCTCTGATCCCATTTTAAAAAATACATTTTTCCCTATTTAAATATAAAATATTTTTTATAACCACCCTCCGCACGAGCAGGATGCGACAACACGGTCAGTTTCTTAAGCGGAGTTTAAACAGGTTTGAATTCAGAGTTTTCTTCTCCCTAGACCGGTTGCCATATCAAGGTTAAAGAGCCCAGTCTGCCCTACTATTTATCCATAGCTGGAGGGAGAGTAGAAATTCATACATTTCCCAAGGGTATTAGCGCTAATTTTCTACTTTATAATCTACTTATAAGTGTTCTCCCAGACACACATACTTTAACTCGATTTTTCATGGGAAAATATCGATATCTTAAAAAGCAAAGAAAATGTCAATTCTGGATACAAAAAAAAACGCCACAGCAATCTCATACATAACAAACTAAAAGAATTAGCAAAAGTTTTCCATAAAGTTCGCATTCTCAAGTGCTCACAATATTTTCTAAAATTCTGGCAAGAAATTAAAGGCCAAAAATCGAAATCAATCATTTATTCAGTAAAAAGAAAAACACGTTCATCACTGGAGAATTCCCAAAGATGATACATTTTTCTTTTTTTTGCCTTTCTACTTATCAGTCATCTTTACATTTGCCTTCTTCAAAGTCCGTGCTTCGAAAACATAACATTATCAACACAAGGGAAATATGCATTTTGAAAAGGTTATCAGAAAGCCAAACCGCTTTAGGGTGAATATACAGCAGTTGTCTTGTCACAGAGCCAGAAACTAATTCAATTTACTGACCGAAATGCCTCTCTGAGATTTGGAAAAAAAAAAATGCCGAGTAGGGTTATGAATAAGAAGTTCCTATAAAAGTAAAACTTGAACAAAATTCCGATAGAACTACAGAGAAGACACAAGAACAAGTTTTCCTTTAGAGCTATTTAACCCCCCCACACTGCACGAGTGGGATATGACACAAGGTCAATTTCTAAAGAGTGTTTACCAGATTTGAATTCAGTTTATTGTTTATTTGATTTTTTTTCAGCACTTATGGCATATGGGAATTTCTCCTTGCGCTGACAAGTAGAGAGAATTTTTTTTTCGCGCACAGAGAGAGAGAGAGAGAGAGAGAGAGAGAGAGAGAGAGAGAGAGAGAGAGAGAGGAGTAAAGAGAACCCATTCCGTCATCGCGACTTATGGATGAATGATGATATGATGATGATGATGGCAGAATAATTATTGCAGTTTTTCTTTTTTCATTCCGAACGAAGGCATATATATTATATATATATATGCTTAATTGGACTCGTACCTAATTTTGAAATTAATTAATTATAATGAATTAGGCGATTTTTCTCGATTTGTTTAGCCATACATTTAATAGGTATTCCCGCCTAATTCATTATTAATTAATTAATTTTCAAAAATTAGGTACGAACTCAATTAAGCACATATTCTCCCAAAATTATCGGCTAAAAGCCATTCAAAACAAACCGTGTTTTATATATATATATATATATATATATATATATTATATACATATATATATATATATATATTATATAGTATTCCAGAGGGTATACATACTTTTAAGCGGATTCAACATGTTTGTATTCATAGTCTTCCTTCTAGATTGGTTGCTTTGCTAAGATTAAAGAGCTCAGTTTTTCCTACTTTTTACCATATAGATGGTTGGAGACATGCGGTTCCCAAGGGTATTAGTTCTATATGAAATGCAAATGGCCTGCTCCAGGATTTGAACTCATCTTAAAGTTAACAAAAAAAGCGGATTCTATGAGCACACTTAAAGTTCGTTCAATAATGTTGCATAGCGCGTCGTCACTGTACTAAATTGCAATAGTTTTATCTTCGTTGTAAGGGATGACAATAACACCAAAGTTATCCTCCAGAAGTTTATTGAAATAAATTCAAGCTTCTTAACTTCGAGAGAGAGGGTCAGTTTAATTAATATATTCAGTCTTTAGACTTTCGGTCCTTCGATTCAATTTCTGGGCGACAAGCTTTTTCAGTTGGTAAATATTAACGCTAGCTTTTCCGACACCAACTACACGAGGTCCCGCTCGGCCGACTACTGACCCCAATCACCTCACTCTCTCTCCGCGTGACTGCCTCCGGGACAAACTGACGACTGACCTGTCTGAAGCCCTCGGTTCTTTTATATTCATAGCTACACCCACGTATTTTTATCTCTTGATCTGATAACGGGCAGTTGTAAAAACTTCTTTGTTTAATAAAACCAGAAATTCATATTTCCGTTTGTACAATATATAACAATAAATATCATGTGTGGAACTTGAAGTAGAGTTGACTGTTTAAATTCTTGGAAAATTATTATTTTACTTTCTTGGTAATAATACATTTAGATGAAAGATGCAAGTGAAAAAAATATTTTACGGGTGACAATCATCACCATCTTCAGGCCATGTCGTCAGAAATGATACCCATGATTCTTCCTCACCACCTATACTTATCGGTCATAGCTCCTGGAAGGTCCTCTACGCAGCATCCAGCAGGGTTCATGCCTCTTACTGCTTTTTCTAGCTTGAGAAATTATTCTTGCTGGTATATTTCTCGAATCTTTTCCCATACCCTGGAAATCTGATCTCTCTGATAAGATAAAGTCAAAATTCTTCCAAGCTGCAGCCGCGTTAGAGCTACTACGTAGCTACTGGACCCTAAGGAAACACTTGGAGAAGAAGCCAGATGGGAACTACACAAAGATGCTGCCAGTCTCCTTGACAAATCTTCGAAGGAGCATCCCACAAAAAAATCAGCTTGCCTCCTATCTCACAAGACATCCAAGTAAGACAAACAATATATGATAGGTATTGATGGGGAAGCAGGAACAATGACCTATTGGGACGGGTGGCGAGAGAGAGAGAGAGAGAGAGAGAGAGAGAGAGAGAGAGAGAGAGAGAGAGAGAATCATGGGAATCCATTTCGTCATCGCGACTTATGGATGATGATGATGGTGATGATGATGACGATGCAGAATTAATTATTGCCTTTTCCTTTTTCATCCGAACCGAAGGCCTATATATATATATATATATATATATATATTATATAATATAATATAATAATATAATAAGATAAATATATGGTTTTACATATCTATTTATTAGGGGACAAAGAACATTCACAACCATATTGGTTTCATGCGATGCAATCATCAGGTCAAGATGTTTCAAATGTAAGGAAGATCGAAAAAATTACAAAAAATTTCAAAAAATTCAATAGACACGGGATACGTATATTATATATATATATATATATATATATATAATATATATATATATATATATATATAAAGTAAAAAAGTAAAGTCGTCGGGGCGGCCTAAAGTCGGTATTAGCCAGTCAGCGAGGGAGTCTATCCCTTTTCAATAGCGCTAGACCAAGGAGATTATTTTAGCGTCTGAGGTGGAGCGCCACACCTACCATCAGCTCCTTACTTTACCGCACAGATCCCTGTGCTACTCATACGCTGAGTTGGCGGGGACCGGTATCGGACTAGGAACCTTCTGGTTTCTAGCCGAACGCTCTACCGAGTGAGCTAACCCGGCCCCTATATATATATATATATATATATATATATATATATATATTATATATAATATTATTATTAGAGGAAAAATAAAGGGTCTACCATGGTTTCAATCAAACTGAAATGATTTCGTCAGGATACTACCCTAGGTTTAACTAAGTCAATGTAAATCCTTAGTTAAATTTAAAATATTTTTCGGATAATAACGGCTGAACGCTACGTTATTTTCTCTCAATTTTCGTAAAATAACGTAGCGTGAACCCGTTATTATCCGAAAAATATATTTAATTTAGATAGATAGATAGATGTCGTAATGTATATAGATAGATAGATAGACAAATAATACTCATGTAGATATAATCTCAACTCTTATCTTCCAACCACTTATCCCTTCACAATTCGTAATCCTACCCCCTTACCTTATTCCATCTGTTTTGTCCATTTTTATTCGCTTTGGTTATTATTTTTGTCTGATTTTGCAATATCGCCTCCTATCAATAAAGAAGATATATCAGTTCTGTTAATAGCATTATAATGATGATCTGAATAAATATCGAATTATTACCAAAACGTTTCCAAATCGATTATTTCCTTTTTCGAAATTGCTTCATTTTTGTTTTTTATGCCTGATGGACAAGGTTGTTAATTCCATTCTTATGAATATTATTCCAGAGGGTTTTCACGTCTCCAAGATGCTGAGCTCATATGCCACAACCTGAGATGAGAAAAAAAACGATTTTTCAATTGTGAAGCAATGTTTCTTCTACCTTAGAATTTAAAGAGAAAACTTTTGGATTATTCGGTGGTTTTGTTTTTTTATGTTGTTTTTTCTTGTTTTGTTTTGTTTTGTTTGTTTTTTTGTATTTTTTTACAGATTGTAATTGAGGTTCTGTCTGAGTATTGATAGACGGAAGGGAAAGGGAAAGATAAAGAGAGACTGAAAGATAAAGTGAGTATAGAGCCTGGAAGAGAGTGGAAAACTAGAGTTAGAAAGAAGAAATATTGGCGCCAGTAGTAAAGAGGGAAATAGAGCCAGACAGAAAGATAAAACATGATGGAAAGAGGAAGAACAGAGACAGAAAGATGAAGAACGGATTCCGACAATTACAAATAAATTGAGTTAAAAAAAACAATCTCGAGAAGTATAATGTAACATTTATGGAATATCAATGCCCGTTTATGAATTTATAAATAGCCAAAATAAATTGTTTTGCGTTTTAAACTCAAATTGAACCTGTTGTAGACCCCCAAAAAAGACAAAATTATTCAATTTAGCCATCAGATCAGCTGATATTAATAAAAATGTAAATAGAAATACAATGGTACCTTAAACTAGAGTACCCATCTTACGCGTTATCGACTTACGATTTTGGGCTTTGTATTGAGGCTAAAATTCGGTACGAGCGAACTTCAGATACGCCTATGTTAATAATTTCACTAAAGACATTTTCCAAATTTATCCCCCCCCCAAAAAAAAAAATTATCTATTAAGAAAATAAACATTAAAACATTATAACATCACCATAATTCTTAACATACTTTTATTTACGGATTTTGATACAATAGAGTGCTGTTTTTTCTATTAAAAAACGTAACAAAATAAGTGTTTTTTGAAGAGCCGGAACGGATTTAATAGTATTTGTCAGTTTATTTCATTGAGGAAACTTGATTTGAATATAGAGTAAATGAGTTACAAGCGGAAAGATCTAAACTCGTAAGTCAAGTTACCACTGTATTTATTGTTCCCTTGGACATGTTTATTGAGATGAAGATTTACAGGATGCTTTCCGGGTGTATGGAACATTTTTATTTGCGCAAGACTAACATGAGTTTCGTTTGTATAAAATCGATTAGATACAATATCAAGTGACATATATGAGCAGAAAGTTAGAAAGCGCTTTTTCTTCTGCTGTCAAAAAATATCTATCTTAAGAAATATTATAGTAGAACCTTACCCAAACATTACTTTTTTTTTTACTTCATACTTTTCTACTATATTGCAGAGTCTAATCATAAAGTGGTTTGTATTTTGGCGGTGTGTATGTGTGTGTGGCTTCTGTGTGTACACACAAATATATATGATATATATATATGTTACACACACATAAATGAATATATATGTATATATAGTATGTACACACACGTACATATGTAGTATATATATTAAGATGAATATACATATGTATATATATATATGTGTGTGTGTAGTTGTATGTACATGGGTGTGTATGTGTGTGTGTACACACACAATATAAATGGTATTATATATATATATGTGTACCCACAAATGAATTATAGATATATAGTATATGAACAACACGACAACACAATATATAATATATATATATTATATAGTATCTTATATATATATATATATATAAATACGTATGTATATTAGTATTTGTGTGTGGTGGTTGTGTATGTTATTGTGTCGTGTGTTGTGACACAACATTGATGTATGTTGTATATAGTATATAGTATATATGATAGTATAATTATGCTACACACACATAAATGATATATATCTGTATATATATATATATATATAGTATGTCACACATACATTGTAATATATATATAGGATGAATATATATTATGTGTATATATATACGTATGGTGTGTTGTGAGTGGTAGTAGTATATGTGGTGTGTGATATGTGTGTGTGTGTAGCAGGGCCGCATATATATATGTATAACGTATATAAGTAGCACACAGTAACATATGTATACTATAGGTGTATTAGTATATAATGGAATAACTATGGATATATAGTATATTATACGTGGTGAGTGTGTATATATATATGTGTGCGTGTGTGCATGTGTTTGTGTGTGTATGTGCGTGTATTTCCTTTGTGTTGCATCGGAGAGTAAGGCTTTTTTTCATGTAAAACTTTCACAAAAAAGCTCCCACCAGACTATTAGATAAAGATTAGTGTTGCAGCATTTCAAAACTTATGCGCCCATTTTTTCTTCTTTCCTGGAAAAGCAATTCGGTCAGTAAATTAAATTATTTTGTTGCGCTTTTCAACTTGAGAATTACAGTATAGTATATACCATAAAGTGACTTGTTACTTCCCGATAACCTTTTCTAAAGAATACCTTTTTTCTCTCTTTTACTTTTGTTACGTTTTCGAAGCACGACTTTCAGAAGAACAAATGTATGCGAAGATCATGGTATGAATGTCTCCTTGAAGGCGCAAAAAAAAAAGAAACGTTCTTCGTCTTTTTCGTTCCTTTTTTAAGAGGAAAAGGGAGAGCTACACAGTGTCGCAACTGTTCACAATACTGAATATTGGTCTATTTTTTCGTTTACGTTTAATTTTTTGTCGGATTTTTTAAAATATGGCAAGCTCTGAGAAAAGAATAAAAAAATTATGCAAACTTTTGAAAACAGATATTGTTGGAATATTTTATTATTCCCAGGTTTGTCAGTCTCTTTTATTCGAGATTTGGTTGCTTGCGATTTCTGATTTTTCATAAAGCTAAGATCGCCGTTGAAACTATAAGAATTAATTGTAGTTTTGGCTTCAGTAGCCAAAACTGCTTGTATAATACGATAGGAGGATTCGGAGAAACCTCTGTAAACGGAGGTGAGTACATGTGGACAAAAATAGAAAAAGAGGTATATAGCAAAATACAGACTTTATTGCACATTTAACATAAAATACAATGATAACACAATTAGGACGAAGGTCCTGAGGAAGGAAGAAACATTTCTTGTAGAGTTAATCTTAAGGCTACTAAATCGAAAATATCAGAGTCACTTACTGTATAGTTAGGAAGCAACCCCCCTTAATGGACGGAGACACAACTTGTCTAGTGCATCTTTGTGGATGCCAGAAGAAAGAGGGGGAAAGCTTCCTGGGCTGAGTTTTAATAACCATGTAGTAATGCCACCTAGTGGCAAGCCCTGGCGTCAAGGAAAGATAACCCTTTTCCACTCAACTCAACACCAACAAGGGAAGACAAAACATATTCCAGACCATGGATGAGATTAAAGATAATGTTATGAGACAAGAGATTACGGGTCCGAAAGCACAAAAAAAAGGCCGGTCCCTTTCTTCGTCGTTCTACGCCACCACGTTACTTCCGGTCAACACCCGAAACTTCCGGTTGACACGCAATTCTCCATTCGGAGTCACGCTACGGTCAAACCATCGTTCATTACTCTCTCACTTATTTCCTTCTTCCTCCTTACTTCTTTTTCACTTACTGTATAGTTGGAGAGCAAGCCCCCCTTAATGGACAGAGACACTACTTGTCTAGTATATCTTTGTGGATGCCAGAAGAAAGAGGGATATAGCTTTCCGGGCTGAGTTTAAATAGCCAGGTAGTAATGTCACCTAGTGGCAAGCCCTGGCGTCTAGGAAAGATAACCCTTTTCCACTCAACTCAACACCAACAAGGGTAGAGAATCGCAACAAAACATATTCCAGACCATGGATGAGATTAAAGACAATGTTATGAGACAAGAGATTACGATTCCTCAATAGGAATTCGCAGACGATTATAAAAATTAGAAAGTGATGTTGAAATGTGTGGGAAGTCGTCATCATTTAAACGTAGTGTTTATATTATACGGATTTTTCTCTCGTAGTAGTGGAATTTTCCAACACCATCTTGTCTTCTGGGACAGGGATGTCGTCTTCTCTTAGTCTCAATGAT
>CM042145.1:32165434-32216138 GCA_023376005.1 Doryteuthis pealeii | reverse complement strand
AAAAAATTACTGTGTAGCTATGAATATAAAAAGAACCAGGCTTCAGACAGGTCATCGTCAGTTTGTCCGGCAGCAGTCACGCGAGAGAGATGAGGTTCGGGGTCAGTAGCTCGCCGAGCGGGACCTCGTGTAGTTGTGTCGGAAAGCTAGCGTTAATATTTACCAACTGAAAAAGCTTGTCGCCCAGAAATTTAATCGAAGGACCGAAATCTAAAGACTGAATATATAATTAAACTGACCCTCTCTCTCGAAGTTAAGAAGCTTAATTTACTTTCAATAAAAACTCGGAGGAAACTTTGGTGTTATTGTCATCCTTACAACGAAGATAAACTATTGCAATTTAGTACAGTGACGACGCGCTATGCACAGTGATGAATTTGATAGATTAACTATGACTAATCTGCAGATAAAATAAATTACACATCACCGTCGCCATACCATCTTTCGAGTATGCTAAATCTCTCATCATTGGACGTTGACGGGCGTCCTGCTCCTATTCGTGTTTCCACGCTTTCTGACCAAGTTTAAACTTCTCTATAGTGACACGCGCATGCAACATTATTGAACGAACTTTAAAGTGTGCTCATAGAATCCGCTTTTTTGTAACTTTAGATGAGTTCAAATCCTGGAGCAGGCCATTGCATTTCATATAGAACTAATACCTGGAACCGCATGCCTCCAACCATTCTTATGATAAAAAGTAGGGAAAACTGAGCTCTTTAATCAGTTAGACAACCAATCTAGAAGGAAGACATGAATCAAACATGTTGAATCCGCCTTTAAAAGTAGTATCCTCTGGAATATATATATATATTATTATATATATATTATATATATATATATATATAGGCTTCGGTTCGGATGAAAAAGAAAATGCCTCCTCCTCCTCCTCCTCCTCCTCCACCTCATCATCATCATCATCATCATCCATATGTCGCGATGACAGAATGGGTTCTCTTTATTTCTCTCTCTCTCTCTCTCCTCTCTCTCTCTCTCTCTCTCTCTCTCTCTCTCTCTCTGTGCGGGAAAAAAATTCTCTCTACTGTCGCGCAAGGAGAAATTCCCATATGCCATAAGTGCTGAAAAAAAAATCAAATAAACAATAAAACTGAATTCAAATCTGGTAAACACTCTTTAAGGAATTGACCTTGTGTCATATCCACTCGTGCAGTGGGGGGGGAGGTAAATACTATAAGAAAAACTTTGTTCTTTGTGTTCTTCTGGTAGTTCTATCGGAAATTTGTTTCAAGTTTAACTTTTATAGGAACTCTTATTCATAACCCTACTCGGCTATTTTTTTTTTCAAAATCTCAGAGAGCATTTCGGTCAGTAAATTGGAATTAAGTTCTGGTTTTCTGTGACAAGACAACTGCTGATATATTCACCCTAAAGCGGTTTGGGCTTTCATAACCTTTTCAAAATGCATATTTTCCCTCTGTGTTGATAATGTTATGTTTTCGAAGCACGACTTTGAAAAGAGCAATGTTAAGATGACTGATTAGTAGAAAGGTAAAAAAAAAAAAATTATCATCTTTGGAGATCTTCCAGTGATGAACGTTCTTTTACTGAATAAATGATTGATTCGATTTTGGCCTTTAATTTCTTGCCAGAATTTAGAAATATTGTGAGCACTGAGAATGCGAACTTTATGGAAAACTTTGCTAATTCTTTTAGATTTGTATGTATGAGATTGCTGTGGCGTTTTTTTTTGTATCCAGAATTGACATTTTCTTTGCTTTTTAAGATATCGATATTCCCATGAAAAATCGAGTTAAATATGTGTGTCTGGGAGAACACTATAATAGATTATAAAGTAGAAATTAGCGCTAATACCCTTGGAAATGTATGAATCCTACTCTCCTCCAGCTATGGATAAATAGTAGCGTAGACTGGGCTCTTTAACCTTGATATGGCAACCGGTCTAGAGAAGGAAAACTCTGAATTCAAACCTGTTTAAACTCCGCTTAAGAAATTGACCTTGTGTCGCATCCTGCTCGTGCGGAGAATGGATATAATTATATTATATATATATATATATATATATATATATATAAAAAGTAAACTTATAAATGGATTAGGGTTTATAAACTAGAGGAAATATTTATTTATTTCTTATTCGCTTTTGTACTTATTTCACTTAATATTCACTTGATTTTATTTTATTTGTTTACTAGAAGCGTCTACCCGGCGTCGTCTAGGTTGAGAAGGGTAAAAAAGGGAGTCTCGCAGATCCATTATTGGTGAATCAAGGTTGAATCCTCGCAGGAGGCCCCATTAAAATCCCTAAGTAAAAAAAAAAAACACCTGCCTTGATCCAGCCACTCTGAAAGAAAAAGAATATGCCTCCTATTAAAATATTTAATGCAAATAAAAAAGCCATGTGTTATAATTAAATTTTAAAAATATCTTCATGAATAGAAATCAAAACCCAAGCCCTGGTGATATTTAATGTGTATATATATTTACTTTGTCTTTAATTGTTTTTTTTTCGAAGTTTCCTCCGGACATATATATATACACTACTGCCCTTTATATATGGATAGTTTATATTACCTGTCTGTTATTATTTCTCAATAATGTCATAAAAGTATTTCTTGTCATATGTATTTACCAAGAGGCATATGCTTCAATAGTTATCCACCTACAAAATGGACTCAACAAACAGAGTTCAAATTCTGGAAGAATCCATTTGCATTTGTCATAGTGTTAATACCCTTGTTAAAGGCACGGATCCAACTATTCTCTCTCCAGTTTTTATTATAACTATTATTTCCTTCTAATTTCTCTCAGTAATTTCATTAAAGTATTTCTTGATAGTGTCGGACCGGTTTAGCCCAGTCGGTAGAGTGTTCGACTAGGAATCACAAGGTTCTTGGTTCTTTTGTCTAGCGCTAGTGAAAATGGGATAGACTTCCTCGTTGTCTGGCTGATACTGACATTAGGCCGCCACGATGACTTTATTATTATTTTTTTACTTATTTCTTGATATATGTATGTAGGAGGCGTGTTGTGTAGAGCTTTACGTCGTGAAAACAAACCGAGTTCAAATCCTGGTCAGAGGTGTTTGCATTTCACTAAAACCTTTGGGAAAGTAGGAATACAATTATCTCTCTTCAGCCATGCTTGGGTCTTTGACCTTGGTTAGGTGTCTATTCTAGGAGAAAGAAACTGAATTTAAACCTGTCAAACACCGTTTAAGAAATTGACTAGATGTCACATCCTACTCGAGCGGGGATTGGTCATATATATATATATATATATATATATATATATATAACTGCACTGATGAGAGGTGATACCTCGAAACACGTGTCTGTAGTTTACTCTATTATACGCTCCTAATTTCAGTTGAGCACTCTATTTAGGAGGAATTTAATTGCAAATTCACCGTATTCGGCGTTAAGCTGAATCTCACTTTGTTTACAAAGTTTAAGAACTCTTAGTGAATTCATTTCCGCTTAGAAATATAGCGATTAAATAGCCTGCTATACTTGGCAGCTGATTGTAGCCGTATGGGTAAGAAGGTTCGGCGAGCGTAAGTTCGTTCGGGTCTCGAACCCGGCCAGGGGCAGCTGCTAAAAATGGTATAACTGCACTGATGAGAGGTGATACCTCGAAACACGTGTCTGTAGTTTTCTCTCTCTCTCTCTCTCTCTATATATATATATATTTAACAAACCCTTCCAGGAATAGGACGTAATACAAGATCATTTTTCTATGTATATGAAACAACACAAATACAATTCTTGTGTATACTCAACTTTTTTCACTGTACATTGAACTGTGCGCGCGTGGGAGGTGCAGGGATTGAAAAAACCGCATATCTTGTGAAATGGACTCGACTAAATTGTAATTCTACTTTCCCAGCGTCACCTGGTCACCTGACACACTCTACCAATGATAGTCCCATCCAAGACGAACTCTTGTTCAAGATCTGTCAATCAAAATATTTGAATCACAGTGATATTCCATTGTTTTGATGTTATTTCAAACTCTTCTACACCACTACCTAAAAATGATAGGCTATGCCTATTCATTACGTAACCATGACAACTCCGGCAGCGGTGCTCTTTGAAATATGAAATTTTGCAATTCCATGATCCGTGTTTGATATTGGGGAGCGGCTGACATTTAGTTTTAACTTTTTTGGATACACATTCTTATTTCTTCACATGTCTTCTAAGTCTGCTATCTGTTTCTAATGTCTGCCATCTTCTTCTGCTATCCTTTTCGTGTTCACTTCTAGTTCTCTTGTGCTTCTTCTTATCAGGATGTTATCTCTCTCCGTTTCCATCTTAGTTCTTATAAATTAGGAAGACTAAGACCTAATTCGTATACACACAATCTTTATTACCCTAATTCCAACACAAACCATGCGCGAGGGAGAAATCAGCACAGACACAACATGCATTCTCAGTAATGGTAACTACTCTCTCATAAATTGACCTAGTCATGCCACGTCGTTCAACCAATCAGAACCTCATTCAAGGTCAACTTAAGCCTTTTCTTTCAAACTTTATGAGTTATACTGTATTTTTAAATATTCAACGGCTAAAAATCCAAATCTTGGCTACACTTCATTACACCAATGATGGGCTATGCCGATTCATTATGTAACAAATTATTGAAGAATCATGTTATGTATTGCTTAAATTTCACACAAACTTCTTCTGAATCAGCGTCAGTCGACGAGCGTATATCACACATAAAAATGGGGCACTTTAACTATTGAGTCGGTAATTGAACTGATCGTAAAACCGTTCACATTCACAGTTAATTGTACCAGCATAAGTGACAGAATCATCTGTATCAGCTCAAGCCAAGATTGAACAATGGAAACGTGAATTGCATAAAGGTCACTGCTAACTGAATTGAGTGTGTCAACGGTTTGGTCAATTGAGAAATCACGTGGGATTTTAAAGAGGATGAAGTTACTGTAACTGTCAAATATCCTCCGATGCCATGATGATAAGATAAACGGTGCTACTTTGGTATGCTATCTAATTGTGATGAAATTGATTTGGTATAGTTTTTATCTAACTCTAAACCTAACTTTAATTTGCTTCCGACCTGTCGGCTGGGACAATAAAATATGCTGACTGCACCTTCTCAATGGGGTAAAATTCCCCCAGATGGCGCTACCTGTTGGCCGTGGGTCGTGAACCATGAAGCTTAAGGACGAAGTCCTGGTGGCTGAGCAGTCCATGACACTCCATTTTGGTCCTTCCTTAGGCTAGAGGGAGGCTTGGAAAGGACTCTTCCGAAAATTCGGCTTGTCAGGTCAAGCCTTAGCCCCTATATGATTGTTACGACACTTGTTCTCATGGTAACCCCAACCCTTTTATCATATGTGCTAGAAGGCGGTGTCTTAGGCTTTTAGTCTCCTATCTGCGTTTATTGGTGAAGTTCCAATTCTAGAGCTGAGATGAATGTGGAGCACCCCTTCATTGCCATTACTCCCAGGTCCACTCTCACACGGAATAGTAGTACTTGTTAGGGTCGCATCTATAGGTTAAATAGATGAAAAATGAGTTTTAAAAATGTTTTTAAAAATTGAGTTAAACATCATTAGAATGAATAAAATAAGACGTCTTCAGCATGAAATAACTCAATTGTATTGTAAATTACAACCAACCAACCAAACAACTAACCTTAATTTGCTTTATTTTAATTTGATTCTTTTATAATAAATGATATATTATTTTCAATTTGTTAATGCTTTTTGATTTATCTATATTCAACTTGCCTATAAATCTAATAAATAATTTTCAAATTTGAATAATCTTAATTTTAAACAAATGAATGTATAAAAATATCACAATGTTTTATTCAAGCAATGATAAACAAATGATGTATTTACACTACATACTAGAATAAAATCTATAGATCACTTTCTTATGTAGATTTTATACTAAAGTAGCAGTAAATAAATATGCACACACACGCACGTTCGCGCACATGCACATATACAGAGAGAGAGAGAGAGAGAGAGAGAGAGGAGAGAGAGAGAGAGAGAGAGAGAGAGAGCAAAAAAAACAAAAATAAAAACAAATCCTCTTCGCCAGTTGTTATAAAAGCCTCAGTATTTTTCTTGTCCTTTCACCACGGGCTGTATGTGACATTAGGTCATTTTTTTTAGGCAGTGGACATCTCGCACACGAATTTTTGGTCTCCATTAGCATTTCCCCTTGGAGCTGCCTCAGGCATCAGGAAAGGAACATGACTCTTGTCTATCTACACAAGAAGGCGGGGATTGTCCGAGGGAAGGACCACTGTCGACAAGCTCTTCAATATAGTAGCACTAGAAGGTCCTCCACACGACATCCAGTACCGGCACAGAGATCATTGATATAGGGTTTTGTTGTCCATGTGTACGTGTCCATAAGAGAACGTTACTTATGAGTAATTCCTTGCTTCATCAGTAGTGTCCAATAGGTATTGTTCGTCTTTCTTGGATCATTTGTGTGATAAGAGGCAAGTGGCCGTAGAACTACTTTCTTGTGTGGTACAGCTTCCAAGATTTGTTCAAGTTCATTCAGTTGTTCCCATCTAGCCTTTTCTTTAAGTATTTTGTCTAAATCGTGCAGCCATACTGTAGCACAGACAGGGTTACAACTTAATGGAGTTTTCACTTTCATCTTAGACTATTTGGAAGTAAATAAGTAAAGTCTTCGGGGCGGCTTAATGTCGGTATCAGCCAGACAGCGAGGGGGTCTATCCCCTTTTCACTTGCGCTAGACTAAGGAGATTATTTTTTAGCATTTGAGGTGATGCGCCGCACCTGCCATCAGCTCCTCATTTTACCGCACAGATCCCTGCGCTACTCATACGCTGAGTTGGCGAGGGCCGGTATCAAGCTAGGAAACTTGTGGTTTCTAGCCGAACGTTCTACCGACTGGGCTAAATCGATTATTACTTTTTTTTTCTTACTCAGCTTCATTACGTAATAAACAGATTTTCTTGAGGGGCATTTATCTGAGTTATTGGATCGATGGTGAAATAGGATGGTTATTTTTTAGTGAACAAGTTTTTTTCATTTTCTAAATGTTTTCACGTGATTAAACTTTTCCTCAATGAATTTTTCATAGTCAATAATCAGTTTGAAGTGAAATCAGGTTTTTCTGGCAGTTTTCAATAAAGAATTGATTTATTTAGATTCTTTGGAAAATAAGCTGAAAATTAAATTTTATATAGAAAAGATTTAAAAGACAACCAATAAATAAGAAACAAAAAGAAATATAAAAGGAAAGAAACAAAAAGAATCATGAAGAAAATAGAAAATAAAATAAAAAGATAGTAAATAAATAATTAAATATATATAGATAAATAAGTAAAAATATAAATACATAAATAAATAAAGATAAGAAAAAATGAAAAAAAGAAATGCAAATGAAATAAATAGGAAAATATTAAAAAGTATAGAATAAAATAAATTAATGATAAATAAAAATAAATAAATAGAGTAAAAGAATAAGAAATGAAAAAACAGATAAAAAACAAATATACACATAATATGATAAAGACTAATAAACACTAATATAATAAATATATAATATAATATAATACGATATAAATATGATATATGATATATATATATTAATATAAATATAATATAAATATATAATATAATATAAATATATAATATATGATATATAGATATGATATATATTAATATCTTATTATAATGGAGATTGTGTGTTTGTCTGTCTGTAACCGAAACTATATCCCTACTCAAGTCACAATTCCCTTAGTTATTGACATCACATTCACCATGAATTTATTTTTTATTTAAACCTCAATTATTGATAAAATTGTTGTACCTTATTAATACTGTTGGATCTACATACTAATAACATGCAAGTATATTTATATATTCAACAAAATAGCGGTTTACAGTGTGAACGAGAAGGCTAATTTGCATATTGATATTAAGAATTTGATTTTACTAAATATATGCTTAGTATTATTGATTTCTAATTGTTTGGTTTTCTCTTAACGAATCTGAGCAAAAATCTCGGGTATAAATCTTAAAAGAAATCCATAAACAAGACGAAAGAACTGTAATTTTATTAAATACTTCATAATCTAACTAAATAGATAAATTAGGACAAATGAAAGAGGGGAGTAATGGAACATGATGGAAGAGTTAGATTTAAAGCTGTTCTATTTTTTCGATTATACCCCCTCGATTTATCATTTTTTAAATAGTTTTTAATTTGATATACTATTTTATTACATCAAAACCTAAATACTTGCACCCGAAGGGTGCATATATTTGCTAGTAAATATAATATAGATATATAATATAATATAATAAACACTAATAAACACTAATATAATAAATATATAATATAATATAATATGATATAAATATATAATATATGATATATATATGATATATATATATTAATATAAATATCATATAAATATATAATATAATATAAATATATAATATATGATATATATATATATATGTATGATATATATATTAATATAAATATAATATAAATATATAATATAATATAAATATAAATATATAATATATGATATGTATATTAATATAAGTATAATATAAATATATAATGTAATATAATAAAGACTAATAAACACTAATATAATAAATATATAATATAATATGATATAAATATATAATATATATATATGATATATCTATTGATATCTTTCTTTCTTTTCGTCGGGGCGGCCTAATATCGGTATCAACCAGACAGCGAGGGAGTCTATCCCCTTTTCACCAGCGCTAGACCAAGGAGATTAATTTAGCATCTGAGGTGAAGCGCCACACCTACCATCAGCTCCTTACTTTACCGCACAGATCCCTGTGCTACTCATACGCTGAGTTGGCGAGGACCGGTATCGAACTAGGAACCTTGTGGTTTCTAGCCGAACACTCTACCGACTGAGCTAAACCGGCCCCTAAATATAATATAAATATATAATATAATATGAATATATAACATATGATATATATGATATATATATCTTTTTATAATGGAGATTGTGTGTTTTTCTGTCTGTAACCGAAACTATATTACTACTCAAGTCACAATTCCCTTAATTATTTACGTCAAATTCTCCATGATTTCATTCTTTTAAACCTTCAGTTATTAATAAAAATTGTTTTACATTATTAATACTGTTGACCATATCTATGTACTAATAACATGCAATTATATTTATATATACAACAAAATAGCGGTTTACAGTGTGAACGGGGAAGGCTAATTTGCATATTCATATTTAACATTTTATTTTAATAAATATGTGCTTGGTATTATTGATTTCTAATTGTTTGGTTTTATTTTAAGAAATATAAACAAAAATCTCGTGTATAAATCTTAAAAGAAATCTATTTACAAGAAGAAAAAACTGTAATATTATCCTTTACTTCCTATTTTAACTATATACGTTAAATTAGGAAAATTTACCAATGAAAGAGGGGAGTAATGGAAAATGATGGAATAGTTAGTTTCAAAGTTGTTCTATTTTTCGATTATACCCCCTCTGTTGCAGATCTTTTTATCTGCATTCTTAGTCAGTTTCATTGGCCTTTCTAATTTAATATGATATTTTATTATATCAAAACTTAAATACTTGCACCCGGAGGGTGCATATATTTGCTAGTTGATATAAATATAATATAGATATATAATATACTACAAATATATAATATATGATATATATATGATATATATATATATATATATATTAATATAAATATAATATAAATATATAATGTAATATAATAAAGACTAATAAACACTAATATAATTAATATATAATATAATATAATATGACATAAATATATAATATATGATATATAGATATGATATATATTAATATAAATATAATATAAATATATAATATAATATAAATATAAGTATATAATATATGGTATATAGATATGATATACATATATATATATTAATATAAATATAATATAAATATATAATATAATATAAATATATAATATATGATATATATATGTTATATATATTAATATTAATATATAATATAATATAAATATGAATATATAATATATGATATATAGATATGATATGTATATTAATATAAATATAATATAAATATATAATGTAATATAATAAAGACTAATAGACACTAATATAAAATAGATATAAATAAGCAAAAATAATTAACAGATGAAATCAATTTTTAAAAAATGAAAAAGAAAAGTGCAAGTTATTGGTATTGGATGGGAATACTTATTTGTATCACATAGCTGTGTGCAAACGAGGGATTATTTTCATTAGTTATTTGATACCATATAGTATCCAATAACAATCAATCAAAGACGATTACACTATAGATCGATTATCGATCAGATTTCCATATGATTGATTTTTTATTGGATACTATATGGTATGAAATATCAAATGATAATCAATCAAAGCCGACTACAAAAAGATTAACAAAATGGTTTGGTTTGTTTTGTTTTACGGCATATCAACCTCGGTGGGTCATTTAATGCCGATAAAGTCTTGAAATAAATCAATTCTTAATGGATAATACAATTTTAAAAAAAACAACATTTTTCTATTTAACCCATAGATGGGACCCTAACAGGTACTACCACTCCGGGTCAGAGTGGACCAGGGAGCAATGGTGATGAAGGGGTGCTCCACATTCCCCAAACCTCCAGATACAGTTTAACATAATTCCCAGAACATGTAGACCCGCAGCCACCGCCTCCTAGCACCCATATGATAAAAAGGGATTGGGGCTTGCCATGAGGGCAATAGGGTTGGGAAAATCATATAGGTGCTAGGGTTTGACGTGACCAGCCGATTGATCGGAGGGGGCCTCTCCGACAGCCCGTCTAACCCATGATAGGGCCAAAGTGGAGTATTGCATGTCATGAACTGCTCATCCACCTGGGCTCTATCCTTAAGCATCAGGGTCGCCACCCACTGTCAAAAGGTCGCCCCATTGGGGGAGTCTTACCCCTCTGCAGAGGTGCAGTCGGTGCATTCTAACGCCCCAGCCGACAGGGCGGGGCTTTGATTGATTGTTATTGAATACTATATGGTATCAAATAACTAATGATAATCAATCAAAGCCGACTACAAAAAGATTAACAAAATGGAAGAAATAAAAAAAAAAGAATAACGGGATAGAAATTGAACGTCTATTAATTTTGACGAGGTCATAAGATTGTAAAATGGCGTAGAAAGGTCATCATGACAAACGATCTTGGAAGCAAGAGTGAGAGGTGATAGATTTTAACTCAATAAAACTTTGTTTTGTTTTTCTCGGGGAAAAAAAAACGTTTCGTTCGGCTGAAGATTTATTGAGATGTTTCCCCAAACAATTCTTAATCGACGAGAAGTGTTTTCCAAATTCAATAGCTGAAATACGACGTGAAAACGGTCAATGTTTTCAGCCATAAAACCAAATTATGGCAGATAGAAAAAAGAGTAAAACAAGAAACACAATCTAAAAATACGTTGTCTTCTAAGATCATTAAGTGTCTTATAATGGGGACCGGTTTTGCCGGCACCGAAAAAAACGTGGTTTAATTTGCTATTAACAGGACAGGCAAACCATATATATATATATATATATATATATATATATATATATATATATATATATATATATATATATATACATATATATGTATATATACATATATATATACATATATACATATATATAAGAGAGTTTCATAATTTGCTTGAAGCATTGTGTATGTATTGGTTAGGAGGTTGATTTAGAAGGCTATCACAATACAGTTTGGAATAAATAAAAAATAATAATACGGTAACAATGGTGTTGTGTGTTGACCTGTATTTTATTTTTTATAAATAATAAAAAATACAGGTCAACACACAACACCATTGTTACCGTATTATTATTTTTTATTTATTCCAAACTGTATTGTGATAGCCTTCTAAATCAACCTCCTAACCAATACATATATATATATGCACACATATATATATATATATATATATATATATACATATACACACAAAGAGAAAGAATCAAAACAAAAAAAGAAAGAGAAAGAAAAGAAATGAAAGCTAACATAAGAATCTTCTATAACCGCCTTTTTTATTTTGAATTGGATGGATACATTGTCACCCTGTTTGCCACAATACGTTGTCGCAATGCTTGCCACAAAATTGACCGGATGATAAACAGACAATATTGGATACATATACAAGGTAGGATCTTAAGCATTTGTTCTCAAAAAAATATTTAGAAAAAAAAAAAGAAAAATGAGAAATTGCAGTTATTCGCCCATTTCATTCATAACATAAAGAAGGGGAAAGGGAGGAGAAAAGCGAAAAAGAAGAAGAGGGGGAAAAAAAGAAAGTATCACCACGCAAAAAAAACCTTAAGCACGTCCATTTCTGATTTACGTCTCTGATGATAAAGTTTGTTTGAAATCGATAAGACAAAAAAACAACCTTTTTTTGTTTTTATTTTTTATACGCATTGTATTGCCTTCAAATTTTAATATTATATATATATATATATATATATATATATATATATATCACACACATATATATACACATATATATACACATATATATACACATATATATATACACTCACATATATATATACATATATATATGTATACATATATATATATACATATATATGTATACATATATATACGTACACACACACACACACACACACACACACACACACACACATATATATATTATATATATATATATATATAAACACAGACACTTACACAGACGGCTAGATTCACACACATACACAAATACACAAATACACACCTCTACATATATGCATATATATATATATATAGGGAAGCGCGTGGTGTAATGGTTAAAGTCATGGGAAATGGACTCGTTGCCCCGAGTTCAAATCCTGGACGTGGTAATTTCATGTCCCTTAGCACTAATACCCTTGAATCCTACTCTCCCTCCAGCTATGGGCAACTAGTAGGGCAGACTGGGTTCTTTACCTTGGTTAGGCAACCGGTCTAGGATAAGGAAAACTCTGAATTCAAACCTGTTAACTCCGCTTAAGAAATTGACCTTGTGTCACATCCAACTCGTGCGGAGGGGTTGGTTATATATATATATATATATATATATATATATTCATTTTTCCAATACATAATAACACTGTCTGAGGCAAGAATTGAATAGGAGTTTTTTTTTTACTAATTTGGGTGTGCTGAATTCAAATTTATAAACAGTTTTGCTCTATCACCTCAAGTTTTCTGTCTTTTAAATAGTCCCATTTTCGTATATACAGAGTATATACGCGCTTATTTCAACAGTTGGAGCAGCTTATTACAGATAAAACAGGATAGATAAAGAACATTGACGGAATAAATATACTTGGATGACACAATGTACACAATTCATAGCAGCACAGACAGTTAAAAGTGTATTTTCTTAGATGATCTGTTCTATTTTGCCTCCGGGATGTCACGCAAGAGCATCCAGCAGAACTCTCCCATCATACCGGGGTTCCACTTGCCTTGATAGTTGCTCTCCACCTTCGTAACGTCTTGGTGGAATCCTTCTCCGTGGTTATCACTCACTGCTCCAAGGTTTGGAGGGAAGAAGTTGAGGTGGGAATAGAGAAAATGAATTTTGAGTGACATTCGACATAAGTCTTTAGCAACTTCTCAATACAGGCTTGGTAATTTGGTACGCGTGTGTTAACAAGGAAGCCACTACAGACTGATTAAATGCTTCCCATGCTCTCAGTTCTTTTAAGGTAAGAAGCTCCTCAAAATCAGTATCCTTCAGCACTTCTTGGATCTGAGGTCCGACAAAGACGCCCTCTTTGAGCTTAGCAGCACTGAGACCTGGGAACACAGTACACAAGTGTTGGAAGGCAGCACCATTTTTTCCCATGGCCTACACGAAATTCTTCATCAAACCAAGCTTGATGTGAAGAGGAGGAAGAAGTACCTTGTTCATGTCAACCAGAGGATTCTCCTTGACACTGTGTTCGCTGTTGATTGAGACGTGTTGGCTACGCTTAACTGCCAAAATCCCTCTTGATATATAGCAATATATATCGTCGGCTAATTTACGTACTTTCATACTGTCGTGTAGCAAGTCAATAAAAATTGAAATATAAATAATTTTAAAACGGACGAAGAATCTGGAATTGGCGAGCTGGTGTAATGGTTAGAATCTCCGCCTGTCAGCTTGGCAGTCGAGGTTTCGAGTCAAACACGGAGCAATCTCCCATGTCTATAACCTTGCTGATGAGACCTAATAGGTCGAAATGTACATTCAGGGATTGACATTTTCTCGATCTGTTTAGCCTTACATTTGAACATATATGCCCACCTAAATTCATTAATTATTAACTAATCAATTTTCAAAAATTAGGTATGACTTCAATTAAGCACATATCCTCCAAAAATTGTCGGCTAAAAGCCATATCAAATAAACACATTGTTTAGTTACGTACTTTCATAGCTATATATATATAATGTAATGCTATTACTTACATTTATTGCATAATAACTAAAAAAAGAAGACATAAGTCACACAATATTAGAAATTAACCCCGAATGCATATACGCCTTTATGTACAGTATGTGTACAAAATGTACAGTATGCATATCTAAAAAAACTTGAGGTGATGAGTAAAAACAGATTTCAAATCTGAATTCAGCACCCCCAAATTAGGTTAAGGCAGCTATTTTTGTGCTTGCCTCAATTTAATTGTAAACCAGTGTAATTAGACATATAACTCCTCACGGAAATTCACACCTAGATTTCTCGTCCTTTGAAGACATTTAAAAAAATGTATTTAAAACCATATATTTTATGAAATGTTTACAAATGTTTTTAAAAATACAGAGCAGTATCAATCACAGTTGTTGGTTGGTTGGTTGGTTGGTTGGCATGTCAACACTTGTTGAGTTATTTTATGCCGAAGACTTTTTGTTTTATTCATTCTTGATGAGTATTCACAGTTTTTAAAATTCAATTTTTTAAAGCTAACCTTTTTTTCTATTTAACCTACAGATGGTACCCTAACCGGTGCTACCACTCCATCAGCCACAGGAATTTCATTGAATAAATTTGCATTTTTTCCTTAATTACTCACTAAGGCCTTTCTTAAAACTCATACATAAGCTTCTTTCTATCTTGTCATCTCTGTATTTCTTCAATTAAATTCATTTTTGGCCCAATCTTAAAAAAATATCTATATGGTTGGAAAGAAATGAAAATAATCTTTCAATGCCAAATTATAGAACGGACGCGAGTGCTTTGTAGCCATCGTTCCCCTCCAAAAAACAAGTTGAGCTCACTTCTGAGAAAAGAATTTCCTGCATAATAACATAAACAAGACAGGGCACAGAATGGATATTCACGAGATGTGCTATTCAAACCGAAAACATCGAAGCACCATCACGCGAAACCTACTCCAAAATACTCGTATACAAAATAGAAGACATTATACGCAGTGTGTACGGGAGCCACAGAATAGTAATAGTCATCAAAAATACACACGTACATATGTTGTATACTGGCTTCGAATTCGTGTATGTTAGTAGCGGATATCGTCACTAACCCAAAAGCGATGTATGGTAGTAGTCAGCTACTGAACTTCAATAACAACAGATACGCGTATACAAAAGATGACTCTTCTTTATTTTCTTCGGTGTGTGGTAGGTGAGGGGCGCAGAGCTTATCATGAGAATGCCGGTGGCTAGCCAAGAGCGCAGTGTTCACAATGAGTGCCCGAGGGATGTTTTGTTGACGGGAGTCTGAAGTTTGTGGCTGCCAAATCTCAACTCTGAACTCTCCGTCTAACCGTCCCTTTTCAATCTTTACCCAGCATGCTCTGGTCTATTCAAATTACACCGGAACTGTACTGCGTGACCTGCAATCCTAGATTTGTCACCAGTCAATAGGAAGTCCTTTGTCATCCTGCTATTGTTGTTTTTCCGGACAGTTCGTTTGACCCGGTCAGCAGTAAGCCTCCGATCTTACCCACTCTTCCTCTTTGTTCGATCCAGACTTCTGTCTGGAACATTCTTTGTTTCCCAATTCCCTTGTCTTTTTGATTCAACCGGAAATTCCTATTTCCATTTCCGTTTGTACAATATCCAACACATACGGGTGTTGGTGTGCGTAAACGCTGCACTACTTTTCACCAAAGCTAACGCCATAGAAGGAGCTAACCGCGTATGAATAAAGGAACAGCTCAACACAGTGAATACACTCCTCAGTTGGTAGAGCGTTTGGCTAGAAACCACAAGGTTCCTAGTTCGATACCGGTCCTCGCCAACTCAGCGTATGAGTAGCACAGGGATCTGTGCGGTAAAGTAAGGAGCTGATGTTAGGTCTGGCGCTCCACCTCAGACACTAAAATAATCTCCTTGGTCTAGTGCAAGTGAAAAGGGGATAGACTCCCTCGCTGATTGGCTGATACCGACTTTTGGCCGCCCCGACGACTTTACTTTTACTTACATATATAGCTGAATGAAAATGCGTTATAATGTTTGTCACAGGCATCTTGTCTTGGGGGAGGTAGCTAGTAATGTGGTTTGAAACCAATGGGAACAATCACCTTTTAAATGTATTGTACACCATAACATATATATATATATTTGTATATATATATACATTTATATATATATATATATATATATATATATATAATATATATATATTAAGTGCGTGTATGTGTGTGTATGTGTATATATTTATGTATATCTATATATACATATATATATATTCATATATATAAATATGTATATTTTGTATATATGTATATGTATATAATTTATAAAAATGGATTTTTAAAAAAAAGAATTATTATTTTACATTTGCGACATGTGTTTCAGATCTTCTGATATCATCTTCAGGCGTTAATTAACCCTATTCTGTGCGAATATTATATATATATATATATATATATATATATATATATATATATACGCATCTAATATAAATATATATATATATACATACATACGTATATATATGTATATATATACACACATATGTAATATGAATATGTACATGTATATATATATATATATACACACGTATCTGATATGTATATATATATGGCTTACATCACGTGATGTTTATTTGTTTATTTATTTATTCTTATCAAATTAGGATATGTGAAAATACCTGATGACTACAACAATAATAGCAACAGTAAACACAATTATTTGAAAATACCCCCCCAGCACCCTACTGTTAAATTCACGTCACTTCAAAATAAACTATGGAAATGTATATTCTATTATTTTTTTAAAATCTTTGCTGTAACCTGTCCATACAATAATTCGCTAATTATAGTTTATCAACCTTATACTAAAAATATACGAGTCGTCTTTGTTTGTGAAAATCAATTTTCTTACACCAATCCAACCGTTCCAGGCAGAGTTCTCTAAATTCTTCGCTTAATGTCCGATAGTTCAAAGACGACTGATTAAGTGTGTTAATACAATTTAATGAGACGAGCGGTTCTTAGATTTATTCACTGATTTCTAGTCTCTTGTTTGATAAATTTCTGAGGTTGAATAATGTGTGTAATGGACTTCGAAATTGCGAATAGAAATTGTCAGTGATTACCAGAGATATAATATAAATTTACCACTTATTGTGTGAAATTATTGACTGGTTGGTTAGTTGGTTGTATTTTACGATCTTGGGTTATTTTATACCTAAGATGTTTTATTTTTTATTCATTCTTTCTTAAATACGGTTGTTATTTGTGTGGGTGCAAACATATCTATTGAACCTATAGATGGTACCCTAAAAGGTACTACCACCCCAGTTCATAGTGGACCAGGGAGTAATAGCAAAGGAGGGGTACTCCACATTTCCTACAGTTTCAGAATAAGAACCTTACCACTAGATGCGGTTTAACAACATACCCAAGAAACTAAGACCCTTAGCAACCGCCTTCTAGCGCACATACAAAATTGGCTGAAAGTTTGGTATGAGAACAATAGGGCATTGATTAATATATATATGCTAGAGGTGGACGTGACCAGCTGATTGTTCGGAACGCCCGTCTAGCCTAAGTAAGAGCCAATGTGGAGTGGTGCAAATCATGGACTGCTCAGCCACCAGTATTCCGTCCTTAAACATCACGGGTTACCACTAACGATAACAGATGACCTAATTGGTGGTGTATTACTCCTTTGCAGAGGTTCAGTTGGCGTGAAAGAATAGAACATTTCCCGTGTATTTACGGGGACCTGAGTTAAGCGAGAAAACGTCTCGGAGAGTTAGAGTTGCTTGTCGAGTAATGGTTATCATCGTACCAAGTGAACACGGCGACCCAAGTTCAAATCCTAGATGAGGCTTTATGCTCTAATACCATTGGGAAAGGTATTAATCAAACTATTCTTCCTCCAGTTATGAGTAAATAGTAGGGCCGACTGGGCTCTTTAACCTTAGTAAGGCAACTAGTCAAGGAGATGAAAACTGAATTCAAACCTGATGTAAAAAAGGATTCAAAGTTATATATACTTGAATACAAGACTCCGACAAAGGTTTGATAAACAAAACATTTAATACGTATACAACACATTGATAAAAAGGTACATAATACATAGGTAAAACAAAGTTACATGTAGAAAGATAAAGACACATTCATGAATGGTACAAAATAAACATAAAAGCCACAGACATGAGACTAGGGATAGTCCATGCTGTGTGACTAACTTACAGTAATGTAAGGGGGGGGGCAAAGCCCCAACGAGAAGGGGATAGACCAGAATATAAGCCATGTGTCTTGTGGTTTGAGGAACAGGAAAAAGAGAGAGAAGCGTTTGAACCAGCCGCTTAAATATAAAACGGCCCCCTAGCGGGAACCAGCGAACTAAACGGGCAGACAACTCCCCAGGCAAATACGAAACTAACACTACACTGGTAAAAACTCCGCTTGAGAAATTGACCTTGTTTCATATCCCGCTGGTGTGGATGAGTTGATAATAAATAAAAATACGGGGCTTTGAATCTGTCAGCAAACATTTTTAGTGCTGATTTGGCGGCAGTGTCAACTTTTGTCATTTCCTCTTTTTCCTCTTTTTGGCTTGACATCCAACAGAGGATGATCTTGGTTTTTTTTTATAATTGAATTTGTATACATGAAAATGTAATCTGTAGATTGGGATATTTCTTATATTACCAGTGACATCTCGTCAATAAGAACACTTTGAGAGAAAGGTCAAGATTCAAATTTAAAAGGAAATACAATTTAAATGATGCCCAACGTTGTACACTGTAACGTATGCGAACCTGTATACTGTTTTTAGAGTTGCTTGTCGAGTAATGGTTATCATCGTACCAAGTGGACACGGCGACCCAAGTTCAAATCCTAGATGAGGCTTTATGCTCTAATACCATTGGGAAAGGTATTAATCAAACTATTCTTCCTCCAGCTATGAGTAAATAGTCGGGTCGACTGGGCTCTTTAACCTTAGTAAGGCAACAAGTCAAGGAGAGGAAATGTTAGTTTTGACGAGTGAATTTTGCGTTATGTGTCATTTTATGGAGAAGTGGAAGGTAAAATTAATTTCTAATCATTTTCAGTGTGAATTTCTCTCAGTTGGTATTGAGCATTATTTCCTATTTGAAATCCGGGGGTGAGGTCAGAATGGTGTAGTGGGTAACATGTATGACACATCGTACTAATCGAGCTCGAATCCGAGTATCTCTTTTACGTACAATTTCGGAATAATACTCTTGGGAAAGTTATGAACTCATTCTAATCTCCCCGGCTATTGTTTGGATAGTACCGCTTTCTTGCAAACTTTGGTATTAAATAACCCCCGAAGGTTTATATCCCATAAAACAAAGAAACCAAACCCATTGAAATCAATTTTCGAATTGTTTGCTTATTACTGACCACTGTTATAATCTGCAGCAATGAATTGCTAAAAATCGATAAAAAATAATTAATGGAATTTATAATCAGGACTGACATTTCTTTAAATTCAGTCCCGTCGGAATGGAAATTTACTATCAAAGCAGATTTAAAAAAAAAAAAAACAAGTTTATTAATCAATTAGAATTATTTTTTAATAGAGTAAAGTATTTTGGAACAAATTGCCTAATCAAATCAAAACCAACAATCGTTTTAAAACAATTGAAATTGAATAGGATTATTTCAAAAATAATTGTAAGAAAAAGAAAATAAGTGGGCATTTTCGGGAACTATCGGATATATTACTTATTATTAACTTTCACCGATATCATTAAGCAATGATCATCTGTTGCTTACAGATTTGATCTCTCTGGTACTCGTAAAATATGTATGTGTGTATTTAATAGTTAAAACACGCCTCCCTAGAGGTTAACGAATCGGACTGATGAAAAGTCAGTCGGGTTTCGTTCCTGGTAGGAGGTAGTGGCTGTGCCCAGCCACACTGATGAGAGGGGAAACGTTGATACGTGGTGTCTGTAGATGACTTATTATATACTATATAATGTTTTTAAATAGAAATTATTATTATATACTCCCAAAACCCGGTAGAGCTCTTTAGGAGCGACTTTAATTAAGATATGTAGGGAGAGAATGGGGTGTGGAGAATGTCACAGCGTGGAACTGTTACGAGGAGGGATTGATCTCGAATGTAAACGTTGGGCAGATCTAAATATTTGTTGAAGTTAGTTTATTTTGGTCTGGGACAAAATAAACATTAAATGGACTGTAATAAGTCTGTGGTGTGCTTTCCTAGAAAGTCGTCATTTGAAATCCTAAATTCTACTCAAGTTTGAAAAGTAACTACTGCCCCCTGTGAAATAAACAATTTATTTTACTTTATTTTACCAAAATATAGCACAACTTTTGACTCGCACTAGTATTTTATTATTGTAAAACTTTGATTCAAAATTAGTTATCCGAAAGATCCAATTTTGAAAAGGGTACGACCAGGACTTCTTGTTTACTGGTGTTGATAATGAATACAGACAGTTTTGCAATTCCTTATTTAATCCTAGGGAGAAATCTCCTTTAAATTGCAATATGTTATTACTTTACCTTCCAAGCAGCAATGAAGTGGCTTACGAGAGAAGATTAACAGTTTATATTAAACCCAATCCCTACAGACAACATATTTCATTATTCGCATTTCTTGTTGGGGCGAAAATTACTGCTCCTTGATGTCGGGAGATAATAAAAATGTCTTCACTTGGATTGTGGGCGTACCTCCCCACATAAGGTGTCCATTAATAACATGACAATTCAACCCCTTAAACTCTTCTCTTTCAACCAGAAGGATTTATAAGGAATAAAACATTCACACCAGTTCTGTCACCTGTCTACAGGACAAAGGGACTTTACCCCCATCATCCTGTTTGCATGGCGTACGAGAACAGCATTTACAGATATTTTTCTTTGTATCTTCTATGTATTTGCACAACTCCTTCGCACACGTAGATTATGACACAAGGTCATTTATTTAAGTGGATTTTAATAGGAATAAAGTCTAAATGTCCTTTCTCATAATCCGGTTGCCATACCAAGGTAAAAGAGCCCAGTCTACCCTACTATCAAACCATTGCTGGAGGGAGAATAGTTTGATGCATACCTTTCCCAAGAGGGTAATCTTCAACTTGTTCCTTGTAAATTCCTACTATAAAATAAACTGAACTCTCATTTTATGTCCGTGTTTTTGCAATAAATGTTTTACATGTTTTCAATAAATGTTTTTAAATAAAGAAAATATATGTTTGCAATAAATGTTTTTAAATAAAGAAAATATATTCAGTGTTATAAAATAACGGGTGCAAGACAAATAAAACATTTATTGCAAAAACACAGACATAAAATGAAGGTTCAGTTTATTTTATGATAGGAATTTACGAGGAACAAGAGTATAAACGCCACTTGAAATGCAAACAGCCACGTCCAGAATTTGAATTCGAGTTACCGCGTCCATTTCTTACGACGATAAATATTACACCACCATTGCCTCCAAAATCATCTAGCATACTAAATTTTTAGTCCTTATTTGGAATAGAATTAGGAATATAATTTTTTGTCCCTACATGAAAGAAAACGGTCCCAAATTTTAATTCGATTATACAAACACAGTTTCTTCATAAAGAAAAATCGTTCTTTTTTTTTCTGATTTTTAGGATTTTATTTAATGTTAGCAATTGCTAGGGTGTGATGGTCATGTGTCTGAGACAGTAGGATTTTCGAAATACATATGGAAAAGTATTGATTAAAATGAATAAACGAAATCAAATATAAAAATTGTCCAATGTGAATTCAGTGTGTTCACAAAAGCTAGGGTCTAGAACAGTGGTTCAACCATTTTAGTACCATACCCCACATTTTATCACAAATTTCTTCATGTCCCTCACCCGTTAATTGTTTAGTATGATATAACAATTGTTGCATACTGGCATCAACTTCTATATGTTATATAGCGGCCTTCTTCGCTACTCTAAATCGTGTACGTTAGTAGGGGGGTTTCATTGTACCCAAAGCGATGTATGTTAGTAGTCAGCTACTACCGACTACTGGACTTCAATAAACAACGGATACGTATGTACAAAGAGAGGACCCTTCTTTATTTTCTTCGGTGTGTGGGTGGTGAAGGCGCAGAGTTTACAATGAGTGCCCAAGGGTTGACGATGACTACTACTACTGTTGGGATGGTCTGGCCAAGTTGAGGTATAGGGGTGAATGATCCTCACTGCCCGCTGGCAGCGATCGACCGTGTCGACGGTCGATTCTTGTGCTCTGTTCGCTGTCTCCTGTCTAACTGCCTCCCGACTGACTCAACCTTCTGGCTTTTGTATTGACGACACGCCTATGTATCTTTATCTTTTGATCTGATAACGGACATTTGTTATATATTTCTTTTATCCTTTCCCTGCTTCCTTGACCGGAAACCGTTTTTTAACTTCTTTTCGCTTTTACCGGCAAAAAGTTCTTTGTCATACTTTTCGTCTTTTCTTTGTTAATTTAACCAGAAATTCCTATTTTCGTTTGTACAATATCTTATTATAATGGAGATTGTGTGTTTTTCTGTCTGTAACCGAAACTATATTACTACTCAAGTCCCAATTCCCTTAATTATTAACGTCACTTTCTCCATGATTTCATTCTTTTAAACCTTCAGTTATTACTAAAAATTGTTTTACATTATTAATACTGTTGACCATATCTACGTACTAACAACATGCAATTGTATTTATATATAAAACAAAATAGCGGATTACAGTTTGAACGAGAAGGCTAATTTGCATATTGATATTTAAAAATTTATTTTAATAAATATGTGCTTGGTATTATTGATTTCTAATTATTTGGTTTTATCTTAAGAAATATAAACAAAAATCTCGTGGATAAATCTTAAAGGAAATTTATTTACAAGAAGAAATAACTGAAATATTATCCTTTACTTCCTATTTTAACTAAATAGTTAAATTAAGAAAATTTACCAATGAAAGAGGGTGTAATGGAAAATGATGGAATAGTTAGTTTCAAAGTTGTTCTATTTTTCGATTATACCCCCTCTGTTTCAGATCTTTTTATCTGCATTCTTAGTCAGTTTCATTAGCCTTTCTAATTTAATATGATATTTCATTATATCAAAACTTAAATACTTGCATCCGTAGGGTGCATATATTTGCTAGTACAAATAATATAAAACAGAACTAAAGCATTTAACTTCAAATTTAATCAAATAAAAAACATTTTATAACGTGTATAATTGCGGGGGAGGAGAAACAGATGAAGAACTGCAAAGTTAAACAAGTCAGAAGCCATGCATATAGCTGGTGCCAGATGCACAATAACATTAGTGGGTGAACACTTGACTATATTGCACAAGCTGTTGTGCTCAGCTTGGTTGTAATTACAATTTTACTCTATAAATTTATAATTTTTACCTAAATAGGGTAAAATAAAAAAAATGTTGATATTACTGTATTTTTCACGTTGCCCACCTATCATTATTGAATTGCCCCCCAGTAGAGCGTAGGTTCCACGTTTGGAATCACTGGTCTAGAAGGAAATTAAATGGAGTGAGGCGAGGTGGAAAGGAGGTACCCCCACTACAAATTATTAGCTCTCTTTTACGCATGCATCTTAATTTTCGTTTAATATTAGTTTTTCCCCATTTTCTTTCTTTAAATCTTTTTAGGCTGGCATCAGTAGGAGTATAATTTTTTTTAAATATATTTAATTAACTAGCAAGAATATGCACCCTCCGGGCGCAAGTATTTATGTTTTACTGTAATAAAATATATTAAATTAGGAAGACTAATGAAACTAAATAAGAATGAAGATAAAATGATTTGAATCAGAGGTGGATATAATCGAAAAATAGAACAACTTTGAAACTACCTCATCCATCATTTTCCATCACTCCTGTCTTTCATTGCTACATTTTCCTAATTTAACTATTTATTTAATTTAGTAACTAAAGAATACAATCAAAGTTATTCTTTCTTGTTAACAGATTTCTTTTAAGATTTATTGAAGAGATTTTTGGTCATATTCATTAAGATAAAACCAAATAATTAGAAATCAATAATACTAAGCACATATTTATTAAAATCAAACTTTTCATCTCAATATGCAAATTATCCTTCCCATTCACACTGTAAACCGCTATTTTGTTGTATACATAAATACAATTGCATGTTAATAGTATGTAGATATGGTCAACCGTATTAATAATGGAAAACAATTTTATTAATAATTGAGGTTCAAATAAAAATAAAATCATGCAGAATGTGACGTAAATACCTAATGGAATATTGACTTAAGTAGTAATATAGTTTCGGTTACAGACAGAAGAACACACAATCTCCATTATAATAAGATTACGTAATTAGTTAATAATTTTGACTGGTACTATCTACATGATTGTTCCGACTGTGTTCTTCGAATTACTCTTATGACAAACACTCAACCCTTTTTTAATTGATGGTAATTGATATTAATTTTCCCGCGTTACAATTTTGTTCATGACACTTAAGACAATATTTATAAAAGTCAATTATGGAAATGACACCATTTTATATTTGCCTCCGAGCAAAAATTAAAAATATTCAAGGCTGCAATATTATTCTTTTTTCCCGTCGCCTCCAAAATGATTGATGGAATTTGATTTTTTTTTCTCTAATAATTGTTCTAATTGTTCGAATAAAATCTCGCAGTGATGCACAGGTTTTTTCGTAGGTTATGGCCACTCAAACAGACATATATTATGTTTTCTATTTCGTTGTTTCTTCTTTAATATCTTAACACACACACACACACACACACACACACACACACACACACACACATATATATATATATATATATATATATATATATATATATATATATATTATAAAAAGAAGGTCCGCAAAATGTATTATGTTCTCGGAAGAAATGTTTTTATTCTTTTTATCTTACATATGCGACACGTGTTTCTGATCTGTTGTCTTCTTCAGGCATTGAGTTATTATTTTGGCAGAATATGTCCGATATTTGATAGGTTGTATGTGTTTCTGCAACTTTTCTATTACAATGGCTATATAATATAACAGCCATTATAATAGAAAAGTTGCAGAAACACACACAACCTATCAAATATCGGACATATTCTGCCAAAATAATAACTCAATGCCCGGAGAAGACAAAAGATCAGAAACATGTGTCGCATATGTAAGATAATTTTTTTAAAAAATTTCTGAGAACATAATACATTTTGCGGACCTTCTTCTTTTTTATAAAATTTTTTTTTCCGTTGGAACCAGAACAACATTTAATATATATATATATATATATATTATATATATATATATATATATATATATATATTTTAATCAATATTACTTAGACGTATTTCGGTCAGGAGTTTATCCATCTATGCATTATTCAAAACTATTATTATTATGTTTAAATAATCAAATGAAATGAAATAATAATAATAATAGAAAAAATGTAGAAATGTTACGCACACAAAGAAAATTCAACATTCATCAGAGTAAATCCTTATTTGAAATTTCAATAATAATAATAATAGTTTGAATAATGCACACATGGATAAACTCCTGACCGAAATACGTGTAAGTAATGTTGAATAAAATAACCTATATTATCCATTCTATACTTTTCTTTCCTTTATTAATTTTTCCAATTTCATTTTACACACACACACGCACGCACGCACACACACACACACACACACACACACACACACACACACACATATATATATATATATATATAATATATATATATATATATATATATATATTATAAAAAATACAAAAAAAGAAAAGGCCGACTCAGACACTACCTAATTATATTTTACCTAAAGGATATTCAGGATTATCCTAACAAAAGAGTTTTCAATATCATTCTTTTTTTCCCGCCACCTCCAAAATGAATAATGCTTATGAGAAAATCAGAAAAAGAAAGGAAATTAGTAGAAAAGGAATGGGGAAGACATTTTGTAGAATATTTCGATAAAAATTGCGTTTTAAAGAAAGTAAAAATGGGGTATTGATTCAAAACACATGACGTTTGAAATGTTCAAAGCGCCTCTGCTTCAACAAGTATTTCCCCCATCCTTTCCTATACAACAATTTGGTTCATGGGCAACTGCTATTGAGTAGATAATAACATCCTTTTGGTGGGGTTAGATATACTGAACACTATCATGATGGTTAAACACCGTCACTCCATACACGTCGGGTGATTAGGTCTTAGAATACAAAATTGTCAGAATTGGGTTGACATGGGCTAGCTCAGTCGGTAGAGCGCTGGGCTAGAAACCACAAGGTTCCTAGTTCGATACCCACCCTCGCCAACTCAGCGTATGAGTAGCACAGGGACCTGTGTGGTAAAGTAAGGAGCTGATGGCAGGTGTGGCGCTCCACCTCAGACGATAAAATAATCTCCTTGGTCTAGCGCTAATGAAAAGGGGATAGAATCCCTCGCTGATTGGCTGATACCGACTTTAGGTTGCCCCGACGACTTTTATATATATATATATATATATATATTTACAAAAACTCCCCCGCACGAGCAAGATGTGACACAAGGTAAATTTCTTAAAGCAAGGAGCTGATGGTAGGTGTGGCGCTCCACCTCAGACGATAAAATAATCTCCTTGGTCTAGCGCTAGAGAAAAGGGATAGACTCCCTCGCTGCATGGCTGATGCCGACATTAGACCGCCCCGACGACTTTACTTTTTTATTCCGGGTTTGGAGTAAGGAGTAAGGAGATAAATAATTATATTTTGCAACATTCACTTTTCGTCATAGTGATATGTAGTTATGGTCCTCTTTCCAGTCTAAGTATCGTTTAGTTTGGTCTGGTCTATTTGTTTAATTTCATGTGAACATTCATGGGTTGATCATCGAGCCCACTTTCTTCTTGGTTAGTTTGGTCTTACGTAAAATTGCCATCAATGAAATTTTCTAAAAATATATATATATGTGTAGAAAAACACATGAAGAAAGGAAGTGAATCCGACGGTATGTAATATATCAAGGAAAATGAAAAAACACAGGTTTAAATGTATATATATATATATATATATATATATATATATATATATATATATATATATGTGTGTCTGTATATGTATATATATATATATATATGTGTCTGTATATGTATATATATATGTGTGTGTGTGTGTCTGTATATGTATATATATATGTATATATATGTGTGGTCTGTATATGTATATATATGTTTGTGTGTTTCTGTATATGTATATATATATATGTGTGTGTGTGTTTGTATATGTATATATATATGTGTGTATGTGTGTCTGTATATGTATATATGTGTGTGTGTGTGTCTGTATATGTATATATTATATAATATATATATATATATATATATATATATATTATATATATGTGTGTGTGTGTGTCTGTATATGCATATATATATGTGTGTGTGTCTGTATATGTATATATATATATGTGTGTGTGTATGTATATGTATATATATATGTGTGTGTCTGTATATATATATATATATATGTGTGTGTGTGTGTGTGTGTATATATATATGTGTGTGTGTGTGTCTGTTTATATATATGTGTGTGTCTGTATGTGTATATATATATGTGTGTGTGTGTGTCTGTATATGTATATACCTATATATATGTGTATGTGTGTCTGTATATGTATATATATGTGTGTGTGTGTCTGTATATGTATACATATATATGTGTGTGTGTGTCTTCATATATATATGTGTGTGTGTATGTGTGTCTGTATGTATATATATATATATATATATATATATATATATATATATATATATATATATATATATATATATATATTAATAAACCATTCAAATAAAGATATCAGAATTTTGGTCAGTTAAAGAAATTTAATCTGGAAATAGGGGACATCGTCATTGAAAATCACATCAGACCCACCAATTGAAAACTGGCACCAATTGAACGCTCACGCGTACACCAATTATTCGATGTTCCTTAAAGATCTTTCCATTGTAACCTGTACCGTCTTAGGGTAACTCCTGGTTAGACCACAATTCTGGGAAAATTTGTAAAATATTTATTTCTGCTTTAACTAGCTAAAAACTCCTACAATATTCTCAAAAACAAACTAACCCTGTTACTACAATAGTTAACTATTAATATTAACATCCTTTGCTGACACATATCTCTAACATGAAAACGAGGCATTTAATATAACTCCTCGTTTATATTTTTTACAACATTCGAGTAAGTGAAATAAGTCTTGATTTTGACACATTACAAGCGATAAAAAAACTGATATCTTGGACTGAACAGACAAGTATTTTCACTAAAGATGCCTGGTTGTAAACAGTGAGGAGTAGATCTATTGAAATATTTCGGCTTTGTGTTACATAATCTATGCGGTTGCATAAAATTATTGTCAATCCCCTGTAATTCTGAGGGGATGACCCTTTTCATACCATGGCCGGGTCCTTCCATGGAAAATTACAGAAGCCCGCCAAAATACATGAAGTCACAGTTTGCAGTTAGACGTCAGGCAGAGCAGTCGGCCATTTTAGGTCCTGCCTAAAACTGGAACTCACGCGCGCTATGTTAGTAAGCAGATGTCTGGGTTGGAGAGTTAAAATAAAGTAACATCAAAATAAATCGAAGTCTTGTGTTTATTATCTACAAACTAACAATGACACAGGGCTTCTGATAGAGATAAAGGCCTAACAGAAAACCAGACTGAAATCCCCAAGTCAATTCCAGACGCTTGACCTTAGAAGATAACAGATCCAAGACGCTAGACCAGACCAAGTCAAGATGAAGATATACCAAAGACGATCAGAAGCAAAGCCGGCCAGAATAGAATACGACCAGAAATAGAATTAAAGAAAGAGGTATGCAACATTATAATTATTTAGTGCCAGTGAAGAAGGCACTATGCAACATTTGGAGTAAGGAGTGATGAGATAAATAATTATGTTTTGCAATATTCACTTTTCGTCATAGTAATCTGTGGTTATGGTCTATTCCCCAGTCCAATCAACGATTAGTTTGGTTTGGTCTATTTGTTTAATAGCATGGCAACATTCATGGGCTATCTAACGTTAAAACCATCCTTCCAGAAGAACTGTAGTGGCACTATGTAATCCATAGCTGAGAGATGAGGGGTTCATACCTTTCCCAAGGGTATTAGTCCAAAAGTGAACGTAATAGCGCGACTGGAGTTCTGTTACATAATCTATGTGGTTGCATAAGATTATTGTCAATCCCCTGTAATTCTGAGGGGATGACCCTTTTCATATCATGGCCGGGTCCTTCCATGGAAAATTACAGAAGCCCGCCAAACATGTGAAGTCACGTGGGACCTTTTTCAGAGTCCCCAGCTTTTGCAGTTGGACGTCAGGCAGAGCGGTCGGCCATTTCATGCTCTGTCTAAACTGGTACTCACGCGCGCTATGTTAGTTAGCAGATGTCTGGGTTGGGGATTGAAAATAAAGTAACATCAAGATAAATCGAAGTCTTGTGTTTATTATCTAAAAACTAACAATGAGACAGGGCTTCTGATAGAGAGAAATCCCTAACAGAAAACCAGACCGAACTCCCCAAGAGAAGTCCAGAATTTAGAATATTCCAGACCAAGTCAAATGATAGAAGAAATACCAAAGACGATCAGAAGCAAAGCCGGCCAGAAGAAAATACGACCAGATATAGAAGAAAGAAAGAGATATATAACATTATAATTATTTAGTACCAGTGAAGAAGGCGCTATGCAACAGTTCGAACTCGATTATTACGATGTTACAATCCAGCTCGTTAGCGTATGTGCCACGGGAGCACCTTTCTCTAAACACCAATTTTCTTTCAAAAATCTTCGTAAATTCTGAACAATGCTTCAGAGTTTAGACTGTTTCGTGGGGGTCCTAATTAAATTTATTTATAGATTTGCAAACATCTTTAAAGTAGTGCTTGAATATTTTTACTGTTATCTGCTGGGACGTTATCTAGTTGCGTGCGTTGTTGCTGTTATCTATTCAATGTTTTGTGTAAATAAAAAAAAACCCTTGTTATGAATATTTGGTATTGTAGAATCATCGATTTATCGTGAGTTTTTTTATTTTTTATCAAGGGCAAATATATTGATCTAAAACGCCATCTCACAGAAACGTATTTGACATAGGAAATTTCATATTTTATACGGATTATTGCTCTCTGTTGTATTGTTAATATTCCTAGTCTTTCAGGTTATTCAACTCTCGAGCTTATTGAACTACAAAGTAACGCTTTGTTTTGGTCTTTAAATAAAGTAATTAGATGAGTGGACGTTTTACCTTTACAAGTTTTTAATACAATTTAGTCAGGATATTCTTGCAGCAAGTACAAGATAAGAAATATCTACTATATAATGATTGTGTTATTTTGTCAAAGGTTAATCTAAGTTTCACGAACTTATTATGGACAAAAAGAAACAATGACAGTTTTATTATGAAAGTGAGTGGACGGAGGGACGAAGCGCAAATTCGATTAGATCAAAGCTATAACCATTCATTTTAACCTGTGAGACTCAAGTTGGTGCACAATATTATGGAAATAGTGTAACTTTGATATTGGTGTTCTCATGCAATTGCTTCAAATAATATATATCCGGTTATTGATTTGCTATTTAGAAGGTAATCGATTTCAGATTATTTCAGATCTCAAAAGAATCATGCCATTCGCTTTAGTGATATTTCTCTTAGGATTTTGGTAATCATTTGTTGTTTGCACATCGTATGTGTTTCATTTTTCCATTAAAACCCGGGTGAGTTTGTCGTACGGAATTGCAGCAATGAACCCTGAGTATATTGAACAATTATCGCACGGTTTAGACTTTGTAAATCTTGCAAAAGACACAGGAAATGAGAGAAGCGGATTGAACCAAACTTCAATCCATTAGAAAAAAGACAAAATAGAAACAATTCTATTCCACAGACTTTCATAATTATATTTTAATCTTTTTGTGACTTTTATGGGCCGGGTTAGCTCAGTCGGTAGAGCGTACGGCTAGAAACCGCAAGGTTACTAGTTCGATACCTGTCCTCGCCAACTTAGCGTATGAGTAGCACAGGGATATGTGCGGTAAAGTAAGGAGCTGATGGTATGTGTGACGTTCTACTTCAGGCGCAAAAACAATCTCCTTTGTCTAGTGCCAGTGAAAAGGGGATCGACTACCTCACTGATTGGCTGATACCGACTATAGGCCACCCGACAACTTTACTTTCCTTTTTTTATATATATATATTCACCAACCCTTCTTTACCAGGAGAATGTGACACATAGTTAATTTCTTAAGCGGAATTTAACAGTTTTTCCTTCTCCAATGCTGGTTGCCTTACCAAACTTAAAGAGCCCAGTCTGTCGTACTATATACCCAGATAGACCGGATAGAGAAGACTTGGATGCATACATTTCCCAAGGGTATTAGCGCTTTATGAAATGCAAAGTCTCGTCCTGGACTTGAACTCGGGTCAGCGAGTCCATTTCCTAGGACAATAACCATTACACCATGCACCTCCCCATGTGACTTTTAATTTTCAGATAATTTCATCTCCGATCTTTAAATATAATTGGCTGATATGTGATGCAGGTTCGCGTTTCGAACAAACAGATTTCTTCGTTAGATTGGCTACTTTAAGAAAAAATGTAAGGTTATTTCCTATAAGTTTAACATAAACAAAGGGGAACCACTCTTGACTGATAAATTATTTATTTTCCCATTAACTCAACCCTAAACCCTAACCCTAACCCTAACCTTAAACCTAACCCTAACTCTTCTTCTTTTTTCCTAGTAGATCAATAAATAAATAAATAATTTATTTTCCCATTATAAAAAAATAAATTATTTATTTTCCCATTGACTTAACCCTAAACCTAACCCTAACCCTAACCTTAACCCTAACTCCATCTTTTTTCCTAGTAGATCAATAAATAAATAAATAATCAGTCAAGAGGGTTCCCCTTTTTTATGTTAGACTTATAGGAAATAACCAAATGTAAATATAAAATTAATATACTTGGCAAGAACTATAAAATGTGATATAATTACATCGAGTTTCGAAAAGTCTTATAAATTTTTGTGAACAGTAAAAAAAGTTAGATATCGGTTGAGGGGTGACCTTCGACCTTGTTTCCGCTGCGTCAGTGCGTAGGCAGATATCGGTCTGGGTTTAACATAGATAAATAATAGATCGTGTGGTTAGGTGGATGCGAGAGTAATGGCCAGACCAGGGGGGAAAGGCATGGTTTCATAGGTGTCGTGAATTTGCGTAGGCCTCGTGCTAGAAGAGGCACTCCCTATAGAATTTACGTTGGTGTCACGAATTTACATCAACGTTGTTCCAACAGAGGCGTGACCACGTAATGCTGCGTGGGTGTCCGTATGCTAACCGACCAGTCCGAAATTTTATAGTGACAGAGTCTGTCTGAATGTCGACCCCTGTGGGTGTATATTCAGTCTTAATCCATTGCACTCTCTCTTATTCTACACATTGATAGCAATTCGGAGGATAGAAATATGAAACTATACTTTTATATATTATACACTATTAAAGCGTTATACCTTGTGTATAATTATCAGAAGGTGTTCCTGTTTGTTTTGTTTGACCCGTTGACAGCTTTTGGTTATCATATTTCAGCCGAGTTGGAACAGGGACAAAACCAGCTTTCCGTCAGGGCTCTATAATACTATAATCTGTGGAACAGCCAGCATTAGAAGAAATCCCTCATTATAGTATTATATTCGGTATCATCCAACATAACGACTGTAGTACTTAGCCGGAGCATCGTTCCCATACATACATTGAGACCGTGCCCCAGTGCAAAGTATTATAGAGGTCACCCTGTACAATGAACTATCTTAGCACCATATATTCGTGACCCAAGTGATATTTGCAATAATGATTGTCTTCGATACTTACTTTCACCAGAATACCTTATATTCTCTGTGGACTTCCTACATAAAAAAATTTTATCAAATTTCAGCTGTAGTACGAGGTATATCAGAAAAGTTCCAAGACTGGTGTCACCAAAAATTATTTCAAATTCAAACTGCAACCTACAATTTATCCCCTTCAAAGTAATCCCCCTGGAGTCCAATGCCCTTTCCCATCTTCTCTGCCACGCTTGCATGCACTCCTGGAAGGATTCTTCCGGGATTCTCTGTAGCTCTGTCGTCACGGCTTTTTTGATGTCATGCCCATCCTCAAAACGGGTTCCCTTGATGATATCACTGAGCTTGGGGAAGAGAAAGAATCACATGGTGCCAGGTCGGGCGAGTAGGGAGGTTGCTCCAACACAATGATGTCCTTTGGCCAGGAACTCTCGGATACTCAGGGCAGTTTGGCCAGGTGCGTTGACATGGTTTAGTACCCACGAGTTGTCTTACCACATCTCTCGCCTCTTCTCGCGCATTGAACGAAGCAAACGCCGCAGTATCTCTTTGTAGACCTGCTGGCTGATTGTCTGGCCCTGTGGCAAAAACTCGCAGTGGACGATGCCCTCACATCATGTTTTCTGACATGCTGGTACTTTTCTGACATACCTTGTATACAAAATGTGGAGGGTGACTCCTTGAAAATATTTGAAATATAGATCAAGCAATTGAATCTCTTCTTTATACACCAGATATTGTTTGAATAATCTTTCAGCCAATACATATTTCAGCCTTTGGTGGGGGTATATTCAGTAAAAAAAAAAAAAAAATGAAGAAACAGAAAAGAAAATATTTCTTCTCAATGGAAACATCTAGAATGGTAACTGTACCTAAATAAGCAGAAAGGAATAGTACGTTTTTCCTATAAATAATGTCTGACGAAATCTGACGAAGATAGAAACATCGAGATCTCAAGTTACTAGTTAATTCAACCTCTAAATTGATAATGATTGTTCACCTTGTATCTTTGCTTAGTTAACATTTCCCTTATCCTTAATACTAGTTGTGTTCATTTCTAATATTTCTCTGTTAACTCTGATACTCGAGTTACAACAGTAGAAGTGCAATGCACTAATCTGTTGACCAAAGTAAATTAATATATAATCATTTGTTCTAGATAACAGGACACAAAACCCCGCGTTCGATTAGAAAAAAATGAGTCGATCAATAGAATTGTATAAATAACAGTAAATAAATAATAACAGTGAATGTATAAATAAACATACCAACATGATAAAACTATTCGTGTAAAGCAAGCAACACCTTCCATTAATACTAAGGATATTCCAAAATATCCATCATGAAGGTCTACAACAGCCACTTTGTCAAGTAAAGAAAACCGTATCTTATTAAAAACCTTAGTAGTTCGTCGACTAATTCCTCAGGTCGACAAACGAATTTATGATACCACCTTTAACTTAATCACATCCTAACGATTCTTTCTCTAAATCATTTGGTCTAAATCCCAAAACGGATCATGTGTACCATTCTCTCACACCAGAGTGGTCACCACTTTGAAAATTACAGTCAAATAAAAACGAACGCATCTCGCTGGGGAACCTTAATAGTTCGACTCATTCATCAGGTCGATGAACGAACTTATGGTGCCGCTTTTAACTTTATCACATCCTAACGATTCTTTCTCTAAACCATTGGATCTAAATCACAAAACATATAGTGTGTACACTTTCCTTTCCCGCACGTCCCATCAAACCGGATTGTTTGAAAATTACTTTTAACAAAAGTCGGCGTAAAATATTAGGACACAGAAATGAAGTTCTTGGGAAAGTCTGATAATTTATTGACTGTCAGAAAGCTAAACGGTCAAGTCACGTACAAGAACGTGAAAAGTTGAAGGGATGTAAAAGACTGCTGCTTCTAATGTTAAGGTGTTTTTGGTGTTTATGTGTGTGGGGGTGGGGGGGGGGCTGAAGCAGAATTGCAGTAACAGCTGTGAATGTAAGTTAAAGAATAGACGATCAATATTCATGTCAACTGGAGACGTCATTGAAATGCCTTCTTTAACGAACCGATTTTCGCGAATTGAAGAAATCTATTCTCGCAAAGTTTTCTAAAAAACTATTTTTCTTGTTAGCTTTTCTTAGAGTTCATTTTAATATATTGAACAATAAAATTATCAAGAAATGCTGAGATTACTGAAATCAGATTGTATGCATGAGGTAAATGGTGTTAGGAAAAACTTGTATGAATATGTATATGCATGTAAATGTGCGTGTGTATATGTATGTAAATATGTGTGTGTATATGCACGTAAATGTGCGTGTGTATGTATATGCATGTAAATGTGTATGTATATGCATGTAAATGTGTGTGTATGTATATGTATGTAAATGTGGGTGTGTATATGCATGTATATGAGCGTTTGTGTGTATATGCATGTAAATGTGGGTGTGTATATGCATGTATATGTGTGGGTATATGTATATGCATGTAAATATGCGTGTGTATGTATATGCATGTAAATGTGTATGTATATGTATGTAAATGTGTGTATATGTATATGCATGTAAATGTGTGTGTATATGCACGTAAATGGGTGTGTATATATGCATGTAAATGTGTGTGTATGTATATGCATGCAAATCTGTGTGTATATGCATGTAAATGTGTGTGTATATGCACGTAAATGTGCGTGTGTATGTATATGCATGTAAATGTATGTGTATGTATATGTATTCAAATGTATGTGTATGTATATGCATGTAAATGTGTGTGTATATGCACGTAAATGTGTGTGTATATGCATGTATATATGCGTGTATATATATATGCATGTAAATGTGTATGTGTATGTATATACATGTAAATGTGCGCGTGTATGTATATGCATGTAAATGTGTGTGTATATGCATGTAAATGTGCGCGTGTATGTATATGCATGTAAATGTGTGTGCATGTATATGTATGTAAATGTGTGTGCATATACATGTAAATGTGCGTGTGTGTGTATATGAATGTAAGTGTGTGTGTATATGCTTGTAAATATGCATGTGTGTGTATATGCATATAAATCTGCGTGTGTATGTATATGCATGTAAATGTGGGTATGTATATGCATGTAAATTTGTGTATGTATGTCCATGTAAATGTGCGTGTTTATGTATATGTATATAAATGTGTGTGTATCTACATGCATGTAAATGTGCATGTGTATGTATATGCATGTATGTTGCGTATGAATCTCAACTGTCTCTTGGAAAATAAAGGGATATGAATATGAGTGTATATGTGGAACACTGGAAGCGTGTATGTATATGTAAACTTAGGAAAACCAGAAGAATATATTTGTGTATGTGCATACATATGTATATATATGTATATGCATGCATGTAGTTGTATATGTATGTGTGAGTATATATTAAGGCTGGTGGTAAAAGTTTATGAAACCCATAAAATCCACGTGACACAGGAGCCCAAGAAGAGAACTCTCTTTTGCCGGCGCTACTGAACAAGTGTGGACGTGCTTGTCACCCCTCTCCAGCAGACACCTATGGTGCATGCCAGACGCCACAGACACTACTTACAGTAAGTGGTTTCCACCTATTTTGCCTCTATCACACTACTCTGTATGTTTGGACACTTGTGACATCATATAGCCTGGGGGACTTTTTTTCCCTATATATGCTATAATAAAAGTTATATAAATGTAACTAACGCGTTTGTTGTTTTTCTAATTGAAGTATTCCGCATTGGGTACTTATCCTTTAAGTAACTAATGCTTTATATGAACCAGAGTTAACACATATGTATATATATATATGTGTATGTGTGCTTGTAGTTGTATATTTATGTGTGAGTATATGTTCAAGGGTGATGGTAAAAGTTTATGAAACCCATAAAATCCGAATCGGCCAAACTTAAAGAGGGCTAAGGTCTATTTGCTGACACGGTGACTGAGAATACATTGATGCTAACATTCTTTTAAATGTAGTCCGGTCTCATAAATCTTAAGATTGGGGTTAATAATTTATAGATATTCATTGTAGGAAGTAAAGAAAAGTAGTATAGGGGCATCAACCGGATATAGGCGTTTTTGCTTGGGACACATGAGTGTCAGTAATGGGTCCGGGAAGTTAGAAAGGTAGGATAGTTAGTGAGTTGCCGTTGGAACGAGAGGGTTACTCCTCTCGAATCTGGCCTCATGCATTGTAGCCGAGAGCTGAGTGTGTTGTATACTGGCATCAATTTCACGACCCTACTTCGTGTATCTGGTTACGTAGCGGGTATCGTCACTAACACTAGACGATACATGTAGTTGTCGTTTAATAAAATTTAATACATGGATATAGTAGGAGTTTTGACTTTATTTCTCTTCTCGGCTGTACGTGGTGGGCGGCGGGCATTGACAATGACTTGACGAGGGTTGACAATGACTGGCACTCCTGTTGGTGACATGGAAGGGGTGGACGAACCTCACTGCCCGCTGGCAGTGATCGACCGTGTCGACGGTCAGACTCCTTGTGTGCTATTCGCCGTCCGCTGTCTGACTGTCCTGAAGACTCGACCCTCTGGCTTTTGTATTGACGACACGCCTACACATCTTTATCTTTTGATCTGATAACGGACCTTTTTTTTATATTTCTTTATCCTCTCCCTGCTTCCTTGACCGGAAACCCTCTTTCCGTTTTTTAACTTCTTTTCGCTTTTACGGGGAAATAAAGTTCTTTGTCATTTTTTCGTCTTTGTTTAATTTAACCAGAAATTCCTATTTTCGTTTGTACAATATACAGCAAGTGAACGAGAATGAGAATTAGAGTAGAGACGAAGTTATCCTCTGTCTTTCTTTGTTGTTCTCTTTCTTTAGTAATTTTGATTTTCCACTATGACCCCCGTCTCGGGCCAGTGCAGTCTCAACACAACAATGAGGTTCGACGTTGTTGACGACTCGGCCAATGGACGACATAGCTAAAACGGCAAAGAAATGCATCCGTCCAACATTATTACTTCTTTTTTGTTCTACAACTTCAAACCGGAAATACGTATCAGTGTCTTCTTATTTAGTCTTGTTATGTTATAGTTTTATTCAAAATCATCCTTATATAAGTTTTGTTAGATTTTATTTTTTTCTTCCAACTTTAGACATCGTTTGATTTACTCTACGGAGTTCTGTCTAAAGTTTAAAAACGGTTACATTAAATTGTTTAAAACGGCCCTGTCTAATGATTTAAAACTGTTCTATCTCATGATTAAAGAGGTTATGTCCAATGGTTACAATCGGTTTTGCCTATTGGTTACAAATGGGTCTATCTAGTTATTAAAAGAGTTATGACTAATGGTTAAATCTATTATGTTTAATTTTTAAAGAGTTTAATAAATAAAAACGGTCCCTTTTAATGGTTAAACACGGTTCTGTCTCTTGTATGCTGGTTGGGGTAATTTTTATATGAAATGTAACATTAAAGAAAAAAAAAAACAGTACAAATAATCACAAAGAAGTTTTAGTCGTAATAAAAATTGTCACAAAAATGAGATTACTGATATCATTTTTTATGTATCTTTATGGCTTGAATATCAAATTTCAAACAATATCACAACGAAACAGTAAAACTAAAGATCTCTTAATAGAAGCACAAAATACTTCCATAAGGAACAATTATATTTAAAGCGATGATTGATTATACGCAATGGAATAGCAAGTATAGGTTAGAGAGAAAGAGAGAGAGATAGAGAGAGAGAGAGAGAGGGAGAGAGAGAGAGAGAGATAGAGAGAGAGACAGAGAGATTAAACAATTATTCACATAAACCAATGAAGCAAACTAGCACAAAAAGAGTATAATGCTGGGTGAGAATCTGATCCACTGAGAACTGTGCAAGAGATTACAATTTTACTACACTAACAAATAGTATATGCACAAACCAGAATTCATCCAAGAAATTGATACGCATAAGATTCTCTGTGACTTTAAGGCAGAAACGGATCCCCGAATTCCGAACAGAATACAAGATCAAATGTTAACTAACAAGAAGAAAAAAAAGACCTTGTTACCTAATGGATTTTTAGATAGCTAAAAAGGTTGTGGAACATGAGGGTAACAGCGAGAAAAATTGTACTTGGTGCGCTTGAAATTGTCCTGAAAGGTTTGATAAAGAGGTTGGGGTAAAAAGGAAAAATCGAGACCATCTTGACAAGAGCATTATTGAAATCGTCTAGAATGCTCAGAAGAGTCCTGGAGATCTGAGGAAACTTGCTGTCACTCTAGAGGAAAACCACCAATTAAAACTGGTGTGAAAAGCATTGAAGGATGGAAATAATAATTACTGTACTAATATTTTCTATGTTTGTTTAACAACAATTCAACAACAACAACAACAACTCAACAACAACAACAACAACAACAATAATATAAATAATAATAATAATAATAATAATAATAATAATGTTGCTGTTCCAGTCGCCCACCGAGTGAAAATGAAAGAAAGCGAAAAGATAGATAAATACTTAGACCTTGCCAAAGAACTGAGGAGGCTATGGAACATGAAGGTGAAGGTAGTACCAATTATTATTGGTGTCCTTGGAACAATCCCCAAAGCTCTGGAAAATAATTTGGGGGAACTGGAAACGAAAGGAAGAATCGAGACCATCCAAACTACAGCACTGTTGGGATCGACTAGAATACTCAGAAGAGTCCTGGATACCTGAGGAGAATTGCTGTTACCCAGCCTTCAGTGAACCACCAGCTACGGCCGGTGTGAAAAACTAAAATAATAGTATTTCTCTGAATGTTTGAGATGAGGCTTGATGATTAGTATTATCTGCGTTATTCGGACTATTGTCCTCATCTTCATTGTTATCTGTACAACGTTTCGGCCGATATACCCTCCGACCTTCTTCAGGCATTAATGCATCTACTCCGACTATGGTTAGCGGAATCAGAACAGGATACCCAGGGGGACAGAATAAAGGGTTAGGTTCGAAGTTCCGTGATGGCTCCCGGTTACGACAAGAAGGTTCCCGGTTACGACAAGAAAGTTTCCGAGTCCGAAAAGAAGGTTCCCGAGTCCGAGAAGGTTCCCGAGTCCGAAAAGAAATACCCGAAGAATGCCGGAGGGCATATCAGCCGAAACGTTGTACAGATAACAATGAAGATGAGGACAATAGTCCGAATAACGCAGATAATACTAAAATAATAGTAATAATTGTTTTTAATGCCCTAGAAACGGTTTATAAGGAATTGGAAAGAGACTAAAGGAATTGTAAATCAGAAAAGGAATCATAATCCTACAAACAACATCATTGGTAAGGTTGACTAGAATACCCAGAAGATTCCTGGAAACCCGAAGAGAATTTTTTTTGCTCAGACTCCACTGAAAGACCACCGGCTAACACGGGCATGCAAAACTACGCAGACTCGAGAAAAATTTTTTTCTGCCGAAATAGATTTAAATTTCTATGTCCAAAAGATGCGCTACTCTTTTACATGAATAAGTAGAATTTCATTATTTATTATGCAGCCACTTTCTTGAAGTTAGAAATTTACTGTTCATGTTCACACAAACCAATAAATAACAACAAACATAAATTTCACTGACACACACACACACACACACACACATATATATATATATATATATATATATATATATATATATATATATATATCATATATATCATATATATATTTGTGTGAGTGTATTAAATTTCACTGATATATATATATATATATTATATATATATATATATGTGTGTGTGTGTGTGTGTGTGTGTGTGTGTGTGAGTGAGTGAGAGAGAGAGAGAGAGAGAGAGGGGGGGAGGAAGAGTAGACTTCATCAAAGTCTTCTTTAGATAATGTCATTGGGGTCAGACATTGTTTTGGAACATCACCAAGATATGGTGTCTTAGAGTTATCTCCAAATAACACAAGAATTTCTTGAGATTCAATATTCGCCACTATTGGAGATTCATTGAAATATTTAGTTATTAAGATATACTCCATTTTTGGGGAGTCGACGAGGGTTATTTTGGTGAAGACAAACATATTTATCTCCCTTTGAATCAGTTGACTATAAATACTACAGTATCCCCACCTTAAATGGACATCAGTTAAGGTATATTGAATAAAGCTTGTGTAAAGCAATTATCTTGTTCGTATTCTATTACAGTTACATTGAAATATTGCGAGTCATGTTTTGGAGCGATAATTTAGATACATATTAAGAAGTAATTGCTTTGAGGAAAGCCGTCTCTTTATAAAAGGTATTCTCTAAATTTATCTTGAATATATTGCATCATTATAACGAAAGTGTAATAACCCCAGTTTTCCAATTATCATTTTTATTATAACATTAGAATGAAATTGACGTTGATTTGCCTAAACGTATTCGAATGTTCTTATTAGGTAGAAATCAATTTAATGTCTAATCTCCGAGTATATATTATGAATTAAATAACTTATGCCTGTAGAATATATGATATTTAACACAACCTTCATTGCTTTTTAGAACCTTATTTCATAAATCAACAAGCTTATATATATTTACCAACCCCGCGTATACATACACGCACGAGCAAGAAATAAGAAATAGAAATAAGAAATAAGAAATAAAATAAGAAATAAGAAATTTATTTATCAATAGTAGGTACAAGTTATAAAGAATAAGTAAAAGAAAAACTTTATTTTTGTTAAACTACTATTGAAGGGAGGCCATGCCTAATAGCGTGAAGCTAAGCCCATGGACATGACCACCCTTGCACGCTCACAGGAAACGATACAAGACACACCAGACAACACAAACATATAGATATGTATCATGAGACAAATTAGCCGTGTGAGAATCTAAATGCAAATCTGCAGGATGTGATACAAGGTCAATTTCTTAAGCGGAGTTCAACAGGTGTGAATTCAGAGTTTTCCTTCTCCTACACCGGTTGTCTAACCAAGGTTAAAGATCCCAGCCTGCCTTAATATTTATGCATAGCTGGAGGGAGAGTAGGATTTATACCTTTCCCAAGGGTATTAGTACTTACCCAACCAAAGAGTATTTGAATTCAAACAGCCTTGTCTAGGATTTGAACTCAGGTTCACGGGTCCATTTTCTATGACTCTAACCATTACACCAGGCGCCACCATACTTTGTATCATAGAGGAATGTTTAATATCATTTAACTTTTTTGCAAAAAAAAAACCCAAATATCTCTGGAGATACAACTTTAGAGTTTCATAATACGCGGCTTTCGTAACTCATAAGTAAAGTCGTCGGTGCAGCCTAATGTCGATATCAGCCATGCAGCGAGGGAGTCTATCCCCTTTTCACTAGCGCTAGACCAAGGAGATTATTCTAGCGTCTGATGTGGAGCACCACACGTACCATCAGCTCCTTACGTTACCGCACACTTTACCTGTGCTACTCATACGCTGAGTTGGCGAGGGCGGGTATCGAACTAGGAAACATGTGGTTTATAGCTAAACGCTCTACCGACTGAGCTAATCCGGCCCTGTCGTAAATCATAGACAGTTGTAATTACCTTGAATTACTAAAATTTAAAAAAAAATAATTATCTGAAGTTTGTACAGGGTGAAACGTCATAATACTGTCATATTTAATAGAAATTATATATATATATATATATATATATATATATATATATATATATATGGGAGTAAATATGGAAATTAAATCCGACAATATAAAGAAAATTTGAAAAAACAAGTATTCCGAAATTGGGATGAATTTAATAATCGATGTTTAAAGATTTTCATCTCCTGTCACATATAAAAACATCCATCATTTTCTTCACCCCAAGAGACATTCTGATGAAGGTTCAATGTAACCGAAATGTTTTAAACATCGATTATTAAATTCATCCCAATTTCGGAATACTTGTTTTTTCAAATTTTTTATATATATATATATATATATATATATATATATATATATATATAATCAATTGACCACATCCAGGATTTGAACTCGGAGCGACAAGTCCATTTCCCATGACTTTAACCATTACACCACGCGCTTCCATCAACAAGCTTATATATGCTATCCTTGTAAAATTGTTTAGCCCTGTTGGCTGGGGCTATGAAATACACTAGCCGCACCAATGCAGGGGGGTAAAATCCCACAAATGTGGCCATTTGTTGGCCAAGGGTGGCGACCCATGATGAGTAAGAACGGAATCATATTGGCTGAGCAGTTCATTTTGGCCATCACCGATGAAAAACGGTCGCGTGAGCAAAACAATTATTTTATGTTTCTAAAAGGTCTTACCCAAAATTATTAAAATAAATGAAAGAAATTGCCAACCTTGGAATTACTTTAGCCCTAAGAAGCAATTATGTTCCCTTTAAATGTTGCTTAATTTAAATTTGAAAATAAATTATATGTATATATCAGCATTGGCTTGGGGACAGTGATATTTCTCTTTGAAAGAGAAAATTAAGAATTATTATAATTATTTATATTTCTACTAATTCCTTAACTTTCATTGTCGAGCACCAAATATTTCCAATTAATTATATTATAAGCCTATAACTAGCGGGTATATATATCAGTTGGAAAGAATTTTATAGAATTTCTCATTTTAAAATTTTGTTTTGATTAGAGAAAGCTTTGTTAAATTTCCACAGAAATTATTCAGACTTCAAAAATTCGTAGGTGAAAAGAGCCTACTCATAATATTTTGTACAACATCGATAAAATTTCAGCTTTACATTATTTTATGTATCTACCAATCTATACATGAGTTAACATACTTATATATATATATATATATATATATATATATATATATATATATATATATATATATATATATACTAATCTTATTAGTAAATTCTTGCAGTAAGAAACAAAACGGCAAATAGTTTGTTAGTAAATATATACTACCAAACTTCACCTGGGGGAAAAAAGAAAAGATCAATAGGGTCGCATCAAGTGAAAATAATCAATTATATATATATATATATATATATATATATATATATATATATATATATATATATATATGTATATATGTATGTATATATACAAAAAGACACTAAAAGTTTCTTGTCTAAGAATACAACTTTATAAGTGTTCTATTGTTTTTTTACAACATACACATATCCCAATGATGGTCCAATGATGGGACCAAAAGTACTTGGGAACATATTAGTCATAGCAAATTTATTAGCAATTTTGTCCTGGCATTGTAAACTAAAATATGTAGACAAAAGATGAATAAGACACGAGGTCAATTTCTTAAGCAGAGTTTAAGAGGTTTGAATTCCGAGTCTTTCTTCTCCTATAATGGTTGTCTAGCCAAGGTTAAAGGGCCAAGTCTACCCTACTATTTTACCAGAGCTGGAAGAAAAATATTATACACCTGTGCCAATGGCATTAACAGTATGTGAAATGCTCAAGGTCTCGTCCAGGATTTGAAGATGGGTCACTGTGTCCAATTCTTACGACAATCGCCTTTCTAATTTGTTGTCCGGTTTTTATCAAATGAAAGGGGATCTCTGGTAGTAAAACTTACAGAAGAAAATACATTGTTACTGAATTGCGAGTTCGATTCTAGTTGGATGCTCCATATTTGTGACCTTGTGTCACATTCTATCCGTAGCAAAGTGGGTGGGTATAAGAGCTTCCCATCGTGGTGTAATGGTTAGCAAGCTTGTCTTGCAATTCCATTTCAACTGAAAAGCGAGTTCGATCCTCATCGAATGCCCCATACTTGCGACCTTGTGTCACATCCCACCCGTAGTGAACGGGTGTTGTATGAGGGCATATCACCGTGTGTAATAGTTTGCAAGATAGTATTGTGTTGGATATTGTACAAACGGAAATAGGAATTTCCGGTTAAATTAAACAAAGCAAAGAGAAAACGACAAAAATGACAAATGACTTTTTCCCGGTAAAGCGAACAAAGAAGGATGGCTAACAAAAGTTCGGAAATAGATTTGCCGTTATCAGATCAAAAGATAAAGATGCGTAGGCGGTCGTCAATACAAAAGCCAGAGGGTCTAGCCGACAAGGAGTCAGTGGTAAGTCAGTCAGACAAGAGAGAGCGGACGGCGAACAGTGAGTGACCGTCGACACGGTCCGCCGCGGCCAAGGGCGGTGAGACGCCACCAGTCAACCCTTTACCTCACCAGCAGTAGTAGTAGTCATCGTCAACCCTAAGGCATTCCTATTGTCAACGCTCGCCACCCACACCACGACCGGGGCATTGAGGAAATAAAGTCAAAAATCCTACTATACTCATGTGTTGTCGATTTCTTAAGTCCGACTACATACTTCGTCACGTGATATACATACCCGCTACGTATGCAGATAACGATTTCGAGCAGCGTGAATTTGATGGCGCTATACAACAATTGTATTTTAACTTAGCGCTAATACCCTTGGGAAAGGTATGAATCCTACTCTCCCTCCAGCTATGGGTAAATAGCAGGGCAGACTGGGTTCTTTAACAATGGCTAGGTAACCAGTCTAGGAGAAGGAAAACTCTGATGAATTCAAACCTGTTGAACTCCGCTTAAGAAATTGACCTTGTGTTGTATCCTGCTCGTGCGGAGGAGTTGGTAAATATATATACAACAATTGCAGATCCATTACAACTAGATTCCTACAGTCTTTCGAGAATGACAAACAATTCCCCTTCCCCCATCAATTGTAACTATTTTCGCTTCATACCGAAAAAAAAATGAAAAAATAATTCAACAAAGAAAACAAAAAGAAAAAGAAGAAAAAGAAATCTGAAGAATAGAAAATTCTGAAAGATAATTCTATGTTTTTTTTTTTTTTTTTTTTTTTTTTGTTTTTTTGTCATACTTAATTATTTCTTTGCAATAAAATCAGACCTTAGAAATCTTGGAATTGCAACTCCGATAGATTTTTTAAAATTCTCCATTATTTTGTCAAGTGTTGATTTTGACACTAAAAATCACTTTTTTCAGAATTCAACTGTTGTAGGTTGAGGAATTGGTATAATAATGACATATTATCTTTACGGAATCAGAACATATCGGAAAAGAAATATACGCGTGTGACAAATCTTAATGGAGGCGTTTTTATTTTGTTTTATATATTTTTGCGAAATAGCGCGGTTAAACGTAAGAAAAAAAATATGTACACAAAATGAATATTTAAATATCAGTATTCTTTCATTATAGGAACATGAAAGGCTTTTAAGTATATAAAAAGTCTATAAAAATCCCCGTATAAAACATATCAATATATGCATACATACATAAACGCCCACACACAAGCACACACACACTATATATATATATATATATATATATATATATATATATATATATAAGTTAGGATGCCGTAGGCATGAATGATTTATTTTCGCTTATGAGTCCAACTTAGATATGCATACTCTATTCAAGATATTGAGCACCCTTCATTATCAACACTAGTACAAAATAAAAAACGCCCTCCGGGCGATGTAATAATAATTTTTGAAACATATTGCCTGAGGTGTGGGAGTAAAAAATTCTATGTCAGCGAGTTTGTACCCTAAGTAAGTAAAATCATCAAATTCATTAAAGGATTAAAAAATAAAACAATTTAAAATGTAAACTTTAAATATGTATTAAAATAAAAACAATCTATATATAGATATATAATACCAATTATTATAAATTTATTCAATAAATACACTCAAAATTTGAACATGCCAAAATCGTAGAATAAATTTTATGTTATGACGATTTTGGGTAATGTGATGTAAGCAATGACGTAATTTTTGTTACAGACAAAAACCGGAAGCGAATCTCCATTATTAATAGATATACATACATATATACTCATGTGTATATGTGTTTATAATATAGTGTTTTAGAGGAGTGAACACCCCTACAAGATGGACTGACCCAGAAGCATTTAAGAGTCGACGCAGCAGTGACTGAGGTCGGAATTTATTCGAACGAAATTACTGCGTCAACTCCAACCATTTGAACCTGCTTATTTGTACGCCTGTCTTGTGATTTGTACTACTAATTTGTTCTATGTTAAGTGTTGAATAATTACATATTCACAAATCTTGATTTCTATGTGTATTCTTTTTGCCACCTCAAGGATACAACATATAGTTTGCTATATTTATAAGAAAAGAGTCCCCAATATCGTTAATGGAGCATATATATTTCATTAAGAGTAGTGAAGACTTGAAGTCAAGGGCGCTTTGTAACCGTCAGTTTCTCACCATTGCGATTTTCAAACCCAGTCTTTGTTTGAAAATCTTTTAGAAATATTGGATGAATTACTTACGAAAATTAGCACCACCCTCATATTAAGCAAAAAAATCTGAAAACCTAATCTTTAAAATACACCATCAAAACAGGCATAGCACGTTTTCCATTACTTTGATAATATGATTTTCTATGAGTTTTTAATAGATGACTCGTAGAAAAAAGTATAAGATCACTATCAGAGCAGATATTACAGTATTACAATATTACAATATTGATTGGTTTATTGATTGATGGATTGATTTTAAAGACATTTCAACCCATCTTGGGTTATTTTATGCATTAAGAGTATTTACGGGATTCGAAGGAGCTCTTATTTCTCTGTAGTTGTAGGCAAATTGTCGGACAAAGAAGACAAACAGACAATGGAATTTTAATACATGTATTGATAAATAATACAAGAACTTGTTGCAAATTTTATTGGTATTTGCTACGAGACTTATCTGAGTTAAGTAATGTTCCTGGAGTAGTGGTGGTAACAGGGGTATTCTGTTGCTGGTTGGAAAGTTGATAGGATGCTTCTTCGGACGTTTCTCTCGTAACCGGTTCTGTGATGTGATGGGGGATGCTATTTTAGAAGCTTCTCGCCCGGGTTAACAGTTCTTTAAATGACGGTGAATGGGCCCTTTTCAAGTAGACTATTTGGTCTTCAGCCTTCTATAGTGCCCTTTTTTGCCTTCGAAAGTGTGCTGTGAAAAAAATGCCTCCGTCCAGGTCAACGGTCCGTAGATAAGTAAGCCCTGTTTTGGGGCTAAGTGATGAGTGAAGTTTAGGGACCGCTATTTACTCGACTACCCTCAGTGAGTACTCCGTGATAAGTGCGTTTTTGGTTTTGGCGCCAACATACGATGTTGGTGATCGCCCCCTAGCGACAGTGGGAGATAATTAATTATGGAATTTCCAATAGCATAGAAATTAGGGAATCGTATTCATTGTACATTCATATTCTTTTTTTTTTATGAACTCATTGCACATTCGGTTTTCCGGTTGACGCCGGGGGTCCAACGAGCTTCGGCCGCTGGACTTGCCGAGAGTTTAATAATAGCGTCGATCCCAGATGGGCTATCCCCCCAGGCAACGACGCAATGTTTGTTCTTTCCCACCCATGAGCTTCGACTTGTGGGTGGGCCCACGTTAAAACGAGGCCTTGGGTCCAGTCCATACAAGTGGGGTATGCGACAAATACCCATTCATATTTACAGTTGTTGTGTAATTGTTTCTTAAGAGTTTTTTTTCTTTTGCACACGGCTCTATTGAAAACAAATTATTTGTAAACAGATCAATTTCCTCCATCGATTGGGAATCTAACAGATGCCACTACTTGTCATGTCTAGACGTTTTTCTACTTGTTTATTCATTGTTGTAAGATCATTTGGTCAGCAATTTCGGCTTTCGACTTCTGAATCGATCGGATCGAACCAGCTGAGTTTCACAGAATCAAACAAAATATTGTAATGGCAACAAAGGGGTAACGTCACACTTCCCATTGAATGTTGATTAATGTAATATTCAGGATATTATTTTTGGGGGGTGGGAGAATGGGGACTTACCTCTCCGCAAGGGATTCAATCGACATTATCTAATATTTAGATACGATTCTAAAGGAACTGGCCGTCATCCTTGGTTCCAGTTGTAAGAAGAACTTAAAGTAAACAAGTGAGTAAACCAATAAGTCCTTGTGGGATAGTGTCCTTTAGGTCAGACGTCCAAGTGTGAATGAGTTAAGATTAGAATCAGGCCACTATAAATACACCAACAGCAGCAGCAGCAGTGATTGTATAATAGGAATCTTTCTTAGGTCACGTGCAAGTCAACGAGTCTATAAGTAGAAGTGACCCATTGACACACGCCTTATATACACAAAAACAAAAACAAAAAAGGGAAGCGCGTGGTGTAATGGTTAAAGTCATAGGAAATGGACTCATCGCCCCGAGTTCAAATCCTGGACGGGGTAATTGCATTTCACTTAGCGCTAATACCCTTGCGAAAGGTATGAATCTTACTCTCCCTCCAGCTATGGGCAAATATTAGGGCAGACTGGGCTCTTTAACCTTGATTAGGCAACCGGTCTAGGAGAAGGAAAACTCTGAATTCAAACCTGTTAAACTCCGCTTAAGAAATTGACCTTGTGTCGCATCCTGCTCGTGCGGAGGGGTTGGTAAATATAGAATACACAAAAACTCCAACATAGGTACTACAACTTTGGGCCAGAGTGGATATGGGAGTAATGACAATAAAGGGGTACGCCATAATGTATAAATCTCCAGTATGCAGTGAAGTGTTATACCGAAGACACAAAGCGTTTTGAAAATCTGCCGATGTTCATGTTACCTGGTCTCAAATATAATCAATAAGATAAGACAAGCTCAGTTACTAGGACTTCTTGTAAAAAATGGACATTTAGATTGGGAAGTAATCTCCGGAAACTTTTCCATGTTGACAGCGGTGAATATGTTTCTGTTTGATTCTGTGAAACTAGTCTGGTTCAATCCGATCGATTACAAAGTCGAAAGCTGAAATTGCTGAGCAGTGATCTTACAACAATGGATAAACAAGTAGAAAAACGTCTGAACATGACAAGTGTCTGTCTGATAGAATTATTTAACGGTTATCTGACTAATGCAGTAAGTCTTCTGGTACAACGTTCAACAAGGAATGGATAATTGAAACGGTGTCGAAAAGTGAATTGATTTCCACATCATCAAACTTAACTTCGATGTGAATGACATCGAATAAATGAATCTCTTATATTATCATTATATTAAATACAATAGTAGATTGAATTTGAAAGCAGCTCCGATAGTCTTCTGTATTTGCAAAAGTATTTTGTCAGTGTTTTGTGCATGTGTTAATAAAATTAAAAATATTCGTTGATTTACACAGTAAATAAGCTTAGATTTGTTTTCATCCTGATTACTAGTTTTCCTCCTTTCAGAGGAATTATTACCGTCAAGACCTGAAACCTTATATATATATATATATTATATATATATATATATATATATATATATATATATATATATATATGAAAAGTGTATATATATTTATTCATATATATATATATATATATA
>CM042145.1:32127934-32160434 GCA_023376005.1 Doryteuthis pealeii | reverse complement strand
CCGCACGAGCAGGATGCAACACAAGGTCAAGGTCACTTCTTAAGCGGAGTTTAACAGGTTTGAATTCAGAGTTTTCCTTCTCCTAAACTGGTTACCTAGCCATGGTTAAAGAGACCAGTCTGTCCTGCTATTTACCCATAGCTGGAGGGAGAATTGGATTCTTACCTTTCCTAAGGTTATTAGCGCTATGTTAAATGCAAACAGCTTCGTCCAGGAATTGAACTCGGATCGACGAGTCCATTTCCTACGACTCTAACCATTAGACCACGCGCCTCTGTTTTATATAAAAGCTGATCTATCTATGCCACATTTTTTATATCTATCTATATAGATGGATTTGATGATTTGATATGTTGAACAGCTCAAAAAACAACAACGCAAAATGTTACTATAAATAATCAATATGCATGCTATATATATATATATATATATATATATATATATATATATATAGGGTAAACTATAGACACGTGTTTCGAGTATCACTCTCATCAGTATAGTTATACGATTTTTAGCAGCTGCTACCATTTGTTGGTATGCGGTAGGTGATAAGAAACTGTTTATCACAGAATAGTGAGAAAAACGGACTGAATAACAAGGACTACCACTCACTTTTCTCACTAGTCTGTGATAAACAATTTCTTATCACCTACCACATACCAATAAATGCCCTGAAGATGATCTAATTAATAGATCGAAACACTGCAGCGTCGGCCAATAAACTCACCACTTAACCCATTTAAACCTGTGTTTTTTCATTTTTCTCAATATACTTACATATATATATACATATATATATATATATATTAATATATATATATATATATATGTGTGTGTGTGTGTGTGTGTGTGTGTGTGTACACATTGGCGAGAAAAATTCTGTGTTGAAAAATGGTAAGGCATTGAAAAATAAGAAAAGTGAGAATGCTTTATTGTTTTAAAAAAAAATATTCATTGGCACTTTGTGCTTCGATTAGTAATTAACAATCTCTAACCCATATTTAAAATAAATACATGTATAGATAGGGTGTATTTTTCTTCGTATGTATATTTCTCACTCGCTGAACAGAAATTGATATCAGCAGACGATATTTGCTTTAACCTGATGAACATTGGAAAAACACGCCAAATATATATTTATTTCAAATATGTGTTCGATACTGTTTATCATCAATCGAAACACTAAGTGTTTATAGATATATATTTTAACAAATATCCATAAATCATCCTAAATATTCTTATTTTTTCACGCTAACTCATCATTCTTCAACACACACACACACATACAACACACACACACACACACACACACACGCACGCGCGCGCGCGCGCACACACACACCACACATACAAATAATCATTATGTTCTATATATATATCTATCCCAGTTAGTATCTATGTCATTTATCTCTATACTTCTGTATGTAATTTTATAAAAAAAATGAAGTTTCACTGACGAATGATGTTAATTCTCGTTTGTTTAACAAACCTTCATCAGGGCCTCGTGTTTTAAAAAAAATTATTAGTGAACGAAAGTTTACTAGCCCCTGCCTTTGATATGTGGTGGCTTTTGTTGATATTCAAATTGTGAAAAAAACAATTTTAAACGCCAAGTAACGTTAGCTTCCCCCCCCCTTTAAACCGTGTGACATTTCTTTTTCGAAAACTGTTGGAAATAATTTTTGAATGGAAAATACATTGTTTGATTAAATATTTAAAAATATATATTGATCAACATAAAGTATTTTGGATATTTTAGCACAAGTTTAGCTAGATGAGGGGATACGCTATAAAAACAGGTCTTTCTTTTATCGTATCATAATTCGAAATTATGCCAGATTCCACAATTTCTTAGTTTTTCGTAGTGTATCTTAACTTTTGGATTCTTTGAAAATAAAAAGATGGTGTGTTTCCAGACTGTGTTTACTTTGTGCATTATGTAATTGGCGGTTTTTTTTAATGTCTTTCTTGTGCTCGTATATTCATGTTTAATTGTTTCTGTATATTCCTTTGTTGATATTTCTGTTTATTCGTTCTGTATCTACTAGATAACTTTTCCGTTTGTTCCTTTTTTCTAAATGTTTCTTTGCACCAAAACAAATTCAGAAAAAATACTTTTATTATATCATAATGACGAACAGAAATTTCATTGAACATGTCGGTACTTCTGCCAAATGTCAAAGGTTAAGACGTGATTAATTAAACATCGCTTAACTTAAAGAAATATCTGTAGGAAGTAAGATTTACAGCAACGGAGTGGGCGACTTTCAACCGCGCAAATTCACGCCACAACGATAAATTTGATAAACCAACATTGATCTGAACTATCTGAATATCTCATACCAAAAAAAGAATGTTTGTTTTTTTAACCTGATTAGTAAATAAACACCATTTCTTCCACGTCGTTATCACAATTTAATTTGAAATGACATTTCCAAGCTATCTGCAATTTACACCTTACCAGGAATGGATGGATGTTGCATTCTCTAGATCGGTGTTTTTCTTAACCTTTTTGCCGCCAATACGAGTTCTTCGCGCTCCGTTCGTCAACTTAATAATTTGCATACATCAAATTATGAATAAATTATAAAATAAAATAAATAAATATTCATGTTAAAAATAGATTAGATTTATTCTAACATTTAAACTAAATAAGGATTTTAATATTTTAGATAACAATTTTTAATTACAAAATACTTCATATATATTTTTGGTGGGTTCGAAATTTTATGTGGCCAATTCTTGGACCTTTGTGACCACATATTATTTAAATCTGGCCTAGCCCCCCTCCCCCAAATACCATTGACCCCGTTAAAAAAACCAGGTCTAGATGAGATGTTTGTATAAATTTATCTTTGTTAATTGCATTAATATTCTTAAAAAATCAATCATCATCATCAAGTCGTGGTGACAGCATTGATCTCTATAGAATCTTTCTCACCATCCGTTCCTATCGGCCATCACTCCTAGAAGGTCCCCTGCACAACAGCCAGTATCCTTGCAGCGCTGATCAATATATTTTTTTTTTTTTTTTTTTGCTGGCCAACCTACAAGTGGTTCCGTGTGTAAGCGCCAACAGGAGAAGGTCACTCATAAGTGCGTCCCTGCTTCTTCAGCAGTGTCCAGCATTTCTTGTTCGTCTTCCTCGAAACGTTTGTGTCAAAGGAGACAAGTGGTCGTCATCCGCTTAAGTTGGTGAGGACCAGTATATAATCCGGATCCTCGCGATTCCTAGGTGAATGCTCTACCAACTGAGCTGAACCGGTGTCATATAACTGTGAATAGATTATTTCTATTAGATAGAAATACTTGAAGCTAACTTAACTCGTCCAATGAAAGCCAGTCTTTCAACTGTCAATGACACAGATTTGACAATAACTATTGAAATCTTTTTAAATCCACTACTCTAATTCTCAAATAACAGATACAGTCAATATGTTACGTTGCAATACTCACGGTACTAAAACGATACATGCACCGTAGTCCTCTTTTCTTTCTTGGTACTAAAACTCCGATAAAAAATCATAACACGAGAAACATGTCGTCACAACTCCCAGCCTTTATTAACGTGCTCGTCTAGTGGCTTCTACCAGGGAGGAGGAGAGGCAGAGAGAACGAGAGAGAGAGAGAGAGAACACTACTAGATTACTGGGCTCTCATCAGGTCTGTCCCCACGACGGACGCCGGCAAAAAGAGGACGAACCCTTTCTTCCTTCCCCACGTCACCACGTGACTTCCGGTCAACACCCGACTTCCGGTCAACACCCGACGCTCGCCCCTCAATTCTTCGTTCGGGGTCACGCTACGGTCAAAGCCATCGCTCTCCTCTTTTGGGTCATCACTATTTTTTAAGCCTTTGTTATTTATTCCTCCTCCTTCCATTAGCAGTTCTAGCTCACAAAAGTCAGGAATATACCCATCTTGCAACACAATATATTAGTTAACACACAGAAAAATTAACTTGAAAACCAAGTGGAATTAGTGGAAACTGTAGTATATTACAGGAATATGTATGATGCAACTATTTGTCTAGACCAATACAAATTGGATTTAGGCCTTAAAGATAACATACCTACGCTGTTTTCAGATAGCAAAGAATGGCCTACGCAGACACAGATTGAAGCATTACGCCCACTGGTCTTGGATTTATAATTTATCTTTCTTCTAGACTGGTTACCTTACTAAGGCCTACTGTTTACGCAGAGTTGGGAGGAAGAGAGAATGTATGTCTTTTCTAATGGAATTAGTGGGAAGTGAAACGCAACATTTCAAAGTCTGGACGTAGCAATTTACATTTACGTATAAATGTTGTTCTATGTGAAAACTGCCGATGCGTTTATATTATATTCCGTAAGAATAAAAAAAAAATAGTTTTACTACCCCCCTCTCTCATCTTATTTATCAGCTATTAGGTCTAAAATTAGATTTTGAAATCACACACACATATAGGTATGGGAATAACTCAACGTTTTTATAAGTTTTTTTTTCAAAATATATCAATATCAATTTACAATTTAGGTAATGTTATAGAAGCCTACATGTGTAAAAAGAATTCCTACAAAATAGTTACACGGTATAGCCAAAACACGTAAGTAAAAATAACAACATCACAAGGAGTTGTTCAGACCCTAGAGTAAAAATCCGGATATTTTGAAAAAAAGGGGGAATAACTTATGTCCCTTTAGTCTTCCGTAACAAAATGAACTATCGTTAGTAATAAGTTTTTTGATATATAAAAAAATCTCGGAAAATATGTTGAGCAAAATTGCGCATTTTTAAACTTACATTTTCAGATAGATAAATTAGAGCTTGTTTTAGGGTTTAAATAATTTATAGAACTGATTTTTGAAGCTAAGTGTTGCTTTTAGGCCTTCCTTTTATGTTTACAACCTTGAAAACTCTTGCAGATCGAGGCCAATATTTTGTCGAAAACTAAATCTTGAAAATTCTTGGGAATTTAATTCTCAGAGAAATTGAGATAACGCCAGGAAAGACATTATGTTTATTTACTAATACTATTAAATTTATTTTCGTATAAGATATTCTGATCAATGTTTAATGCCTTGAAATCAGCTAAATCCATATTTTAATAAGTTTTAATCCATTTTTCTGAGTTCATATAGAGGTCTCGCTGCTCTCCGTTGGCTGTGCAGAATGTTACATAATCATTAGTTGCCTAATGATTATGACAATAGTGTAGAGATCCTTATGGCGATCAGTACAGCTGATGGCATTGAGAGTGAGTGACAATGCTTGACCTCACTCTGACCTTGCCTTGCGGGATAAACCGTGAGAACCGGGAACCCCGATAGAAGGGCCTTCCGGTTAAGGAGTAAGCAACTCAGTTAGTCAGTTAGAAGTTAGAAGCCCAGCTAGCAAGATGTGAGTCTCACTGCGTGATTGTCTGGTCTGGGGATCTACGAATAAAGTAACATCATCGTAAATCGAAGTCTTTTGTTTATTACTAAAAACAAACAATGACACAGGGCTTCTGATAACAAGAAATCCCTAGTAAAAGAAACCAGACCCGAAGTCCCCAAGAAACACCACGACAAGACCAGACCAAGATAGATGATAGAAGAACCAAGCCGGCCAGAAGAATAGACGACCAGAGTAAGAAGTAAGAGAAGTATATAACATATACCTATTTAGGGCCGGTAAAGAAGACTATGCAACACAGAAGTGATTCGGCTTGTGCAGGTGTATTTGTGCCGAAGCATTTGAGAACTGTTACATAATCGCCGCCCAGCACCTATATTTGTGTTCTTGTGCCAGACTTGGAAAAGAACCTTAGAAAAATGTACTACCGATTATCTTGAGTTGCTGGGTGGTCTTTGTGGAATCACCGAAAAAGTAGTTAGGATAGATAACATCTTTTTAACGAGAGAAAGCAGACGATAAGTCTAGGATTAAGAAAAACACAGTCTTTTGGACTCCAAGAAATCTTTGATCTTTTAGGTTGGTGAACTCTGGTTGACCAGTGAGATTGGAATGAATAGAAAGAATCGAAAGGGCTCGAAAGTTCTAAAGTAGAACCTTCTAGAAGATTATTTAGAAATGCTATTTAAGACCCGTGAATAGAATCATGAGTTAGTTGGAGTTGGAGTCTGCGATCAGGGCAGTTAGCGTCCGCGTTCGGAGAAGGAGAGTCGGGCAGAAATCGGGGCCAGTGATCGTACGGAGTTAAGCTGTTGTCGCGGAAGACGATAAGGAAAGGCTAAGAAAAGCTTGTTCACCGAGAAGTTTACTAAGGACTAAAAACTCGAAGTTGAATCCAGTTAAAATACACCTCTTGTTAAGACAGAGATTATTAGAGACCCTCTCTCTCTCAAAAGTTATAGGACGTTTGGAATATAATAAACTTCTGAGAAGTAAACCCGGTGTTATTAGTCTGCTCTATTTACAACGAAAGAAATCTTTTTATGAATGGACTCACGACGCAAACAAGATAGTAAAGTCACTATCGTAAAGGGGACGACCCGTGGATAAAGTCAATTGGCCGTAACGAGGAGCACGCGGCGTACGTAAACGTGATACCTTTCCCTTGACCAAAAGAAGTGGGAGAAGGATTTTGGGGCACAGACGATGACTGCTAGATCTGGGGCGTGTATGTAAACAAACTGCTGTACGTACGAATATACGAGTAGTAGTGCCGCGAGAAAGAGAAGGCACTACGTTAAATACTAACTGGTACCCCAACGTAATAGATCCCTAACTGGTACTACTACGTTGCATATTAAGAATTAAGGCCGCTACATAACAGAACCACTGCCCTAACTCAACGACTATTAAACCACGGAAGGCACCCAATTGTTGTCATTATTAACCTTAGCTTAGTTTATCACACTCTTAGAAGAGTAAGGATTGAAATACATATCTAACGTTTACACCACACAATGTTCGGGTTGCTTAGAGTAAGTACTGCTTGGTAGTGGTCACCCATCTAAGGACAGAACCAGTTACTCGCTGTTTAACTTCAATAATATGGTAAAGCTGCGATATAAGGAGGTTTTCTTGTGCGTGTATGCATTTATGTGTGTATGCGCGTGCGTGCGTGTGTATTCTGGGTATTCTCGTTTAAGAAAGAAATATTATATATACATTAATATATATATATATATGATACTTTAATATATCTATACATATATATACATATACATATATATATATATATATATATATATATATATATATATATATATATCTTATTATAATGGAGATTGTGTGTTTTTCCGTCTGTAACCGAAACTATATTACTACTCAAGTCACAAATTCCCTTAATTATTTATATCACATTCTCAATGATTTTATTTTTAATTAAACCTAAATTATCAATAAAATTGTTTTATATTATTAATACTGTTAACCATATCTACATACTAATAATATGCAATTATATTTAAGTACAAAAAAAAATAGCGGTTTACAGTGTGAATGGGAAGGCTAATTTGCATATTGATATTAAAAATGAGATTTTAATAAATATGTGCTTAGTATTATTGATTTCTAACTGTTTGGTTTTATTTTAATGAATATAAGCAAACATTTCTTCAATCTTAAATGAAAGCCGTTAACAAGAAAAAATAACTGTCATTTTATTCTTCACTTCTTCTTTTAATTAAATACTTAAATTAGAAAAAATAACAATGAAAGACGAGAGTGATGGAAGAGTAAGTTTCAGTTGTTCTATTTTTCGATTATACCACCTCTATTTCAAATCTTTTTATCTGCATTCTTATTTAGTTTCATTAGCCTTTCTAATTTAATATAATATATTATTACATTAAAACTTAAATACTTGCACCCGGAGGGTGCATATATTTGCTAGTATATATATATATATATATATATATATATATATATATATGTATATATATATAATATTTTAATATATATACATACATATATGTATATATATATAATATTTTGATATATACATACATATATATGTATGAATATTTATATATATTATTTTTTTTGTTTTTAGTCATTCCTGTTGATTATTCCATTTTTAACTCATTTTTAAACACAAGTTATTTTTTTATCTATTTGACCCATAGATGAGATCCTACCAGGGACTGTCACTCGGGGCAGAGTGGGCCTGGGAGTAATGGTGACGAAGGAGTAGTCTACATTCCTTAGAGCTCCAGAATTAGAACCTTACCTCTAGATGCAGTTTAAATTCTTACTTAGGACACTATGACCCTCAGTCACCACCTTCTTGCTCCTGATAAAAAGAGTTGGTGTTTACCATAAGAACAATAAGACCAGGAAATTATAATCTAATACAGGGATTAGAGCTTGACGTATCCAGCCGATTGAGGTGCCCTCTCCGACTGCCAGTCTAGCCAAACTAAGTATCAAAGTGGAGTGTTACATGTTATGGTCTGCTCAACCACCAGCGTCTGTCCTTAAGCATCAGGGGTCGCTACCCACGGCTAGTAGCTCGATCCCTTTGGGGAATTTTACTCCTCTGCAGAGGTGTAGACGGGATTGTGCAAAAGTTTGAAAAATATTTTCATTGGGAACTTATTAGATTAAGTGTATCTGAAGCTTGCTCGTAACTCAAATTTTAGCAATCAACACAAAGCAAAAAATCAACCGATTGGCAGCTCGTAACTCGGAAAACTCGTAAGTTGGGACACTCATAAGTCAAGGCATCACTGCACATCTGAAATGATATCAAATTTTAACAACATGTGTAGAAACGACTCAAAATTCCTCATTTAATGTTTAAATGCCTTTTCTTTTCCAGTGAATGGCATTTCTCTACCTGGAAATATAGTTATTTACTAAGCTTAGCTTAGATATGGCACAAGGCCAGAAGTATGGGGCACCCAATGAGAAACGAACTCACTAACAATGGTTTGCGAAGCGAGCTTGCTAACCATTACACCACGTGAGGTGCCCTCTACCTGAAAATATATAGTTTTCAATACAGTATGGAATAGTCCTATTGGCCGGTGAAACTTTTTATATAGAATCTGTTTCTGCTAAACATGACATTAAACAATTCGGACCTAGACGCCAATAGGCACCCCAGCCCAGATCCGTTTTGAAAGGAACTGAATTTTGCATTTCATCGGTTGTTAGTAAACAAAATCAACAGCCGGCCGAAAAAAACAGTAACATTTTTATAGTAAAATAGTTTTTGATTTTAATAAAAAAAAAAATAGTTATTTCATGTTGTTGTTAGCATATGTGAAAAAATTAATTTTGCACTAAAGATAAACTAATATTCAGGTGCATAGAGATGATTGATGAAAATAATTACCTAAATAAATCGAAATAATTAAGAATATTAGTTAATTAGAAGAGTTAAAGTAGAATGTTGCATGTGATGGATTGCTCAGGCACCAGGGTTCTGTCGTTAAGCCTCACGGGTCGCCATCCACAGTCAACAGGTAACCCCATTGGAGGGGTATCTTACCACTCTACAGATGAGCAGTCGGCGTATTCTAGTGATGTTGAAGAATATTATCTATCTGATCAAAAAGTCTGAAATTCTGATCAGAGATTAAAATATTTGTGAACATATTTACAAAAGTATTTCCTATGGTGGTATCGGAATGACAGGTGCCTGATTCAACGCCAAGATTCATAATCAAATATCCGACGAAGAATCTGTAAATTCCTTTCGGGAATGCGCACACAAGGGGTGTTCGTTGTATTGATTTTTGTATACCTGCTCATTTCTCGCGAGATTCTCATTTTTGCGTCGTGTTTTGGCGATTTAAACTTGACGTCAAAACGTTCTTGACAGATACATCTCCCGTGGAGCAACATTTGTAATGCTATGTTCAAACAGTCAGGTGTTCTGCTTTCTGTCTACGAACTTTTTCTTAATTTGGTTCCACTGACGATACAAACTTGTTTTCTGAATAATTGATTCGAATGAACGAACGCCTTTGTCTTCGACTGGCTCAACTGATAAATCCTTTAAAGTCATTTATTCTTATCTTAGCGGAAAAGCTGTAATTTAACAAGGATTTTCGTTTCAACTTAGAGATAATGAAATTCTTATGATTCTCTTGGCAGAGTTTCTGAATTTTGAGCTGGAAACAAAATTGTATGTTAACCAGACTCAGAATGGGCAAAAAGAGCTAAGAATAAGTTCTTCTGACAAATAAACAAACCTTCTGAAATTAATGTTTATGATATTTTGCTGATTGTCGGTTACTAGAAGATATTTCCAAGGGAAATTCTTATCAAAAATCCATTATATTTGACAAAATAGGAATACATATTTACCAACCCCTCCACACGATGTGCTACAATTCCAATATATATATATATAAGAAATGGATATAAAGTAACCTACTCGAGTTTCATCATCTGAATCGTCAGGGTTACATCCGCTGAATTAATCGAGTTTACGATTAATATCAGTTGATACCACGTATGTCTGTTGAAACGGGTCTTATCGTTATAGATGAACGCTTGTTTATATATATGACGATTCAGATGATGAAACTCGAGTAGGTTTCTTTATATCCATTTCTTAAATAAATTTTGCTCTACATTGTATTGAGCACTGTGTATTTGTTTTTTCACGGTCTTAACCCTGGATACTGTGCGCTCCCAACGATCGTACCCGTACCTACCGGTAAGCCACTACTCATATATATATATATATATATATATATATATATATATATATATATAGTATCCGATTGCTGCTTTAACTTTTCCGTCGCAGTGGCGTCAGTAAATAATCCAAAAGTGCTCAATATATTAAAAATATAGAGCAGTAATAGTACTAATAATATTATTGTTAAATAAAGGGTCTACCATGGTTTCAATCAAAAATGATTTGCTCAGGCCCCTACTCTACATTAAATAGTTATTATCTGATAAATATCTTCAATTTAACTAAGGAATTACATCGACTCAGGGTCCTGAGGAAATCATTTTTTGATTGAAACCATGGTAGACCCTTTATTTTGCATCTAACAATAATATTGTTAGTATTATATATATATTATATATATATATATATATATATATATATATATATACACGCACACACACGCACACACACACACGCACGCACGCACATATATATATATATATATATATATATATATATATATGTTAATTTATTTCACGGAGTTTAACACGTTTGAATTCAGAGTTTTCCTTCGACTTGATCTGTTGCTTTACAAAGTTAAAGAGTCCAATCTGTCCTACATTTTACCCGTATCAGGGAGGATAATAGTTGGTTGCACACCTTTCCCAAGGGTATTAGCACTATGTGCTTACTACTGAAGGCGGTAGAAGATGAAGCATGATAAAAGTGTTAATATGTGCAATATTTTGGGGTATAACATGTCATCTCTTTTGCTAAAGATAATAAATTTAAAATGAAATGTTCGCTTTTAACGAGAAGTAAATGTTTTATGTGATTTTGTCTTTGCCACTGTTTGGTGATACTGGGTTGTCGATTTTATTCAGAATTACCTTTCCACTTTATTATAAATTAGCAAATATATGCACCCTCCGGGTGCAAGTATTTAAGTTTTAATATGATAAAATATCATATTAAATTAGAAAGGCTAATGAAACTGAATAAAAAAACAGATAAAAAGTTTTGGAACAGAGGGGGTATGATTGAAAAATAGAACAAATTTGAAACTAACTCTTCCATCATTTTCCATTACTCCCGTCTTTCATTGGTAAATTTTCCTAATTTAACTATTTAGTTAGAATAGGAAGTAACGAATAAAATTACAGTTATTTCTTCTTGTTAATGGATTTCTTTTAAGATTTATCCCCGAGATGTTTGCTCATATTCAATAAGATAAAACCAAACAATTAGAAACCAATAATACCAAGCATATATTTATTAAAATCAAATTTTTAATATCAATATGCAAATCAGCCTTCCCATTCACACGGTAATCCACTACTTTGTTTTATATATAAATACAATTGTATATTAATAGTAAGTAGATATGGTCAACAGTCTTAATGATGTAAAACAATTTTATTAATAATTGAGGTTTAAATAAAAATAAAATCATAGAGAATGTTATGTAAACAACAAAGAGAATTGTGTCTTGTATAGTAATATAGTTTCGGTTACAGACAGAAAAACACACAATCTCCATTATAATAAGAAGATATTGTCTGGTGATGTTTGTAACTAAAAAAGAGTTAGTGTCTCTTAAAGGAAATATTATAGATTGGGTTAGCTCAGTCGGTAGAGCGTTCGGCTAGAAACCACAAGATTTCTAGTTCGATACCGGCTCTCGCCAACTCAGTATATGAGTAGCACAGGGTCTGGGCGGTAAAGTAAGGAGCTGATGGTAGATGTGGCACTCCACCCCAGACGCAAAAACAATCTCCTTGGTCTAGCGCTAGTGAAAGGGGATAGACTCCCTCGCTGATTGGCTGATACCGACTTTAGGCCACCCCGACGACTTTACTTATGGGTATCTTGCAAAGACACGCACACACAAATACATACACACGATATATATATATATATATATATATATATTATATAGGAGAGTGCTCAATATAAAAAATAGAGCTATTATATAATATAATAAAATAAATATATAAAGGTTTTATATATTTATTTATTTGATGACAAAGGAACAGTCACGACCATTTGGTTTCTTGCATGCGTAACCGCAAACATACGTCGAAAGAAAATGGTCGTGACTGTTCCTTTGTCATCAAATAAATAAATATATAAAACCTTTATTTTTTATTATATTATATTAAATATATATATTTAGATGCTTCAACATCTAGTGCCTACTAAGGACAACCATGTTTAAGAGTCTTTGTATATATATATATATATACAAACAAACACACACAAATATACTTCTTCTATGGGTAGACTTATTGCTTATTAATTTTGTATTTGTCCCCAGACAGAAGATAAGAAAATGGGCGATGATAATGAATTGATACTTTACTTTAATTCCTGTCCGAAAGCCAGGGAATTACCTTTTGTAGTTGTTAAAAATTTCACAAGTTAATATTTTAGACCCCGGAACTCCAGGGGAAGCCGTCCCCTCATGTTTAGTACGTAGAGGTAGTCGCCTGTTTGGTTCTTACTTCACTGGTATGATGGGCCCATCGCTTCAACATCTAGTGCCTACTAAGGACAACCATGTTTAAGAGTCTTACGGTTTAGAAGGAGCTCTTATTTCTCCGTTGTTGTAGGCAAATTGTCGGACAAAGAAGGAACAAACAGGAAAGTAAGTGCAAACACTTGTATTGACAAAATTACATAAAATTGTTGCAAATTTTAATGGTATTTGCTACGAGACTTGTCTGTGGAGGAATCTTCTTGTAGTACTGGTGATACCACGGTTTTCTTCTCGTCGGTAGGAAATGTAGATAAGACGCTTCGTCTCGGTAGTTGCTCGTCCTTTAGTCAGTGTGCAATAGTACTGGCCTTTATGCAGTATGCAGATACAATGCCTTAGAAGGAAGCTGGTTGTAAAGTTCTATGATAAGTGGACCCTGTTTTGGGGCTTGGTAATGAGAGCATGGTGTTTTTATGCCTCTTCTTCAGTACTGCTTTGCGATAAGTAAGCCCTGTTTTTGGGCTCGGTAATGAATGAAGTGTAGAGACTGCTGTTTATGCGACTACCCTCAGTGGGTGCTCCGTGATAAGTAGGCCCTAATTTTGGGCTAAGTGAGAGAACATTTATCTTGACGTCTCTCGTTGGTAACGTCTCCCTGATAAGTGAAGTTTTGGTATTTGGCGCCAACATACGATGTTGGCATTCGCCCACTGGCGGCGGGGAGATAATTAGCTATGGAATTTTCAACATGTTATCTATCTCCAAGTTATAATGATGAATTTTAGTTTAGGATTACAACTTTTGGTGATCAATTTAAAACAAGAATTAGAAATGAATATTTTGATTTAAAAACATCCCTAAAAAAGAATTCTGCTAGAAAAAAGAAAACGACAGAGAAAATGAAAGAAGATAGAAAAAAACTTTAAAAATGAAAAAAAAAAAAAAAAAAGTAAAACGGGAAGAAGCGTGGGGAAAAAGATAGGAAGGAAATTTTTCGTTTAAGATTTATATCAATAGACAGAACGTCAAATTGTCAAATTTCCGGTTTCATAGAGGGAATTCAACTTCCATTTCGATGGATAAATATTGAAAAAAGGCAAGCATATACAAAGGTAAAAATAAACACGAAATTGTAGAATATAACATAAATAAATAAAACTGAAAAATGATGAATAAATAAATAGATAAAGTCGTGTTCATTCGTGTATGAGTCGAGATTTTCTTAAAAATGGTGACAAACTTAACGGTTCTAAATTCCACCGTCGTATGAAACGACGAAAGAAAAAAAATACCAAAAATCAGGGATTTAACCGAATTTAATGAAATTTTCAGTGTTGATATATTAATGAATAAAAGATATAATGCACCAGTTATTTTATTTAAAAACTTTTACATTTTTTTTTTCTGGTCAGTTAACTTTTAACCACGTATCTTTGAGGTGTAACACAGATGATGGTGGTTAGGTCCGTTAAGTTCGATTTAACGAACAAGTTTGCATGTTAACATCATGAGAAAGCTCTATCCACCAATTAAGATCTATTAACTTCCAAGGGAGTCACCGCGTGGTTAAGCTGCTGACTACGACATCTTTGTATACCCACCGAGCTATTATGTTCATTTGTCCACTAATACTCTTGGAAAAGATATGAACTCCCTCATCTCCCTAGCAATGGGTTAAGTAATGCCACTATTGTTCTTCTACAAGGATGGCTTTAATCATTCCCCTCAGATATCATTGCCATTTCTTCCACTTTGCTTAAAAAAGTGTTGAGTCAATGAAAAATCTATTCCCATGATGTAAGTTTGTCACTGCTATATTATCTTGGGTATAATGATAATAGGTGTGAGGTTCAAAGTCATAATTGCACATACAACTCCGACGCATTTCTGAGACAAAACATTTCATATAATACAGCACATGAATAAACAAGATACATAAACAATGGAAGATAGATTAGTGTACATAAACATACATACATAAAAGTCACTGACACGATAATATAAAAGTACACATAATATAAAGGTACAGACATGAGACTAAGAATAGTCCATGCTGTATAAATCACTTACAGTGACCAGTAGCCGGCGCTGAGGGCCGAAGCCCCAACGAGAAGGGAATGACAATTGTCTAACCCATGTTGGTACCTACGAGGAGAGGTAGAAAAGAGGAAGAGAAGTTTGAAATAGCCGCTTAAATACCAGAGGTCCCCTAGTGGGAACAAATGACATCCAGCGGGCATATAACTCATCAGGCAAAGGGAAGATAATCCCCACATAGGTAATGCTTATCTGAAACACACCGGTTGAAGTAAACACCGCCTATTATATGATTGATATCAATAAAGTATTAGATCCGCCATTTTGTGGGTTAAACGTATTGTTATTGGATGATTTTGTTGTTTGTTTTCCGGCATATCAACCTTCTCGTGTCATTTATTACTAAATTAAGTCATGCTGATATTCAGTTTCTTACAGTACCTGTTGTTGATAAAATAGTCACCCATCTAATTAATGAACAGTCTCATTGCTGCTTCACTTCAGTGATCTAGCGGGAACCGGTGATTTCAACGTGACTTGACCGTTAGCCAACAGGAGGAAGGGATGGATTTTAAAACCAAAGTTTTTTGCTCGTTTTGTTTACATGCATAACCGATTTAGGGTTATTTAATGCTGAATCAAGGCATTTTAATATTCGGTTTTTATATTACCTGCTATTGCTTAAATATTCATCCATCTAAGAATTGTACAGCCTTATCACTGCTTAACTTCGACGATTTCACCATGGAGTGGGGGTCCAGTGGCTTCGGCCGTGGATCTTTACAAGTTAATAGCGTCGATTCCAGGGGGCTATCCCCCCAGGCAATACCTGCCCCCTTGACTTAAAGGGGCAGGGCTGGGTTTATTGCCCAGCGCCTGAGGCGCCCCCTTGAGGGGGAATGCCGAAGGGATCGACGCATTTTTTTGTCCTTTCCCACCCATGAGCTTCGGCTTATGGGCCACGTTAAAACGAGGCCTTGTGCGCAGCCCATACAAGTGGGGTATGAGGAAAATACCTGAAGGGTTAATCTGCAGCGATTTTAAAATCAAATACAATATATTACCACTGCCTAATAATAAATGATGAATAATTTCAATTAAAAAAAAGGATGCTGGTTATTTTTTCTTATCTTGCCGCCTAGAATATTTTTATATCCGTCATTAAATTTTCTGAAGTTTTCAAATTTCTTTGTTTTAATAAAAAAAACCGAATAAACTGAGTTGCAATTTTATTGTTGATTGTATGTTTTTAACTGACATGTTTTCTTTTTTCTTTTTGTATTCATTAATTGAGATAAAATTTATTTCATTTCATTTTCGGTTCTTTTCTTTTCATTGATTTTCTTTATGTTATCTCCTCCTTTTTTATCACCAGTGACACTTTGACAGTTTCAACAGCTTTGTCATTATCAAGGTCATTATGTCTGATTTACTTCCTAATATTATTTTCAATTGTTTTATCTTCATCTTACATTTTTTTAACTGAACCACATAAAATCTATTTAATGAAATATCAAATACAAGCATACACGCACACACACACACAACACACGCTCAAACACACTCACACGCACACACACAAACACACACGTGCGTGCACACACAAACACGAACAGGACCGGGGCTGTAGAATACGCCGACTGATTTGAATGCATTAAATATTGATCTGAAATATCTGATACGAAAATTAGCCTTATCGGCTGTTGCTGTAAAATATACCGACTGCACCTCTGCAGACGCCCCCCATGGGACAAATGCGACCAGTGATACTTAAGGACGGAATCCTGGTGGTTTAGCTTTGGCCCTTACTTACGCTAGACGGGCCCTCGGAGATGCCCCCCCGATCAATCGTTAGGTCACGTCAAAACCTACCACTTCTATGATTGTCTTAACCCTATTGCCCGTATGGTAACGCCAACCCCTTTTATCTTATATGTGCTGAAGGTAGTGGCTGAGGGTTTAGTGTCTGGGTATAATGATAAACTACGTCTAATGGTAAAGTTCCAACTGTGTCTACTTTAGCCCGGGGTGGTAGTACCTTTTAGGACCCCATCTATAGGTATAGAAGAAGGGAAATATATGGGGGGAAATAGACCTTCGAATCAACAAGCTCCTGCCGAGGGGGAACCAAAAACAAGCGAGTTCTCCTTTTTCTCACAAGCCAGACCTCTGTTGGTCAACACATTCTTCGTCTAGCAGCTGGAAAATCCGTCGTCGTAGTCGAAATAATCTTTAGCAGTTCAAAATCACATTTCCTATTTAGTTTTGTTTCTGTTCGACTAAAATCCATTTCTTTACTGAAAAGCGCTTCGTCGTCGACTACTTCTGCTTCTGCTGCTTCTGCTGCTGCTGACTGCCCAGCGCTCGACTCACTTGTTATTTTATGGGCATATTAGCCAAACATCCGGGCACATCAGTCGAACTATGCATTTGTTTTTGCATGCGGAGGACGCGAGTTCGATCCCGGCAAGCAAGACAATGTCTTGCTCTTTTTTCTTTCTCGTTCTCCGTCACAATTGGTTAAAAAAAATGAGCTTGAAAAAAGTATGTAAAAATTGAGTTTAAAAAATGGAATGCCCATCAGGAATGAATAAAAGAAAACGTCTTTGCCATATAATAACCTAACACAGGTTGACATACCGTAAAATCCAACCAACCAACCAACCCACACAAACATACACCCACCCACATATATACATGCATTATTTACATTAATCATTCTGATAAAATTAAGTTTCATCAGACTTTGCACCATTATCTTTTTACCAACCATTCACAGGTAATCCACGAATATTATCTTTCTGCCAACAGCAATAAGTTGACAGATTTTTTGTGGCTTGGGGTAAAGACAGATAAAGAAAATATGTTCAAGTACTGAATTCTAGATAGTTGACACTTAACTGCATCTGGTGATGGTGATACTGTTCTGGAATTCTGGAGAGTGTAGAGTACCTTCGTTATTGCAATTGCTTCTAGATCCATAATCAGCATCAATATCATCAAGGTGAGCTGAGAGTACGAATTTCTTTAACTATCTTTCGCCATCCCTTATCTGTCTTCGCTCTAGATGAATTGTCTGGAGAGCATCCAGGGTTCATTCAGAACAGATGAGTTTAAGTTTATGGTAGTAGGCAAACACTAGTGTTCCCTTGTGTATATATATATATATAGATATATATCTACCAACTCCTCCGCACGAGCAGGATACAACACAAGGTCAATTTCTTAAGCGGAGTTCAGCAGGTTTGAATTCAGAGTTTTCTTCTCCTAGACTGGTTACCTAGCAATGGTTAAAGAACCCAGACTGTCCTGCTATTTACCCATAGCTGGAGGGAGAGTAGGATTCATACCTTTCCCAAGGGTATTAGCGCTAAGTGAAATGCAATTACCACGTTCAGGATTTGAACTCGGGGCGACGAGTCCATTTCCCATGACTTTAACCATTACACCACGTGCTTCCTTGTGTATAAGTCTATGGGAGAATATACAACTGCAGTTCTGTAGGATGATGCTTCTGTTGCATAGCGGCGTTTTCACGGTACCAAGAAAATTAGAAGAATTTCTATTAGAAATAATAAATCTTATTTGATGCACAAAAAAGGCATCTTAATCTGATTTTAAGTATTTATTAAAATAAATTTTGAGTTTTCCTTGAAACAAAATTTCTAATAAATTTCTACAGTAAGTCATTTCCAATAAATTTCTATAGTAACATCATGAAAATTCATTAGAAATGATTTTACTTTATTAAAACCATTTCTAATGATTTTTAATAGCAAAACCATTTCCAATGAATTTTTATAGTAAAATCAGTTCTAAGGAATTTCTATATAGAAATTTGACTACAGAAATTCATTAAAAATGATTTTACTATATAGTAAAATCATTTTGAATGAATTTCTATAGTAAAATCATTTCTAATGAAACCCTCTAAGAAAAAAAAAATTTGAATAAAATACCATATCTATCTGTTATATACTGGCATCAAATGGCAATATGTTGCATACTGGCATCAAATGTCTATTGTCATATACTGGCTTCAAATTCACGGCCCTACTTTGTGTATCTGTATACATAGCGGGTATCGTCACTAACCCTAGACGATATATGTAGTTGTCGTTTAATGAAATCTACAACACATGGGTATAGTAGGAGCTTTTACTTTATTTCTCTCATCGGCTGTACGTGGTGGGCGGCGAGCGTTGACAACAAAATGACCGAGGGTTGACAATGACTACTACTGCTGCTGGGATGACTAGCGTTGGTGAGGTGGAGGGTGGCTGGTGGGTCCCACAGCCGTTGGCTGCAATGGACCATGAGCGCCCGTCGCTCACTTGTTCTCCGTCCGCTGTCTCCTGTCTGACTGTCTCACTGACTGCCGGCTCGAACCCTCAAGCCCTTTATATTCATAGACACTCCTATGCATCTTTATCTTTTGATCTGATAACGGGCCCCTGCTATATATTTCTTTATCCTCTCCCTGCTTCTTTGACCGGAAAGCCTCGCTTCCGTTTTTTAATTTCTTTGTTCGCCTCTACCGGGAAAAAAACGTCCTTTGTAACTTTTTTTCGTCTTTTCTTTGTTTAATTTAACCAGAAATTCCTATTTCCGTTTGTACAATATACAACACTTCCAGAATGTGTTCAAAAGAGCATACAGGACACTACGGTTGTTCCAATTTGACTTTTTCCAAAACCGTTTCATCAAAGTCCAAGTTGTGCTGCCATACAATACAACTTGGATGAATTTCCACTTATCTTGGAAGTCAGATTTTCTCACGGTCGATAGCAGTGCTTGCTTTACCTATGTTTACCGATGTTGACATCGCTTTCAGTAGATAAGATCGTCAGGGGCGGCCTCATGTCTGTATCAGCCGGACAGCGAGGGAGTCTATCCCCTTTTCACTAGAACTAGACCAAGGAGATTGTTTTAGCGCCTGGGATGGAGCACCACACGTACCATGATTTCTACTTTACCGCACAGATAACTGTGCTAGACCTTCCGCCCAGCCTAGCTGGGGGTCCAGTGAGCTTAGGCCGCTGAATCAGGTGTTGTAATTAATAGCGTCGATCCCAGGGAGCTATCCCCCCTATACCTGCCATCTTGAGTTAAAGGGGCGGGGCTGTGTTTATTGCCCAGCGCCTGAGGCGCCCCCTTGAGGGGGAATGCCGACGGGATCGATGCAATTTTTCCACCTGCCACCCATGAGTCTCGGCTTGTGTGTGGTCCCACGTTAATAGGGCCTTGTGCTTAACCCGTACAAATGGGGTACGAGGTAAATAATCAGATCCTGTGATACTCATACACTGAGTCGGAACCAGGAACCTTGCGATTCCTTGCCGATCACTCTACCGACTTAGCTAACCCGGCCCTATAAATTACCTTATCTACCATAGCGGGGGTGGTGTAGATAAGATAATGCTACCAAAATATATGGTTTACTGGTTAACTAATTCCAGAGGCTTGACATTTGATGAGGAGATGGGAACAAACGCATGAATACCGATTTATCTGAATTCACACAGACACCAATGCCTCTTGCCACTTGTTCCAGACAATGATTCAGCTTGTGGTTTATTTACAATATGTGCTAGATCCTGCATAGTCTGCATCACTAATAATTCTTGCGGAGTATCGCCTGCTTGACGCCACCTTTGTTTTAGTGTAAAACCATTTTTCTTCATTAGATCTGTTGACGTTTGTACGATATAATCTAGGCAGATTATGAACAGAAATGGTGCCAATATATCTCCTTGCAAGATTCTAGCGATAATGTCAAAGACGGCAGTACCGCCATCCCGTGAGTGAACTATTGATTTCGTCTTTTTGTAGAGCATCATTATAGCGCTAATGGTTTCTTTGAAAAGCCCAGGTGCTAGAAGTACTTGCTCCATTTTTCCTCTATGTAGGAAATCAACTGCTTGGGCGAAGTGTTACCCCGATATTTATTTTTTTTTTTTTGCACGGATAGTCAGAATCTAAGAAGTTTTAGATCGATTTCTCTAAAAATTGTTTTGATTTTTTTCCTAAGAATGTTCTCAACTTCAGTTCGGGTGCGATTGAAAAGGCAGGGTATTATAAACTTTACCTGCTAAAGAAGTAAGTGTTACACTTCTATAGTTCGATAGTTCAAAGGTCAACTTTCATTAAGTAGTAGAGGGCGCAGACTTCCTTTCATTTTGCTATTATCATTGGATATGAGATTCCTGAGGAGAAGAGTGTATTATAAGAGTATTCCAAGTGTGTAGCCGTGGAAATAATGAGATGCAGCATGGTAGATGGGAAGCAATGTGGGCGCGTTCAAAAGCGGGTCAGTGCTACGCTACATGTAATGCTGCACGGAGAATCCAGACCATATGACCTTTGGGCACCCCTTTTGCGATCTCGATTCGTAGAGACATTTTTTTCCATTTACACCGTCAAAATCTGGTTAATTATTAACAGACGATTTTTAGAGTTTTTTTTTTTAAATTATAAAACTAACCATAACCCCTAACCCTAACCCCTAACAAACAACCGGACTTTGACGGTGTAAATGGAAAAAATGTCCCCACGAATCGAGATCGCAAAAGGGGTGCCTAAAGGTCATATGACCCGAGAATCCTCTTAGATCAATTGCTAGGATCAACTAGTTCAGTCAAGAAACAACTGCTAGTTGAGGGATGTTGTGTAATCATTGTCGTCGTGGGAAATGGACACAGTGGCCAGGGTTCAAATCCTGGACGAGGCTGCTTGCATTTCACATTGGGAAAGGTAGGCATTCAATAATTCTCCCTCGAGCTATGAGTAAATTGTAGGGCAGAATCGCCTCTTTAACCTAGGTATGGCAACCGGGCAAGGAGAAGGAAAACTGAATTCATACCTTTTAAGCTCCACTTAAATATATACCTTGAGTCATATCCTGCTTGTGCGGAGAGTTTTGGTAAGTACATACAAAGAGGACGAAACCCACATATAGGCTGCATTTAATCCAGCAGACAGTAGTCAGACGGTCAATCAAAGCGTTCAAGGGTTCACGGGTTCCTACTCTCGTCCCCACTCTCTCTCTCCACTAAGTCTGTGTTAACTTGGAACTGGTATTTTCATCACATTTTTTTAACCGAATCGGCCATTTCATCTGATTCGGTGTCCAACAACAAACGATGATCTAAGAGTCAACATCTACAAGTTAAACAGATGATTATCTATTTCATTCTTTCTTTTTTCTTTCTTCTTTCTCTTTCTCACTTTCTCTTTCTCACTTTCTCTTTCTCTTCTCATCTCTTTCTCTCTCTTTCTCACTTTCTCACTTTCTCTTTCTCTTTCTCTCTTCTCTTTCTCTCTTTCTCTTTTCACTTTCTCACTTTCTCTTCTCTTTTCTTTCTTCTTTCTCTTCTCACTTCTCTTTCTCTTTCTTTCTTTCTATCACATTCTCTTTCTCTTTTCTCTCTTTCTCTCTTTCTCTTTTCTTCTCTTCTTTCTCTCTTTCTCTTTCTCACTTTCTCTTTCTCTCTCTTTCTCTTTCTCTTTCTCACTTTCTCTCTCTCTCTTTCTCTTTTTCTCTTTCTCACTTTCTCTTCTCTCTTCTTCTCACTTTCTCACTTTCTCTTTCTCTTTCTCTTTCTTTCTTCACATTCTCTTTCGCTCTTTCTCTTTTCTCTCTTTCTCACTTTCTCTTTCTCTCTCTTCTCTTCTCACTCTCACTTTCTCTTTCTCTTCTTTCTTTCTCTCACATTCTCTTTCGCTCTTTCTCTTTTCTCTCTTTCTCACTTTCTCTTCTCTCTCTTTCTCACTTTCTCTTTCTCTTTCTTTCTTTCTCTCCATTCTTTTCGCTCTTTCTCTTCTCTCTTTCTCTCTTTCTTTCTCTCACTTTCTCTTTCTCACTTTCTCTTCTCTCTTTTCTTTCTCTCACTTTCTCTTTCTATTTCTAACTTTCTCTTTCTCTCTTTCTCTTTCTTTCCCTCTTTCTCTTTCTCTTTCATCACATTTGTTTTTTAACCGAATCGGCCATTTCATCTGATTCGGTGTCCATCAACAAACGATGATCTAAGAGTCAACATCTACAAGTTAAACAGATGATTATCTATTTCTTTCTTTTTTCTTTCTTTCTTTCTCTTTCTCACTTTCTCTTTCTCTTTCTCTCACTTTCTCTTTTTCTCACTTTCTCTTTCTCACTTTCTCACTTTCTCTTTCTCTTTCTTTCTCTCACATTCTCTTTCGCTTTATCTCTTTCTCTCTTTCTCACTTTCTCTTTCTCTCTCTTTCTCTTTCTCTCTTTCTCTTTCTCTCTTTCTCTTTCTCTTTCTTTCCCTCTTTCTCTTTCTCTTTCATCACATTTGTTTTTTTAACCGAATCGGCCATTTCATCTGAAGTTAAACAGATGATTATCTATTTCGTTCTTTCTTTTTTCTTTCTTTCTTTCTCTTTCAATTTTTATCCATTTTCAATTCTTTCTTTCTTTCTTTTCCATATTTCTTTAGTTCGTTCTACTTCCTTCGTTATTTCTTTACTTTTTTTTTGTTATCGGAATGTCTGTGTATGCTACACAGACATTTCAATAAAATAAAAAAAACACAATTATTTTTTATTATATTCTGTTTTTTTTGTTTGTTTTTTTCTTCATATGTTTTCTTTTTATTCTTATATTTTAAACATGAAGTCTGAGACATCAAACGAAAGAGATTCTTGTACGCACGTATGAATGATAATTGTATTTCTTTTCTCCCTCTATTTTCTATCTCTATCTTTCTCACCTTTTCTTTCTCACTTTCTCTTTCTATCTCTTTTCTTTTTTTCACTTTCTCTCTTTCTCTTTCTCTCTCTCTTTTCTTTTTTTCACTTTCTCTCTTACTCGTTCTCAGATTCTCGTTCTCTCTCTTTCTCTCTCTCTTTCTCTTTCTCTTCCTCACTTTCTCTTTCTCTCTCTTCTCTTTCTCTCTTTCTTCTCTCTTCTCTCTTCTCTTTCTCATTCTCTTCTCTCTCTTTCTCTTTCTCACTTTCTCTTTCTCTCTCTCTTTTCTCCATTTATCTTTCGCTCTTTTTCTTTCTTTTTCTCTTTCTGTTTCTGTTTCTCTTTCTCACTTTCTCTTTCTCTCTCTTTCTTTCTCACTTTCTCTCTCTTTCTTTCTTTCTCTCACATTCTCTTTCGCTCTTTCTCTTTCTCGTTTCTTTCTCTCTTTCTCTCTTTCTCTTTCTCTCTTTCACTTTCCTCTTTCTTTCTCACTTTCTCTTTCTCTCTTTTCTCCCTTTACCTTTCACTCTTCTCTTTCTTTTCTTCTTTTCTCTTTCTCACTTTCTTCTTTTTCTCTTCACACTTTCTTTCTCTCTCTTTCTCTTTCTCCACTTTCTCTTTCCTCTCACTTTCTCTTTCTCTTTCTCTTTCTCACTTTCTCTTTCTCTCTCTTTCTCTTTTCTCACTTTCTCTTTCTTTCTTTCTCTCACATTCTCTTCCCCTCTTCTCTTTCTCTCTTTCTTTTTCTCTCACTTCTCTTTCTCTTCTCTTTCTCTTTCTCACTTTCTCTTTCTCTCTTTCTCCTCTCACTTTCTCTTCGCTCTTTCTCTTTCTTTCTCTTTCTTCTACTTTCTCCCTTTCTCTTTCTTTCTTTCTTCCTATCTCTTTCTCTCTTTCTCTTTCTCTTTCTCACTTTCTCTTTCTCTCTCTTTCTATTTCTCTCTCTTTCTCTTTCTATCTCTTTCTCTTTCTCTGTCTTTCTCTTTCTCTCTCTTTCTCTTTCTCTCTCTCTCACTTTCTCACTTTCTCTTTCTCACACTTTCTCTTTCTCTCTTTCTCTTTCTCTTTCTCACTTTCTCTTTCTCTCACTTTCTCTTTTTCTCACTTTCTCTTTCTCTCACTTTCTCTATCTTTCTCACTTTCTCTTTCTCTCACTTTCTCTTTCTCTCTATTCTTAAGAGACAGATGCCAAATTGCCTTCAGTATTTACACCTGTTACAAATAACTGTTCATTTATTTCTTGAGACGCATCGACCGCTTCCGTCTATATCACCTCCGTGTGAAAAGAACTAAAATACAAGAAATGAAAAATAAAATTTTTTGCGGCAATTGAAGAAGAAATATTCACAATCGTCATTCCATCTTGAAATTAGCCTTTAGCAAAGTAGATTGTTTTCGCGATATTTTTTTCGATTCATCAAAATGTTGGTTACACTCGCCATCAATTCTAAACACATAACAATCTCCGAAAAATAACTGCATTCAGATTTTGACAATCTACGAAAATTTAGGGATATTTTTTTTTAAAGAGAAAATTTCTTTTTTTCTTTTTTTCTCGACTCATTTCTTTTGTCCATTTTCAATTCTTTTTTCTTTCGATATTTCTTCTTCCTTATTAATGTTTTTCTTTCTTCTTTTAGCTACAAATATTTTTCTTTCTTTTTTCTTTCTTTTTCTTGACTTAATTTTTTTTTTTCATTTGCAATTCTTTCTTTCTTTCTTTCTTTCTTTCTTTCTTTCTTTCTTTCGATCCTTTTTTCTTTTCTTCTTTCTGTTTCTTTTATTTATTTATTTCCTTTCTTGTTTTACCTATACGCATTTTCTTTTTTTTTCTTTCTTTCTTTCTTTCTTTCTTTCTTTCTTTTTTTTCTTTCTTTTTTTTTATCCTTCTTTTTTACTTTCCTTCTTTCCTTCATTTTTTATTTTCTTTCTTTCTTTCCATTTTTCTCTTTACTTCCTTCATTTCTCTTTTTCTTTCTTCTTTTAGCTATTACCATTCTTTATTCTTTCTTTCCTTCTTTTGACTATTTTTATCCATTCTTTGTATTTCTTTCTTTCTTTCTTTCTTTCTTTCTTTCTTTCTTTCTTTGTTTTTTCTTTCTTTTTCTCTTTACCTCCTTCATTTCCTTTTTCTTTCTTCTTTTAGCTATTAACATTTTTATTTATTCTTTCTTCTTTCTTTTCTTTCTTTTTTCTTTCTTTCATTCTCGCAACGGTTTAAAAAAATCTATTTTCAATGCTTGCTTTCTTCTTTTTTCTTTCTTCTTTCTTTCTCTTCAATTTTTATCCATTTTAATCTTTCTTTCTCTTCGATCTTTCATTAGTTCGTTCTACTTCCTTCGTTCTTTTACTTTCTTATTTTAGCAATTAAAAATAATCAGTTTCTTTCTTTCTTTCTTTCTTTCTTATTTATAGACTAATTTTTTTATCCATTTTCAATATTTTTCTTTCTTTCTTTTTTTCTTTCTTTCTTTCATCTACGTCATTTTTTAAACATTGAAAAGTTTTGAAAAATGTTTGGTGATAATTTTATTATTTTTGAAAAGAATAGAAAATAAAAGGAAAATTTTTGCATTGAATATGTGAATCGACAAATGAATAAAACCATACAATTTTGAAGTAGTACAGACAAATTTCTCATAATTGAATTGAAAGAACACTCGACAAATTCGCTTAGTCCATGTCTAATGGAAATATTGATGAAACTAGCACAAAGACGAGTAAATATGTTTGTCTAAAAACATAAAGTATAACAGGAATAAAACACGACAGAAGATGAATAAACAGTATTTCTACTCCATTAGCACCAGAAAATACTGAATTGTGACTGTGAATATTAACATAAGACACAAACACTCCTGTCTATTTGTCTAGCCATTATCTGATATTTTTAAGTGTCGAGATTATGGCGCTCGTGCGTGGATATAACGAGCACAACAAACACGATTCTCTACGCAGAATATATCAATCAGCTGTGAAATACATTCAAGATCTAAGTACCTGTTTGACCTTATGGTGTTAAACAGACACAGTGTTAAGTTTTTAAATGCTATCCTTGGCCAGTTGAAAAGGGCTTAAAGTAAGTAAGTCCTGAGTTATGGAATCCTTTGGTAAGCGAATAAGTCCTATCCTGCGTATTGTTAAAGGTCCCGTGATTTAATCCTATGTCCGTCGTCCACAAAGTCGCAGTAGTTATGAGCAGTACTTTCTAATTAAGTATTGTGTCAACAGCAGAGTACTGCCAGTGATTGGCCAAGAGTTTGATCACGTGGTTCTCGCCGAGTCTATAAGTAGAAGTTGGGCTTTTGTCACACACCTGTAACACCATAAAAGAAATATCAGAGAAAGAACACAATGTGTTTTTGAATTCGTTGTTCTGTGCAAGTCGTGAAGGACTGCTGAAATATTACTTCGTATAGCAGCAGTGGACGCTTTATCGGCGGACTAAAACTCAATATCAATTTCAATTTAAAACTGATTACCTGGGTGTCGAGATTTTTTTTTATAAGGTGTGTGTCAAAAGCCCACTTCTACTTATAGACTCGGCAAGAACCATATGATCAAACTCTTGGCCAATCACTGGCAGTTTTTTTTCTTTCTTTCTTTCTTTCGTTTTCGTTCTTTCTTTCTTTTTTCTCTTTACCTCCTTCATTTCTTTTTTTATTTCATCTTTTAGCTATTAACATTTTTATTTATTCTTTCTTTCTTTCTTTCTCTTTCAATTTTTATCCATTTTTAATTCTTTCTTTCTTTTCGATCTTTCTTTAGTTCGTTCTACTTCCTTCGTTCTTTCTTTACTTTCTTATTTTAGCAAAATAAAATAATTCATTTCTTTTTTTCTTTCTTTCTTTCTTTCTTTTCCTATTTTTAGACTTATTTTTTTTATACATTTTCAATATTTTTCTTTCTTCTTTTCTTTCGTCCACGTCAATTTTTAAACATTGAAAAGTTTTGAAAAATGTTTGTGATAAATATTATTATTTTTGAGAAGAATAGAAAATAAAAGGAAATTTTTTGCATTGAATATGTGAATCGACAAATGAATAAAACCATACAATTTTTGGGAGAAATTTGCATGAGCCAAAAATATAATCTTTGTTAATTCTCCTGGCTTCGAGATCACCTTCTTTAAGTTACGGCTGAAGGGTGGCCATGTTCTTCTTTAAAGTTTTGATCCTCATGCGCGCTGGCATATACTAATGCGCTTCGTCCTCGGAGGTAAACCCTCTTCCATTCCACATCTTATTCAGATTTGAGTCCATTTTTTTTGTCAATGAGACATTTATGATTTATTTTTTAGAAGTCAAACTGTTGGTAAATGATAAATTATCGGACTATTTAAATTCACATGTAGTGTAAAAAGTAAAGACGTCGGGGCGATTATAACACTGTAGTGTTATGGATGGCGATATCCGATTAGAACTTTTGAGTCTAGAATCGTACAAGCGACTTAGATTAGAGTACAAGTCTAAGTCAACACTAGCAAAGAAATTCTAATGGCTAAAAGTCTGATATTGACTTGTTTACAAAGTTGTAGCGGAAACGAAGTGTTAAACCATCCTAATGGCATGTAAAGGTCTGATCATTTACCTCCAAAAGATAGGTTATCAGGCTAAAAGTGGTTACGAAGCTTTTTAGACTGATGACATCCATATCACTGTGTAAGAAAGGCAAAAACAGTTAAAGATTAAATCTTTAAAATGTTGATAATCTCAATGGAAATTATCATAGCAATGACAGGCGCAGAAAATGGGGCGGAGACTTGTTGCCCCCTCCGAGATGTGTAACCCAGGGCCATTGGCCGTCCAATCAAATTGCTCGTACCCTCCTGATGTTTACACTGTAGGCATTTCGATGGCAATCAGAGCCCTGGATTCGGGGTTTGGAACCCATAGCGTTTAGCTGGTACTTTGGAGAGCTGTACTTGACCAGACAGTGACCAGATGATAGCTCCGTTCATTTGTTACTGAATTTGATATATCGCCAGTCAGGCTCGATACCCCTTTGTGGTTGTACATGTCACTGTATGATTTAATAATGTCTTTTATTGTTAAAAAAGCGTTCGTGTTATTGTGGAACAGCCTTGGATTCATTTTCAGGTGCACTTCAACTTTCCTGTGGTATCGCGTTAGATTCGACGCACGACAACATCTATTACAGTAGGATAGTATTACATTTGGTGCTGGTGAGCAAATCGTATTATTACACGATCTAATGTCGGTATCAGGCAGACAGCGAGGGAGTATATCCCCTTTTCACTGGTGCTAGACCAAAGAGATTATCTTAGCGTCTGAGGTGGAGCGCCACACCTACCATCCTTACTTTACCGCACAGATCCCTGTGCTACTCATACGCTGAGTTGGCGAGGGCCGGTATCGAACCACGAACCTTGTGATTCCTAGCCGAATGTTCTACCGATTGTAGTGTAGCTAACTTCCTTTTAAATATTCTAGCCGGTGGGTCAACTCGGTGTGAGTTACAGTTTAAGGTCAGATTAAAAGCTTGGTTTTCATTGGACGAGTCTGAGTCTCGTGACCCAGCTAGATTGGAACCTTACGTTAATCAGCAGAGGAACCGCAGAGAGTGTGGTCGTCTACTTTCCGTCTCTGGTTTAACTTGTTCCCCGGGGTTTGAAAATTTAATCTTAATTAGCATCTTATTTATTAGCGATATCTTTATTAAAGTCTGAGTTAGATTTACTTCAAAACAACCCATTTTATTAATGCATTAAAAACCCTGAAATATGTCTTATGTCTCTTTAAGAAATAAAGATTTACATAGTATATGGTGGGAATAATTTGCATAATTATTTTGACAAAACTGGGTTTAATCAATAATTATTTACTGTTACTGATTTCTAAAAATATCATGTTATTTTCAAACGTATCAAAAGCAATCCTATATATAATTTGAAAACCGGCTGATCTTTGTAACTCGTCAAGATAATAAAATTAAGTGTACAAAATAAGTATTGTCGCTGTTAATCATTCAACCAGAAAGATCCTGAATCAGTGTGGGGTCGCTGGAAGACAAGATGTCGACATAATAGACGACAGTCAGCCATGAAGCACACAAAGAGAAAATAAGAAGAGACTATTTAATACTGCTATAGCATGGGAATGTAGATACATTCAGGTGTAAAAAGAAAAAGTAATATAAATGTAAAAAAGCTTATTTAACCAACTATATATGAAATAATTATTGGGGCACACAGAAAAAACAAAAACAAAACAAAACAAAACAAAAAAGAAAACAGGCATACATGAACGGACAGAAGCTGACAGTCTCAGTAGTTTCGCGTAGATGTGAGATCTTTTTGAAATCACCATAATAAAAGTCCTTTTCAGAATCTTAACTTATTTTCACTTTCTTTCCAGTAGATATTATTTGGTTGCCATAAGGAAGTTAAATATACCTAAATAGATCATTTTAAAACGATTACTTCATGAATACTCAAACAAGACATTCGGTAGGAGCGAAAAACAATTGTCTTTCTTTTATCCAATTAGTTTACATTATCTCTCCCCCCCCTCTCTCTCTCTCTCTTTCTCTCTATCCATCTATCTCTCTATTTCTTTCTCTCTCTTTCTCTTTCTCTCTCTCTCTCTCTCACACACACACACACACACACACACACACACATATATATATATATATATATATATATATATATATATATATATATATATATATAAACACTCTTGACTGGTCGAGAATGTTTTTCAAGCATCGGACTTCACAGTCATAGGAGGCTGAAATGCCAATGATGAATGAATGAGGCCTAATGGGCTGAAATGTACATACAGAGATGACTTTTTCTCGATTTGTTTACGCTTTACATTTAAACCGATATGCACGCCTAATTCACTTAGTTATAATTAATTAATTAACAAAATTAGGTATGACTTTAATTAAGCACATATTCTCCCACAAATTGTCGGCCTTCGCCATTTTCAAACGCACTTTTTGACATACATATATATATATATATATATATATATATATATATATATATATATATATTCTCAGTCGGACAGCGGGAAAGTCTATCCTTCTTTTCTCTAGCACTGGACCAGTGAGATTTTGTTTGCATCTGAGGAGGATCGCCACACATACAATCAGCTCCCTACTTTACCGCACAGATCCAAGCTTTACTAATGATGCACTGATTTTATCGAACTTGGAACCTTGTAGCGTCTAGACATATGCTCTACCGACTGGGCTGAACAGACTAATTATTAATATATTCCCATCAATTTAGAGAGAAGATTTCAAACATTTATTCACATCAAAATGTTTATTTAATTCTTTAAGAAGCAGGATCACTGTATATTTGGATTATAGTAAATATATTTGAACATAATGTAGATATCAGGACGAAGATTATTGGTATTTTTCAAGTTAGTCAGTTGATATGATGGCATTTATGAACGATTTAATATCCGAATATCAACTGTTCAAAACATCATTCTGTTCAACAGACAGAAGAAAATAGCAAATAAACGTGGCCATGAAAGGGTGAAGAGGCCATAGGTCAGATCAGCACGTAACCTTGTGGGAACTCTGGAAAATAACCCAAATATTTCAACTAAAGTTTTCAGGAATAAATCACTGGAGGGAACATCACAAGAAATATAATGACTGGAATCCTGCACTGAGCCAACCAATGAGCATTGCTGACCTCCTATGACTGTTTTTCTAAAGGTTTGTTATTTGAAAGAAAATCTAGCATTTGCAAAGGAACGTATTCATAAATCTGTCCAATTCTGGGTGAATATTGTATGGCAATATGACTCAAATCTAGAGTTTTGTAGACATCATTAACGTAGATTTCTTATTAGAAAGAACTCCGTCTTTATTATAACATATGAAGGAGGAAGTTTCATTGTATTTCTATGCAAAAGGAATAAAGTAAACATTAATGCTATAATAAAAAATAGTAGATTATATTAAAAATATTTTATGTGAATATTGAAAGTAAGTGTTAGAAATCACAGAATTACAGTCGCGTTGTAGCTAATGTGACGACTGCGTCTTCGTAGTAAGCGAGTTCGAACTGCAGTCGGGCTGTTAAATTCACTTTCAAACTAATACCATTGGGAAGGTAGAATGTACCTCACCCTACCATCCATAGCTTAAATTGTATCACTACTGTTCTTCTAAAAGAATGGCTTCGGTTTTCAATAACCGACGAAATTTGATATGCCATTAAATAAAGACCCCCCCCCCAAAAAAACAAATATACTAAACCCAGAGGTAAATAATCTGAAATTGAAGCCTGTTTGAAGCTGTATGCAAAACACTTATATAAAAACATAAAAGCATATGGAGGCGTGTGGGGTAATTGTTAGAGTCGTAGGAAATGGACTCGTCGACCCGAGTTCACTTCCTGGACGAAGCTGTTTTCATTTCACATAGCGCTAATACCCTTGGGAAAAATGTATGAATCCAATTCTCTCTGCAGCTGGGCTCTTTAACTAAGGCTAGGTAACCAGTCTAGGAGAAGGAAAACTCCGAATTCAAACCCGTTAAACTCCGCGTAAGAAATTGACCGTGTGTCGCATCATCCTCATGCGGAGCGTTTGGTGCATTTATAATTGCCTTCAAGCAAAAATATAAATAATAATTTATTCAACATTGCTTCTATAAAAAACAACACCCAAAATCTTATTTCACTTCGCCGAAGAGCTTACGGCCGGGTTTG
>CM042145.1:32080434-32122934 GCA_023376005.1 Doryteuthis pealeii | reverse complement strand
TGCACAAAATAATGCGATAAGAACAAATTATATCAAAGCAAAGATTGATAAGACGCAACAAAACAGTAAATGTAGACTGTGCGGTGACAGAGATGGACTGTGAACCATGTATTCAGTGAATGTAGGAAACTAACTCAACGGGAATACAAAACTAGGCACGACTGGGTTGTGACGGTGATTCCCTGAAAATTATGTAAAAACAATATATTTTGACCCTACAACAAAATGGTATATGCATAAACCAGAATCTGTTCTTGAGAATGAAACGCATAAAATTCTCTGGGACTTTGAGATAAAGACGGATCACCCTAACCAGTCAGGAGACCAGACCTCGTGTTGATTAACAAAAAAAAAAGAGAGAGAGAGAGAGAGAGAACGTGTCAACTGGTGGAATTTGCTGTTCCAGCAGGTCACAGGGTGAAGTTGAAGGAAAATGAAAAAATGGATAAATACCTGAACCTTGCCAGAGAACTGAAAAAGCTGATGAATATGAGAGTGAAAGTTATACCAATTTTAGTTGGTGCACTTAGAACGGTCCCAATAAACTTGGAAAAATGACTGGAGAATCAAGAAATCTGATGTAGAATTGAGACCATCCAGATTGCAGCACTGCTGCAATTGGCTAGAATACCCAGAAGAGTCCTGAAGACCTGAGGAGACTTATCACTCACTCCAGTGAAGTACCATCAGCTAATGCTGATGTGAAAACTCAAAAGGAGTGAAAATAATAATAATAATAATAATAATAATAATAATAATAATAATAATAATAATAATAATAATAATTTTGAATCGGTGTTGGGAATGACTGTCTAAGAAAAATAACTCCCAGAGCCGCTTTTCCTAGCAAAAAACAACCCCTCCCCCACAAAAGCGGTTGGTTATTAGTTGGGTGCCATCCAGACTACAACCATGTTAAGATCAGATAGAATACTTAGAAAAGCCCTGATGACATGAGGAGACTTGCTGTCACTCGGACTCATCATCAGTTAAAACTGGTGTTAAAATTCGCAACAAAAATAATGATAATGATGATGACGACATTCACAATGGAAGTTATTTAAAAACGTAGTCAGCATACAAAACTATTATGGCTACAAACAATTACTTGCCGTTCGAATTAAACTGTGTGATTAATGAGAGCAATTGTCTAAATAATCATACTTCGAAACATTTGTAAATATTAGGAGACAGTAGTAAATACACATTTAAAGTGTCATTAATTTAGACTTCTTTCTTATCAATAGGCTAATTAATTGTCAATTTTTTACGAGATGAATGAGTAAAACACTATATTAGGGCAATGTTTCATTCTAAACGAAGAAATTGAAATGTTGGATCTATTTTAAAGCCAAGACACAGTAATTAATATATAAACATGTGAACTTCCACGTTATTGAAGTAGTTGTCATTTACAGTTTAACGAGTTTAGCCCAAAGGACAGTGGAGTAATTACTTAGTTCACATTATCATCTGTAATTGATTTTCAAATGCAGTTTATTTTGGGTGGAGGAGGTCTCCGTGTTATAGGGGGTAAATATATTGTTTGAATATGTTGATCTTATGTGATTTTAAACGAGATGCAAAAAAGGGGGTAGTGGCTAACGTGCTGGACTGTTACATCATAGTTAACGAGTTCGAACACCAGTCGCGTGGAAGAGATATGAACCCCTTCATCCTCCCAGCTATGGGTTAAATAGTATCACTACTTCTCCAAGGACGGCTTTGGCATTAAATAACCCAGACAGTTAGAATGCCAGGAATTCTCATACAGTTTTTCAAGCCAACCAAATTTGGAAACTAGTCCAGTGTGGTGAATTCAAACATAGTTTTCTCCTCCTTGGATCAGTTCACTATAAATTCTAAAGAATCCTTAGCTTAATTGGACCACGCTAAGTTATCTATACATATACAAAGAACAGTTGGTGTGTATGTATGTCCTGAGAAAACTACTAAAATAAATCAATTAACGACAACGTAAATATATATATATATATATATATACATTCACTATTACTAGAGCTTGCTTTTTGTGCAAAAATGATGAAGATTTTATTCATATTCGGGAAGATATTTTAAAAATGGAATTTGAATAGTAAGAGAAAGAAAAGTCATTAGTGGTGTTAAAACAGAAACAAATCAATTATGGAAGACCAAAACAATCAATGGATCTGTGAGGCTAAAAAAAGTAAAGTCGTCGGGGCGGTCTAATGCCGATATCAGCCAATCAGCGAGGGAGTCTATCCCCTTTTAACTAGCGCTAGACCAAGGAGATTGTTTTTACATCTGAAGTGAAGCGCCACACCTACCATCAGCTCCTTACTTTACCGTACAGATCCCTGTGCTACTCATAACGCTGAGTGAGAGCTGGTATCGAACTAGGAACCTTGTGATTTCTAGCCGAACGCTCTACCGACTGAGTTAACCCGGCCCTACAAAACCTTTTAATACCCCCACGTCTACCCAGGCAACGTCGGGTAGCCGCTTCTAGTATTGAATAAAGCTTATGTAAAACAATTTCCTTGTTCATCTTTTATTAGAATAACATTGTTGTCTTCATCCTTATTATGGTATATAAAAGCAAAATGTTTTGGCCATTGTACCCTCCGGTCTTCTTCTGGTGTTCCTTGTCTATTCTAGCATTGCAATAATTCAACTTGGGAAATCATTCTAACCGGTAAACCACGCACGCGTGTATGAACACAGATAAATGATATACGAAAAACAAGTAATATCTCAAAAACAATTAATTTACGACCATTCGTTATTATAAGAAGAAGTCTTAGAATACTTAGACAACTATATATATATATATATAATATATATATATATATATATATATTATATATATATATATATATATATAATAGTGTCCGTTATGTGATTGTCTGAACGTAGATTGTGAAATGTTAGTCAGAGCTTCAGAAATTAAGCCTCACCATCGGATGCAGTTTAGTGCCCTACCAGGACATTATTATTATTATTATTATTAGCAAATATATGCACCCTCCGGGTGCTAGTATTTAAGTTTTAATATAATAAAATATATTAAATTAGAAAGGCTGATGAAACTGAATAAGAATGTAGATAAAAAGATTTTGAACAGAGGGGGTATGATTGAAAAATAGAACAACTTTGAAACTAACTCTTCCATCATTTTACATTACTCCCGTCTGTCTTTGTTAAATTTTCCTAATTTAACTATTTAGTTATGATAGAAAGTAAAGAATAATATTAGTTATTTCTTCTTGTTAATGGATTTCTTTTAAGATTTATTCCTGAGATTTTTGCTCATATTCAATAAGATAAAACTAAACAATTAGAAATCAATAATACTAAGCACATATTTATTAAAATCACATTTTTAAGATCAAAATGCAAATTAGCCTTCCCATTCACACTGTAAACCGCTATTTTGTTGTATATATAAATACAATTGCATGTTATTTGTATGTAGATATGGTCAACAGTCTTAATGATGTAAAACAATTTTATTAATAATTGAAGTTTAAATAAAAAAATAAAATCATGGAGAATGTGATGTAAATAACAAAGGGAATTGTGATTTGTATAGTAATATAGTTTCGGTTACAGACAGAAAAACTCACAATCTCCATTATAATAAGATTATTATTATTATTATTATTATTATTATTATTATTATTTACAGATGTTTCAGAAGTTTCTTGTGCTGTTGATTTGCATAGAACAACAAACGATTACCCAACTGTTTACTTTCCAAGGAAATGAATAATGAAAGAGATGGTTTCGTAATTGATTCTCCTCACAGCCACACTTTTCACTTGTTTCTCCCTAAAAAGGGGGAGTCGGATAGTTTTCATAATAATCACCTGTGCCCATAGAAGAACAATTATTTTGGTCACCTGCCGCCTAAGAGAATACAATCAGAGTAAGGGACGAGGTGGGTGTAATAGTTAAAAGATACCAAACATTTCTTCTGAATTTTTGAAGTGAAGAATATTTATTTATGCCTTGGCCACCATTGAAGCCGGCACGGCAATAGACTGATAGTCGCTTATTATGGGATTACTAAAATGACCTATGTACTGTGGGTACCCTACTACTTTTCATTCGATAGTCAGGGACAAATGGCCGGATACCTTGTGGTCAGGGAATCGTTAGTTGTGTTACAAGCATCGGGCTTCTATATCAGGAGCTGTCCGGGGAGTGGAAGCTGAGATACGTAAAACACAGCTTGACCCTTAATCCTAAGGTCTTTTCCAGAAAAGCCAACAGGTTCCCGGTTTCTTTCTGGATAACACAGTTTTGACTTATCACACAATCACCGACGCAAACGCAAGAAATTTCGATTCTCTGCTATATTTATTTCGTGTTGAAGTTTCGGAGAGAGAAATAGAGATTGTCTAATTGGCCCTTAGATTGAATTTTCTCCGCAGAAGTAAACTTTACTTCTCTCCTGACAACGTGACGATCAAAACTATCTGTCTCCCTGACTTATTGACGGTCTAAAAACTGTCCTCTTCCTAAAATATGCCACCCATGTCAGCTTACTCAACTAAATTCAAAAAGTAGTTTAATAGATGTCTTTGTATCAATCGGGTGGCTATCAAATAGGTTGTAAATTATCATTTCTACTTTAAATGTCTTATAAAATGCACCCCGAATTGTGATTATCGAAAATCCCAGGTCTTTAAGATTTCCAGGCAGTTGAAAAACCATCGCAAACACTCCCTATTTTTTTTTTATTTATCTATTCATCTATTTGGATAACTATCGAAAAAATGGGGAGAGCTAAACCAAACTATATCTATTTTTTTCTTTTAATCCGAGACTAGTAGACTTCAACAGTAATAGAATCTTTAGATACACCAACCTATCGGCTCGGTCTGTAGAATATACCGACTGCACCTCTACGTAGGCGTAGGACTTGCAAATGAGGCCACCAGTTGACTGTGAGTGGCGACATGTAATGTCTGACAACAGGATTGTGGTCGTTAAGCGGACTGAGACCTGAATACTAAATGGTCTGGTAAATGCAACACTTGTTGGATATTGTACAAACGGAAATAGGAATTTCCGGTTAAATCAAACCAAGCGAACAAAAGAAGGATGGGAAACACTAAGTTCGGAGATAGTTATCAGATCAAGGGTAGAGATGCGTAGGCGTATCGTCAATACAAAAGCCCAGTCAGGAGAGAGACCCCAAGGAGTCAGGAGGAGACGGCGAATGCAGTGACCGACTCACGGTCACAGCCGATGGGCTGTGAACCGTCACGTAGCTACCTCCCACCTCCCCAACGCGATTCATCCCAACAGCAGCAGTAGTGCCCATTGTCAATGCTCGCCACGCACACCGCACCACGAGGGAATTAAATAAAAAGTCAATCTCCTACTACATAGAGCATGATTGTGATTTCATTAAGCGACCACTAGATACATCGTCTAGGGGTTAGAACATCAGCAGCGTATACGAGTCAGCGTGAGTTTGAAGAAGCCGATATATAACATTTAATCTATAAAACAGAGATTTTGGTATGTACGTGTCGACGTATAACAAAAAAACGGGAGGTCACTCAGATTCAAAATCTTGCATGCACATTGATATCGTTCTAACTAAGAAAAATTCCAAATTTGGTTATTGATTTTTACTGATTAAGGGATTTAATCGATTAATTAATCCAAAATCACCCAATTTGCGGAACTGTCCGTATATCAGCCCCTCCTGATAATAAAATATTGTCTCTGCCTGCTTATTGTTAAAGCGATAACAGCAGCGAAGTTTTGATTTTAATGAATTAATTTTGCAGTCTAAGCCGTTCAGCTCCGAATTTATGGCCTATTTATGGTCCAGTCTTTAATAATTTTTATATCCTTAGAAAGATAAGAAAATACTCTTTCAAATATGTAATTTGTGTGAGTTTTTATTAATTGAATCATTTTTTACAGCGAGTTAAAAAAATTAAAAATGGCTTCAGATAGCCACGCTGCCTATGATTATTGCGATACAAGCAGTGCAGTCTATAACAGTCAGATCGGAATCTCTTACCTATTTTAGGATTTTAATCTTTAAAATATTTATATCTTTAGTAATAAGATGAAATAGTCTTTCTGAATATGTAATTTGTATGTGTTTTTTATAGATTTATTTTTTTTTACAGCGAGTTAAAAAAAAAAAATACTACGTATAGGCGATAATACGAATACGGCAGTTCGGAATCTCTTAGTCTTTCTGAATATGTAATTTGTATGTGTTTTATAGATTAAATTATTTTTACAGCGAGTTTGTCCATATTCTTAAATTGTACAGTACACTCATTTTAATTTTAATTTTGTAATGCATAAAAATTGTAGGAAATCAAAATGCACGCTTTACGGTTACATTATTAAAAAAACATTTAATCCGTAAATAACAGTATCATGAAAATCAGTTTACGTCGTAAGTACGGTACATATTTGTATAAATTAAACTAAGATTTTCATTCGAATAAAATGATTTTAATTCTTTAATTTATTTATTTAATTTTTATTGTTAGAGTTTTAAAGGGTTAAAAATAACAATAAGATTGACGAATTTCCTTAGAAACTGTTTTTCTTTTGGTTCATTAACTAATTACTTTCTCAAACACGAAAAAAAAACCCAAAGGTTACTAATATGGACAAAATCCGGTGTTTTATCTTTAGTCGAAGGCCCGACTGGAGATAAGTAGTCAATTATTTGTAAGACGAAATTTTATTCAAGTTTATCTGACAATATCCAGTTATTGGAACATTAAAAAAAAAAATTATATGTAAGTACGAAAAATTGTAAGCGCTTTGTTTATCAAAATGACATGATTCGTTAGTAAATTACCCGAAAAGTTGATAAACAAAACAACTAACAACCAACATTTAAATTATTATTCAAAATACAATTTAAAATATTCCTCAGAATTTGCCTTACAAATTAAATTTTAAGTTTATGATTTTACTCTTTATTGTGAAGTCAATAAACATCGCTGAGTTTATAGTGCAACTTTTCAGTTCTGAAAAATTGGCATGTTTAAATAGAGATTTCATAGGTGACATTTGAACTTTTATGAAAATTGATGTTTTGTAATTAATATAAATTTTGTAATAAAACTTAATTTTAACTAGGGGTAGGGGGGTAGGGGTTAGGGTTAGGGGGTAGTTTAATGGGAAAATAAATAAATAATTTGGGTTCCGTTCAAGCGGTTCCGATATGGGGGATCAATTTACTATAAACTTATACGAGGAAATGAGCACCCGTGAATACTCAAATAATAAAGAACTTTAAGAATTTTTTTTTTCAATCTGATAGATTGGTGTGTAATCGATAATAATCAACTGAAGGGGAAAAAATAGATAGGGGGGGGGAGTCCAGATAATCAGGTCCACCAAAACGTTTTTAAACAATGTTTTTAAAATACTAGGTACCACCAATTTTACCCTGTGAAATTTACCCCCCCCCTATATTTAACACTATGAAACTTGCAGAAAAATTAATATTTTCTTGAAAAATTTTTTTCCATTTGAAAGAAAAAACATTAAATAAACTCCTGATGATTCAACTTTTTTTCAGCTTACGGAAATAATGAAAATTATGATTGAAAAACAATGTTTTCATTTTTGCACTGTTAAATCAACTGAAAATTAACGTAGCTAAAAACAAGTTACGATAAGAGTTTTTTAAAAATTCTATGAAAAATCAATTAATTATAAATAATAACAAAATATTTCCGTTTTATTCAAGATGGCCTAAACTGATCAATTGGTGGTCCCTATAATACTATCTTAGGTTTTAGCAAAAATAGATATTGCAATACGAAGAATTTAAATTTTCGATTCTCAGCTTCTTTTTAAACTCAACATGCAATTAAGAACTAAATGTGAATTGTTGTCATGTACAAAAAATTTAAAACAATAACAAACAAATATACAAACGAATACTTTCAATTTGTTGTATAATAATATGAAATAATTTTAAACTATAAAACAGAAAATACAAATCCTGAAATATACAAATTCTCAATGATTTTAGTTTCAAGAATTATTTTCCTCTTACCCCCTCTCTAACTACTGTCTTCCACTTTCTCTCTCACTCCCTGGTGATCCAAATTTCATTTTAGTCCGGTCATGGACCGGGTACTTTAGCTAGTATATATATAATTTGATGCCAGTATATAACATATACGATTTAGTGCCGAACAAAGTAGGCTATGCAACACACTACCCTTCGATCCTTAATTGATTCGATCAACTGGCTGATCATGTCAAGCCCAAGTTTCTATATGATTATCCCGACCGTATTCTTCAAATTACTTTTATGGTAAACACTCAACCCTTTTTATCATATAGATGCTAGAAGCCGATTTCTGAGGTTGGCATTCACCAGTTTATTAATACAGTTAAGTTATTCTTTTAATTTATTGATATACCTGAACTTAATGAAAAACTAGCATAAAATAATTTCTACTAATATATTAATACACATTGAGTTTCAGCACGTCAGGAGGATGGACAAAGGCCGCATCCCCAAATACCTACTATATCGCGAATTAGTAGAAGGCACCCGACCAGTAGGGAGAACCACACCTGCGCTTTAAAGATGTCTGCATGATGGACATGAAGCCATGCCACATCAACAGCAACACACGAGAGGCTTTTGCAGAAGACCGTGCGACCTGGCAGAAAAGAGAGTCAGAAGGAAGGAGAGACAACAGCAACTCTCGCAAGCACCAATGTTTGTTGCTGTCACTGCACCAGAAATTGACATTCAAAAAATGGTTAATTCAGCCACTCACGCAGTTGCAGATAATAAAAGGTGGACACTACGCCGTCGCCTTTTATGGATGCGAACAAAAAATAAAACCAAACAAAAAAAATATTTACCAACAAACTATCGTTTCCAAATCCTATACGCAAAAATAATCAGACATAATTTGGTATTTTGGCATTAGATAATCCACAAGGTTTATATGCCATTAAACAAAATAACCAACCAACATAAAAATTATTTTGACAAATTGGTAGACATTGAATTAATGAAATTTCTCCATTATATTAATACACGGGATGTTTATGAAAGATCTCAAAATTATTTATACTTTGAAGTAAAACACGATTTGGCATTAAATACCCCGCAACGTTGATATACCATTAAACACCAACCAACCACCCAACCTTTAGAGGTTGTATCTATTAGCACCGTGGCAACCCCAATGGCAAATACTGTCTGAAAATTTTTTGTGAAATTTCAAACAGTAGATATCGAAACTATCTGCTCATAAATTGGATGTTAGCGAAATAAGCATCAACTAATAGCACAACTTATGAGGGAGATACACAAGATGTAAACATTTTATGGAATCCAGTGCAGTTAGACAATTATGATGGTGCTGCGCCAGCTACGGACCAAAACCGGACTGACACTCGATTAGTCTTCTCAGCAACCGATCGGTTGTACTGGCGCAACTACTTTAATATCCCAATGATTTCCTATCCAATTATTACTGATCGTGCTGCGCCAGCGGTCGATGTATGTGAGTCTATACCAGAATATCACATGATAACCCCATGACAAATACTGCCTCTAACCGGTCAACCACACACACGTATACGAACACATACATAATAAACAATGAATATCTACCCCCCCTCCCAAAAACCCCCACCCCAGTTCATATGTGACGATTGGTTATTGTGAGAAGAAAGTTTTAGAACATTGACATCTACTTAAACAGCATAGAATTATAGTAGGTGACGAGGTGGGTGTGATCGTAAAAATAATAGATAAATTTCTTCTGAATTTTTGGAGTCAAGAATAATTATTGTTACACAAAAATTGTATGCCACATGCCATCATAATTGAACTGAGCTTATGAAGCCTGCTATCAATTTTAATGAACATGATGCTTCTCGTGGCGCTTCTCAGATTGACGGGCGTGTAAAAACCATTCACATCATTCGAATGAGATCTTCGTAAGTTATTTGCTCATCAGGCGAAATATTCAAAATTATTTACCAATCTGAATCATTACTACGCTCGGACGGACAGGTTACACCTAAAGAAGGCACAAAGGTGTCAAAATTGGGTTGACCCAGAAAAAACAGAACCCAAATTATTTCTTTATTTTCCCATTAAACTAACCTTAAACCACAACCCCAACCCTAACCCTAACCCCTAAGCCTAAGCCTAAGCCTAACCCCTAGCCCTTAAAATTAACAGTTTCATTACAAAATGTGTGGGTTCTGTTTTTTCTGGGTCACTAGTATACAGGGTGATCCAGAAATAACCTTAGACCCCCATAGTTAAAATTAACAGTTTTATTACAAAATTTGTGAGATCTGTCTTTTCTGGGACACCCTAATTTTGACACCTTTGGGCAAGTTCAGCCATATATATATATATATATATATATATCAATAAAGGAAGAACTCAATACAGTAATCCCATAATAAATTTATTTCGACAAAAATTGGGGCCCATATAAATCAAATAATCATCCCTTACTACCAAGTTTTGGATATCTTAATATATATATATATATATATATATATATATATATATATATATATATATATATACACCTAAAGAAAGTCGGAAGGTACAACGGCCGAAAAGGTTGTGTTTCTAAATATCCCGATATAGAAGCCGAAACGTTGTGTTTCTAAATATCCCGATATAGAAGAGGACAACAGTCGGAAAATAATAAATAATCATGTACTGTCATTTCAAAGAAATGGTGAATGATATAATCGGATTGTTTTACTTGGCTGTCGTCAAATGGATCCCGGCCATCCATAGTTGCTTTTAACAAAGTCTGTTTTTATATTAATGCATCATACTGTTGCAGCAGATTCTTCTTTTTTTCTTCTTCTTTTCTAAGATGACCATTTTATTCTGTGTCTGCTTTTTCTCTATGAGTTACTCTTTGATGCCATTAAGTATAGCCGATAATAACAATAGGCTTTTTTTGCTTTTATGCCGTCTCTTTTTTAGAAGTACTTTTCTGCCTCTTAGAGGCAATTCTTCAAAACAATATAAATAAGTAAAAAGACGAGAGAATGCATTATCATTTGTACGAAGTGTACGCTGCTTATATCTCAACACTCTTTTCGCAGTCATTATTCTATATGTGAAGATAGTTGGCGCCAAAACTTTATTATTTTTTCATGAATTGATTGGTTTGTTTGTTTGGTTAGATTTTACGACATGTCAACGCCTGTTGGGTTATTTTATGCCGAAGACGTTTTGTTCTATTCATGCTTGATGGGTATTCAATTTGTAACATAATTTTAACACTCATTTTTTCTATTTAACCCATAGATGGGACCCTAACAGGTACTACCATTCCGAGTCAGAATGACGATGACGGGGTACTTTACACTGCACGGGGTTCCAGAATTGGAACTTTACCATTAGATGCAGTTTAACGTCATACGCAGGACACTAGGACCCCCAGCCATTGCCTTCTAGCACATATATGATCAAAAGAATGAGAGATTGCCACAAGGGCAATAAGGTCGGGCCAATTATATAGGTGCTAGGGCTTGACGTGATTGATTGATCGACCTGCCCTATAGCACAAGTAAGGACCAACATGAAGTGTCGCAAGTCATGGGCTGTTCAGCCACCAGAATTTCGACCTCAAGCATCAGGAGTCGCTAAATATGGCCAACAGATAGCCCCAATGGGAGCACCTTACTCGTCGGTAGAGATGCAGACGGTGTATTCTACAGCCTCAGATGACAGAGCTGTGTATTTTGAAGATAATCATCTTTACATTGCAGACAATTAGAGTTACAGATTAATGTTTATTATGAAGCTACTTTAAAAGCCGCCCTATCATGCGGCAATTAAACTAGCTCCTCTTCAGGGCTCTTAATTGGGTCTTTGGACCAACAATCACACCCTTTAAAATGTTCTAAGATAATTCTTCGGCTGTCACTTAATTCAAAGACAATTTCATGTACGTAGATTTATAGCTCATCCGTACGATGTTTATAGCTCATCCGTATAACAGTTATTCTGTCACGCATCAGGACTTTAGTATGAAGAGATAAAAGTACTTGTTATCTTCCACGTTATCTTTTAAGCTTTTGAACACATCCATTAGTTTTCACGACGCTAAATTTGAACTTTAACCCAAAATTTAAAGAAAATTGAATAAATATTTCATTCTTTGTGGGAGATCAAAATATTATATACCCCATCGTCGTGTATATACATGAGAGGGGAACTTGGGTGATATATATAGAGAGAGTGACAGAGACAGAGGTTTTAGTCTTGCTCGTTCTTAATTTCTTCTTGCTACGTCTAGTCGCCATGTTTGCTCTCCTACTTCTATTGGCAGTCATGTTGTCTTGTCTCTTCTAAGAGCTTATTTTAATGGCTAGTCTTCAGTCATGCAATTAATAAACTCACAAGACTTTTATTTTCTTGATCAAGATTTATTCTTTCTTGATCCGGTCGAAAAGGCCCTAAAGTTTCATTTTTTGTGTATTCATCTTCATGATATATGATTCCTCTCATAAACAGTAATCGTGGCTTGTTGTACACAATATTCATTCATATACATATAAGTATATTTTGGCAGCATTTTTTTCTTTTATGCATGTTTTGTTGAACTCGACAGACAGTTCTTGTCTGACAAGATTCTTTTCTATCCTTTTTAATTGTCTGGGCATCTTTTTCATACCAGGGGGAAATTGGTGTATGAATACCCTAAAGGTTCTTACACGAGTACATTCTGCACTACTTAGTGCCATCATCAAGTATGCACTGTTGAGATGTTTCCATTGTTTCTTTTTAAGCAAGCAGTAGCAGTAAGAATAAGTAAGAGGAGGGGCTCATAAGTTTATAACTTGAACATGATCAACTTTGAAACCAGTCAACATATTCTCAAATGCCTATAATATCTCGCCAATTCTCCTCCCACCATTCCCTATAACATTCTTATAAAATTGTCAGACAAGAAATGTCCGTCAAATTCAACAAAGCATCACACACACACACACACACACACACACACACACCACACACACATATATATATATATATATATATAATATATATATATATATATCATCATCATGTCGCGCTGTCAGCGCGGATATCCATGACAATCTCTCTCCATCCGTCCCTATCTCTCATCATTCTCGGGAGGTCCTCTATGCAGCATCCCGTATCCGGACAGAGCTGATCAATGTACGTCTTTGCTGGTCGGCTCTTTGTTTTGTCTCCTGTGAACAAATGCAGATTCATTCAACAAAAATGATTATAAAAATATAGTGTTTGAATATAATTGTTTGAATTTCATAGAAAAGAAAAGATTATGCTTGGTTCGAACGAAAAGTATCTTGAATAGGGTCAACTGAAAATTGGTAGTCACTATTTTCACGTTCGTTCTTTCATCAAAAGAGTCTCATATACAAGAAAACCATTTTGTGATATTAAAATGTCCAACATTAATGGAAATAAAATCTGAAACGCAATTTCTAATATATCGTTTTCGTCAGAGAGGTCAAAGTCTTTACCAAGAAAATCCCTGGCTACCACGCAACTGGAACCTCTAATTTAAAAAATTGTAAAAAGGGTATTTCCCTAGCTCACAAGGCGATACTTTTTGTGCTCCTATGCTTGTCATGGTATTTGATGAGGTGATTTAATCTAGTTCCGTGACTACTACTCGTAAGTCACGCGTTAGAATCCACCACCCCCTTCCCCAATGTCGCAGCAAAAATATCCTTTATATGTCTACTGGAGAGGAGGCTGGCTTGGAAGGGCGAGTCCACTACTGCTCCACATAAGTTGCGCCACAGCCCACTCACCCCTATCTTAAAATTAGTTTTAACATAGTTAAATGTCCCTACCGCAATAATTCTCCGTTTTCACTCTCACTCTTACTCAAATATAGAGAGGGTGAGAGTAATATGCAGAATGACAGTTTTTGACTTAATTGCTAATTACAATTAATTAAAACCAATTAAAGTGGAATTTTTTCAAACATTAAGTAGTCCTGAAACCAAGGAATATTTTAGTATAACTTTTGTGTCAATAACTTGAATAGAAAAAAAACCTTAGGGAAATGAAAGGTGTTTATCTCAGCTTTAGTATAATCTATAGTTGCGAGTTTTTCTATAGATGTAACTAATTTATGGCCATGTGGGGTTATTTTCGTATTTGCCTGGAGAGTTGTCTGCCCGTAATGTGTCGCTGGTTCCCGCTAGGGGCCTGGCCTATTTAAGCGGCTGATTTGAACTTCTTCTCCTTCTTTCCCTGCTGCTCGACCTATGAGACACTATGGGTTAGACTCTGGTCTACCCCCTTCTCGTTGGGGCTTCGGCCCTCAATACCGGACTTGTCACTGTAAGTGATTTATACAGCATGGACTATTCTTAGTCTCATGTCTATTGCTTTTATGTTTATCCTTTTTACATGTAACTGTATATTACTTATGTATGTATGTTTATGTACACCTCTATGTATTATGTACCCTGTTAATTCTTGTGCGGTATACCTATTAAATGTTTTGTCCCTCAATCTTTGTCGGAGTTTCTTTGCATTCCAACGAGTTATGACTTTGTCATAACCTTTGAATTTTACAGCCGATACTATAAATGAGCTGATCGATGTACGTTTTTGCTGGTCGGCAAATACAGGGCGTCCCATTGTGGTGTAATGGTTAGAAAGCTAGTCTCGCAGATCCACGATTAATGAATAGTGAGTCTGATTTTCGCGGGGGGCTCTATGCTTTGAACTTTGTGTCATATCCTAACCCTGGCGAACGGGTTAGATAAATAGCAAGCTTTCACAGAAGTATTAGAGCTATGAGAAATGCAGATAGCCTCGCCCAGGATTTAATAGAGTCAAGTCAAACTGAAAGCACCGGTTGCCACTAGATGACCGAAGTCCAGCAGCGATAAGCCTGTTGAATACTTAATTGGGTGACCACTTTAGTAAGAGCAGATACTGTAAGCAGCCTGGGTTCTTTCGTTATCAAAATCACTTGATTCGACATTAAATTACTCGAAAAGCATTGATATGCCATAACACAAAACAAACATTATCCAGGATTTGAACTACGGTCACTATGTCCATAACCGTTATATCCGAGCGCCTCGGCGAATAAAGATCAATTAGTGTTATTAGATTTGGTTATAGAACGTATTTGACTGAGCAGATATGATCTTATTTATTGTAAAATTAAGATAAAATTAATTCTAATTAATTATTGCATTCCCCCCTGTCTAACCAGCAGTGTACAGAATGTCTTGTTTATCTTACTTGAGTGTTTTGTGAGATGGGAGGTCAGTGGCCATATATCTGCTGTTTTGTGAGATGCTGCTTTCAGGATTTATTTTCAAAACAGCATGCAAAATCCTGCTGTAGGTCTTATACAGCTTATTTTCCAAGCGTTTCGATGAGGTCCAAGTGGTGCAAGCGTACAGTAGTACTGGCACGGCTACAGCTTGGAAGAATTCCTAGCCTTCCTTTACAGTGCTAAATTTAAGAAAAAAATTCAACTGTAAAGAATTTTGTCACATAAAATTAATTTCTCATTGGAGGCGATTGGTTCGTAAGGGGTATTGTCATAGGAAATGGACAAAACTGAACTTGTGTCACGTTCTGCTTCTGCGGAGGGGTTGGGTAAATACGGAAAGGTAATCTCTTATTTTCACTAATCTTTGTTCTGGATAACGAGACAGATTTTAACGATATAAATTTTTATGCATCATTTATGTCTTTCTTCTCGCAGGTGTTTAGCTTTTTCTAACGAGTAATTTTTTACAAAATAAATAGAGTTAATATTTAACCAGAGGCTCTAAAAAGTATCGAAATTCTCAAGTACTTACACAGTAGATGACGAAATTAAGTAACTTTTTACAGTCTCAAATTTATGAAAAACTCGTAGAAGAATTTGGTGTGACCAAAGTATTTATTGTAAATATTTACAAATGTGGCACAAGGCCAAAGGATCGGTCTTCCCTATATTATCATTAAGTTAACTAGTTTGCTTGGTTTACTCAGACAGACTATAAATGCTTTGGACCATATTACCTTTAGGCACCCCTTTTGCGATCTCGATTCATAAGGACATTTTTTTCATTTACACCGTCAAAATCCAGTTGTTTGTTAGGGGTTAGGGTTATAATTTTAAAAAAACTCTAAAAATCGTCTGTTAACAAACAACCGGTTTTTGACGGTGTAAATGAAAAAAACTGTCCTTATGAATCGAGATCGCAAAAGGGGTGTCTAAAGGTCATATGGTCCAATACTTTCAACACAACGTCAGGTGTATTCAAAATTCTTTCAATCTACAGACACCAAAACACGCCATGATAATCCCATGCCAAATCATTCAGGCTATGTCACCCATACTCTTCAACTTTTCTGAATTTTTTCAGGTATTGACTATGTTAAAGTAAGGCAATCACCAAAATTTGAGCTTCTAATTCCAAAAATTGGCCAAGTTTAATCAATTTTTATCTCTCAAAATTTTTGCGATTGAGCAAAAGATCGTAAACTTTTGTAATCTATTTTTGTCTTGGAAAACTTTTTGAGTTGAAGAATCCAGAAAAGCTAGTCTTAAAAAATGGTCTCAAAAATAAACAATTTTAAGTTATTTCTGATTTCTGATTTTTTCATAGCAAGATCAATAGTTGTAAACATTCCAATTTAGCATTGCATCTATGGCAATTTTTAACATTATTATTTTACATTTTGATAGCATTTCTGAAAACAAAACATTGATGTAACTTGGCTAATTTTTGGTATTAGAAGCTCAAATGGCCAACGCCTGGGAAAAAACACAGAAAAATTGAGGTGTACGGGTGAAATCTTTTTCTTTTTTCTGGATGATTGTGTTAAGTTTTTAAGGTCCATTGTTTGGCCTTAAAGCAGAAGCGCTTATCCAGTGGAATTGGATCCTTGATAAAGAATCCCTCGATAATGAATCCTTTTGGTTACTCTGGTAATCGTATAAGTCCTTCCTGAGTAGTGGTAAATATCCGGCAATCCCATGTCCGTCCGCAGTGAGCGCAGTTGTAATTATGATTAATGTGGGGGGTTAAGTATTCTATCAGCCACGCAGTATTGCTAGTGATTGGTTGCAAGAATAACTCACGTGGCCTTGGCTAGTCTATAAATCCAATTGAGGAATTAGAACACACCTTATATCACAAAAAATTCCAACAGATTGGACATGGAATTCTCCGCCAAGTTGGGTAAAAAGGCATCCTATGGTGGTTTAAACAAATCTAGCAGATCCATTACTAATTAATGTGTTCTTCGCTGGATGTCCCATACTTGCGACCTTGTGTAACATCCTACACGTGGGGAACAGGTTGGGTAAAAGTGCGTCCTATCGTAATGTAATTGTTAGCAAGCTAGTCTCGCAGGTCCATTACTACTGAATAGCAAGTTCGATATTCACTGGATAGTTTATACTTGTGGCCTTGTGTCATATCCTGTACGTGGTGAACAAACTGGACAAAAGGGTGCCCCATCGTGGTGTGATTGTTAGCAAGCTAGTCTCACAACTCCATTACTTCTGAATAGCGAATTAGATCCTCGCAGGATGTCCCACACTTGTGGCTTTGTGTCACATCCTACATGTGGCGGAAAGTGTTAAGTAAATACTTACAGTATTTACAGATATATCCTGTATGCTGATTCTTTTCTTTCTTCTCAATTCATGCAGAATAATTAAAACTGAAAACTGAATATTAAAAATTAGTTTTAAATTGCGTCTTCCGTATCTTGCTTTTTTTAAATAGAATGCCGAGAAAAATTTTAACACTAACCTAATATGAGGGTGCAATTATATGTATACGTCTACAGGCGGGTGGGCTTATTTTTGGAGTTTTTCTAAAAAGCATATTTGAATATGTAGTGAAACGTTGCCCCGGCGGGAGTAAGCGAGTTAGAGTGATTTGTATCTGGTATAAAATATAGTAAAATCTCAAAACACACGACACGCAACAGCAACAGCATGTTTCTCAAAGAAAACTAAGGTAATCCGGCTTTCATTTTTAATGGAAGCCACGTGCATTGATTGGACAATCGGTCGTAGCTGGCCATAATTAATGACTGGAGTTTTTTTTCACACTTCACGTATTGAGTTGGTCGAACGTGCACAAATACGAGAACGGCGTGTTTGAAAGTGACTTTCGGTGTCGAACAAGAATTTATCCCTTTGTGGATAAGTGTTCTTGATTTTATATATGGATGATAATTTGTCTCCTGTGGACTGAGGTTCCCGCTTTGCTGTATTGGACTAACGAGGAGGGACACTTACAACAGAATAATAGTTTGTCTTAAAGTTTTTACTTAGCATTATTTCTATCTAAATTCCGTGGAGAATTTAAGTAGACATCATTGTAAATATCATATTCCAAAATGTTATGTGTCAACTTTTTATGTCACGCATAATTTTCTTTTGCAACAAATCTCGATTTAAAGATATTTTAAGATATATGCATCTGTAAACGGATGTATTATAAATAGAAATACAATGATGCCGATTATTTGGGAATGAGAATGAGTAGACACGAGAAAGAGTGGATGGGTGGAGGGAGATAAAGTGAAAGAGATAGATTAAGATACGGGGAAAGGAGGAGAGAGGTAAGAAGTTCTTGTAATGAATGTACATTCTGTCTTGTAAGAATAAACAAGCCACACTTTTTACTGTTTTGTTTTAGTACTTATTGGGATAATAGGATGAATATATTATAATTTAATTTCAACTAATTTTATTCCCTGAAGACACAAGTTTCCTAAAATTTCAAATACATTTATGTGATTGAATGCATATTTACAGAGTAACATAAGATTTGTTTGAATATTTTATTCACTTTTTACTAGTTTGTTGAAACAAACAAAGACAGACAAGATAATTGCTTTATTTAAGCTTTATTCAATACAAGTAGGGCTACTCGGCATTGCCCGGTATCTCAAACTTTAAAAATAAACAATTTCAAATACATTTATGTGATTGAATGCATATTTACAGAGTAACATAAAATTTGGTTGAATATTTTATTCACTTTTTACTAGTTTGTTGAAACAAACAAAGACAGTTAAGGTAATTGCTTTATTTAAGCTTTATTCAATACAAGCAGGCTACTCGGCATTGCCCGGTATCTCAGACTTTAAAAATAAACCTATATTTATATATAGATTATTGAAATTATTTTTCGATATATTAGTTTTATTATCTTTTATTCTTTATATATTTTTGTTTTATGCTGTTTTTATTATTCTTTTTGTTTGTATTTTTGTTTTATTTGCTTTTTATTGTGTTGTATTCTTTATTAATTTGTTTTATTTTTTAATCATTTTTCAAAGTTATTTTTAATATATCATTGATTTATACCCTTATTGTATTTTTATTTATCTTTTCTTATGGAAATGAAGGGTAAATAGTTTCTTTACCCTACCACCTCGAAAAAATATGGTGTGGATTTTATTGAATTTTGGTCTTTGCTAGTCACCTCCAATGTTCCTTTATAAAAGGACATGCGCTCGGTCGTTGAACAAACAGACTGATATACAGAATGTTTCTTTTATATAGATAACATAACGTAACTGTTGTCCAATTAAGGTGAAGCTTCTGCAGTATTTAATGTGAACTGATATTGGAGAGACAACCATGCTTGACTTCATCCCTCGTCGCCTTACCAAGTTAGCGACCAAACCAACCGAAATATACCTAAAAATGTTCTTACCTTTCTCGTTTTTCTTACCTTTATCCCCCTCTATCTCTCTCTCTCTCTCTCTCTCTCTTTCTCTCTCTCCAACACCTATCCAGTCACTCTCAACAAATCACCGTCATTGCGCTTTTTATTTATAATACATATATTTACGGGGTGAGAGGAGTCCCCGTGGTGTAGTGGATAACATGCACGACTATGATATAGTAGTAAGCGAGTTCGAACTCCAGTCACGCTATTATGTTGACTTTCGGGCTAATACCCTTAGGAAAGGTATGAATCTCTCTTACTCAGCTATGTTTTAAATAGTACCACTATTGTTCTATAAGTATGACTTTGGCATTAAATAACCCAATGTTAATATGCCATTAAAACAAAGAAAGTAAAGCAAACTAGCCACCAGGTGGCGTCTAGCTGGTTGTTTTAAATCAATGTTTTATTACATCCCAGTATTGCAGGCTTATATTTCAAACTAATTTAATCTTTTGTTTTCGACATAAATAGTCTTAGAATATAAAAAAAACTGAGCGTTACGAGACAAACAATACAATTAAGTAGAAAGGGAACTAGTTAAACAATTTATAATGATGACAATTAATCCTTTAATGGATCCCTACATGAAAAAATGTCTTAATTCAATATGAGTGATGTGACATACCTCACAGCTAACACTCACTGAGATATACATTTAAATACGTATGTGTGGACGAGCAGATTCCCAGCCCCCACGAACGAAACGAGTCCGGATATGTGTGGCATGTGCGAGGGGGAGGAGTGTGGCGAGTGACCACGGAAATTGAACTCGTCACCTCTTCGTTGCTGAAATGCTGGTGAAATTCCGCAAGAGCCGTGCAGAGTAACCCGTATGTAAAGTCTCGTCGTGAGGATTGACGCGTGCTGATGAATGTCGAACGTGCAATTCAGAGTAAGGAGCCCGGATGAAACACATCAATGGGATATTTAGGGACATGCCCTCTCAGATCGGGGAGAAAGTCTGCAGTAGCATTTTGGGTGTCGAAACGAGTGGAAGAAAAGATATATTTGGATAGTACTAGTGAGAAGACTTTTCTAGCCTACCATAGACAAAACTAAGGAATATTATCTTTTCTAGCCTACCATACACACAACTAAGGAATTTTATCTTTTCTAGCCTACCATACACACAACTAAGGGATTTTATATTTTTTAGATCACAACTTATACACACAACTGATGAATTTTATCTTTCCTAGCCTACCATACACACAACTAAGGAATTTTATCTGTTCTAGCCTACCACACTTCTAAGGAATTTCCCATGGATCTGGAAATGTTGAATATACGTCGGATTCGTTTGTGTAATTATCTTTTTAAAGTCATCTCATTTGATTTTTGTACTTTTTCCGTGATAATGGAGATTAAAAAAATGGCACATGGTAGCGATATTGAATAGAATGTTAATCCTTTCTTTTTCGTCTCCTTGGAATTATTGTAAACTTTCTCCATTTTAGTCTCCTTATCTCCATTTTCATTCCATCTCCTATCCACTTATTTATAATCGTAATAATCCCCCCCCCATTTCCTAGTTCACAAAAGTCACTATTAATCCACTTCTCTTTCGATCTCTCCCAGATCATTATAGACTAATTTCTAAATTGTAGCATGCACGACACTAAAAGATCATATGTTGTAGTGTTATACCAATATAGAAGGCGCAGGATTAAAGAGACATGGGTTGCCTGAGAGTATTCGATTCCTGCCAGCAAACTGCTACGCCATATCACTCGCCTGTTTTTAAAATGTCTCGCTGTTATCATATGCAAATAAGTCTGTAGCATTAAAAAAAAGGCAGTTTTGAGAACGGCTTTCAGAAAGTAGATCGAGACGCAAGCCGGCGAATGCGTTTAGCTACCGGTATGTCACTGTTACTCCCACTACAAAAAGCGCTGGTATAGCCATAAAAGTGACATCCTGTTTTGCAGATTCAATTTTTAAAGATTTCAAGAAAATAAAAATCTTTAAGAAATATATATTTAATTTTTTTAAATTTCAAATCTTTTTCCGCCAATATTTCTTAAAGATTTTGACTATGTTGTATACAAGCCCACACTCTCAATTATACACGCACAAATATGAGTGGCAACATTAGAAATTCTATAAAAAAAAAAATAGGACAGAAACATGAAATGGATTCACTACCGTTATATTATGCTATGTGCAAGATTTTTTATTGCAAGTTTTTATTCTCTCCAAAAACCAATGTTTGTATCATTAGAGACATTTTGTTATCAATCGATATATATATATATATATATATATATATATATATATATATATATATATATATATATCTATATATATATATATATATATATATATATATATATATATATATATATATATATATATATATATATATATATATATATATATATATATATATATATTATATATATATATATATCAATCGATAACTATATATATATATATATATATATATATATAATATATATATATATATATATATATATATATAGACTGTTCGGGAGAAAGTTGACAGTTTCATAAGGAAAAAGAAAAAGTGCTTGGTAACTACAAAATTAATGGATTGTAAAGAAATTCAACAGACACGGAAATTACACTACTGCCAACAGGTTTCACGCAAAATAACTGCCATTAGCATCGATCACAGCTTCAATTCTTCTCCAGGAGCTGGAGCAAGGTGATGTCACAATCTCCCTGGGAAGGGTCTCAAAAACTACTTTAATTAACTGGGATTTTGTAGTAGTGGCACGATGATTGGTGTCTTTCTTAACAGCGCCACATACATAGTAATCCATAGGGCTAAGATCTGGGGAGTTCGGAGGCCAAACTACCCTTGTATGGTTTACCATTGGCTACCCTTGTATGGCCGACCCTTGTATGGTTTACCATTGGATACCGTTGTTATATAGGGCTTGACTATAGTGTTTAGCAACTCCACGTAGGCATATGAGGGTCCACGAACACTTTTTCTGCATATTTTTTAGGAATTCTGCAGTACGAACGCAATCAGATCGTCTGTTATGTTGCTTTTTTCTAGCCACAGCCTCGTAGTCTGCATATAAATTCTCCAGTTTATACCTGATTTTTTATAGTGTTCAGGGAGCATTGAGCAGCAACCATATTCTCTTTATTTTGATGACCGGCGCAGATCATCATAATACAAGTTAGCCTCTTCCAGGATTCAGATGGATTTCAGTCATCCATTTTATCTGTCATGACGTATATGAATGAAGAAAGGTCCAAGCTTTTAAATGATGCGTAGTGTGTGTCAATACCTCCAACCTACAGAGAAAAATAACCAAATATGAATATGTTAAATTCATCTTGAAGAAAGTCTGTATATACTGTATCTGATTAGTTTCGGTTTCAGACTTTCATGTTAAAATACCCTTCCATTATAGGATCTGAGCGATGCCATATGAAAATGAGGGCCGTTACCATATATTTATGTGTGCATGTGTGGGCGGTGCTCATAGTTGTCACGGTATATTTTATTCTTAATTTCTCATTTCCCGTCTTTACTAGATAACGTGATCATATATATATATATATATATATATATATATATATATATATTATGAAATTTGAAAAAACAAGTGTTCCGAAAATAGGATGAATTTATTTATCAACGTTTAAACGTTTCGGTTTCTTTGAACCTTCATCAGGATGTGTCTTGGGGTGAAGAAATTAATGGATGTTTTATTGATGACAGGAGATGAAAATCTTTATAAAATCTGAACAAATACAGTTACACTACAAAAAAGATTTTATAAAGATTTTCATCTCCTGTCATCAATAAAACATCCATTAATTTCTTCACCCCAAGACACATCCTGATGAAGGTTAAAAGAAACCGAAACGTTTAAACGTTGATAAATAAATTCATCCTATTTTCGGAACACTTGTTTTTTCAAATTTCTTAATATTCTCGGATTTATTTCCATATTTACTCCCATATATATATATATACATTTCTTTCCCGGCTGGATGTAGACTGCTAAGTCGAACCATACTGAAGAGGAGAAACTGTGTGAAAGACTATATATATATATATATATATATATATATATATATATATATATATATATATACTGTATAATGTATCGAATGCATGTTCTTTTATCAAGGAAAATTGGTGGAGACCATCAAAGACCAAACTTCAAAAAAATCCAAACTCTATTTTTGTCCGAGAGGCTTTAAGAAAATGTTGCCTCTCATTTTTCATAAGAAAAGCTAAATAGAAATATAATAAGGCTGTAGGGATTAAAGTGATAATACTTGAAGATAAAACTCCGACAACGGTTGATAGACAAAACATTTTATATACAGCACAAGAATTAACAGGGTACATAATACATAGAGGTGTACATAAGCATACATACAAAAGTAGAGATAATGACACATTCATGAATGGAAAAATACAAGATATTTAGGTATCAAAGAGATACCTAAATGTACATAAAACATAGTTACGGATACATGACTAAAGGATAGTCATATATCGTATACAATACTTACTAGCAGTGAGTGGCCAGTGTTAAGGGCCGAAGCCCCAACGAGAAGGGGGTAGACAGAGTCTAACCCATAGTGGTGTCTCGTAGGTCGGCAGAGAGAGAGAGAGAGAGAGAGAGAGAGAGAGAGAGAGTGAGAGAGAGAGAGAGAGAGAGAGAGAGACGTTCAAACCAGCCGCTTAAATATCAAAGGCCCCTAGCGGGAACCAGCGAAACCAAACGGGCAGACAACTCCCCAGGCAAATCCGAAAATAACGCAACAAGGCTATAAATCAATATATTACAAAAATAATTATGAAAGTGATTAAAAAATAAATATTCAAATTGATAAAGCAGAAAACACAATAAAAAGCAAATAACAGAAAAATAAAAGCAAATATATAGAAAAATATTTTCATTAATGTGTGGCGCTCCACCTCAGACATAATAAAACAATCTCCTTGGTCTAGCTCTAGCGAAAAGGGGATATACTCCCTCACTGTCTGGCTGATACCGACTTTAGGCCACACCGACGACTTTACTTACTTTATATATAGATGTATGATAAAGAAAATTACCGGGGAATAGAATATCGAGTTAATCGCAACATCAACCGACGATACAAATATTAACTGAATAAGTCAGGGTTATAAAGAATATGAAGCTAGTAGAGGGGATTTAGTAGAAAGGTATAGATAGATAACCTACTTATGTTTCACCAAAAAGGATCATCAGGGTTAATCGCAATTAATTAAGTAATTGATTAATTACTAGATTGATCAATTTCTTGAATACATTACGATTAACCCTGATGATACTTTTTTGGTGAAACTTAAGTAGATTATCTATATATACCTTTCTAGTATATATAAATATAGATAGATTTATTTTTAACTTCTTAACTCCTGAAAAATGATCATTTTATTTTTATTAATTGTATATACATATTATTTTCCATTCATTGCATTTCGTTGGGGATTTCTTTTTGTTGTAGATAAAAGTTTTAATCATCCTCAACCCTCACAATCAAAGTAAATAGGGTATTGACTTAGAGACACAGGGGGTAAATAGTAAAGTTTTGTTGTTTGCAGTGCGGAATATATTTGGAATGATTGTGTTTCTCTGAAATTATTATCATAACTAGCAAATATATGCACTTCCAGGTGCAAGTATTTAAGTTTTAATGTAATAAAATATTGTATTAAATTAGAAGGGCTAATGAAACTAAATAAGAATACAGATAAAAAGATTTGAAACAGAGGGAGTATAATAAAAGATTTGAAACAGAGGGAGTATAATAAAAAATGGAACAACTGAAACTTACTCTTCCATCACTCTCGTCTTTCATTGTTATTTTTTCTAATTTAAGTATTTAGTTATAAGAGGAAGTAAAGAATAAAATGACAGTTATTTTATCTTGTTAATGGATTTCATTTAAGATTCATTGAAGAGATTTTTGCTTATATTCATTAAAATAAAACCAAACAGTTAGAAATCAATAATACTAAGCACATATTTATTAAATTCGATTTTTTAATATTAATATGCAAATTAGCCTTCCGTTCACACTGTAAACCGCTATTTTGTTGTATATATAAATATAATTGCATGTTATCAGTACGTAGACATAGTTAACAGTATTAATAATGTAAGACAATTTTATTAATAATTGAGATTTAGATAAAAATAAAATCATGGAGAATGTGATGTAAATAACTAAGGGAATTGTGACGTGAGTAGGAATATAGTTTCGGTTACAGACAGAAAAACACACAATCTCCATTATTAAAAGATGTGTTTTGGGTCAGTAAATAGAGCTTAAATTAAAGATAGGATAGTGATGAGCAGCCAAAGATCTCTCTTTTTGGGGTCTTGTGCCAAATCTGTGTATTTTTTCTGTCATAAACATTTGGTTATCGTGTTGTTTTCCAGAGTAATTTATTTTGTGTTAGTTTTATAGAAAATGCCAGCAAGTTATGAGTTTCCTGTCGAAAAATGTACAATTATGGGATATAACAATCGTTCTTACCAATACTGCAACTCATTAGAGAAATATCTTCCTCGACATTATATAAACACTTCAATATTAATATCATTTTCAATATTAATATACAAAGAAAATTGCTATTTACAAGTTACTATGAATATCAACATTATTGCCATTATCATTACCTTTATATCATAATAGATTTCTATGATATATAAAAGTGGAAATTAGGTACAGAAAGATTCAAATCAGCAATACTTGTCACATATCATACTTAACAGTAGGTATACCCAAATTCCGTTACAACATCGCCCCCCTTTCTTTGAAAGATTATAAGAAAATTTGAATTATATGACCTTTAGGCACCCCTTTTCCGATCTATTTTCATAAAGAGATACTTTTTCATTTACACCGTCAAAATCCGGTTGTTTGTTAGGGGTTAGGGTTAGGGGTTAGGGTTAGGGGTTAGGGTTAAGGGTTAGGTTTAGTTTTATAATTAAAAAAAACTCTAAACATCATCTGTTAACAAACAACTGGATTTTGACGGTGTAAATGAAAAAAATGTCCTTGTGAAACGAGATCGCAAAAGGGTGCCTAAAGGTCCTATTTTTCGAAAATTTATAATTGTAACTTATTTTAATTTATTCCTTAATAACAGTCTAAACTTACATATAAAAATACCATGGGTTCATTAATGATATCAATAATATAAATCACGCTAGGAATAGCACATCTTCAAGAGAGATTCCGGCAAAAATGTGCTATTTTGGCAGATACAGATTTTAATCTATAATATTATCCCCTAAAATAAATAAATTTTACCTGTAATTAAAAAAAATCTTCCCTTCATAATATAGCAAAAATTACGTTAATTTTCATTCATTTTCCCCCGAGTTTTGTTGAATTTTGATTCGTAGGGAAGGAATGGTGATGGTGAGTTAAAACACGGGAATTTTGGCCATACATATTTAAAAGTATCGCTATTTTTTTATTGCCTTTGTCCTCCTTTAGATTCGAATTTCTTCCAATCTGATGTACAGTGTGGCCCGAAGCTCTTGTCAGCACTACATATTTGGTATAACTTCCATTATTTTTGTTTTAATAATATGATATATAATATAATCAATAACAGCAACCACAGCAACAACAGAAGAACACATAAAAAAAACAAAGAAAGATTACTTATGGCAGCCAATTACAGCAGCTGCAATATATGGACAAAAAGAAAACGAAATCTAGAAAATAAAGATGGGAAGAAAAACAACTATGTGGATACTTCAAATGACAAATTGGAGGAGTTGCACATGAAAAAACTTGGACATGCCAAAGAAAAGGAAACCTCAAGAGAGAAACTGAGTTGCTAATGATTGCTGCACAATACAATGTCATAAGAACAAATTATATTAAAGTAAAAATGGATAAGACACAACAAAACAGCAAATGTAGAGTGTGTGGTGACAAGGATGAAACCACAAACCATGTATTAAGCAAATGCAGCAAATTAGCACAACGAGAATACAAAGCTAAGCACGACTGGGTTGGGAAGGTGATTCACTGAGAATTATGCAAAAAACTACTTTTTTAAAAACAAAATGGTCTATGCATAAACCAGAATCTGTTCTTGAGAATAAAAAACATAAAATTCTCTGGGACTTTGGGATTAAGACGGATCGGCTTATCCCAACCAGAAAACCATACCTAGTATTGATTAAAATAGAGAACTTGTCAACTGGTAGATTTTGCAGTTCCTGCAGATCACAGGGTGAAGATGAAGAAATACGAAAAGATAGACAAATACCAGGACCTTGCTAGAGATTGCAAAATGTGTGGAATATGAGGAATATGACGGTGAAAGTGAAACCAATTGTAGTTGGTTTCCTAGGAACGACCCCAAAAAGCTTGGAAAAGACTGGAGGTACTAGAAATAGGAAGAATTGAGACCATCCAGACAACAGCATTGCTGAAATCGGCTAGAATACCCAGAAGAGCCCTGAAAACCTGAGGCGACGTGTTGTCACTCAGACTCCAGTGAAAGACTATCAGCTAACGCTGGTGTAAAAAAATTTCCAAAGAGTGAAATCTTATTATAATGGCGATTGTGTGTTTTTCTGTCTGTAACCGAAACGATATCACTACTCAAGTCACAATTCCCTTAGTTATTGACATCACATTCTCAACGATTTTACTTTTATTTAAACCTCAATTATTAATAAAATTGTTTTACATTATTAATACTGTTGACATATTTACATACTAACAACATTCAATTATATTTATATATTCAACAAAATAGTGGTTTACAGCGTGAATGGGAAGGCTAATTTGCATATTGATATTAAAAATGTGATTTTAATAAATATGTGCTCAGTATTATTGATTTCTAACTGTTTGGTTTAATTTTAATGAATATAAGCAAAAGTCTCTTCAATGAATCTTAAATGAAATCCATTAACAAGAAAAAATAACTGTCATTTTATTCTTTACTTCCTCTTTTAACTAAATACTTACATTAGAAAAAATAACAATGAAAGACGAGAGTGATGGAAGAGTAAGTTTCAGTTGTTCTATTTTTCAATTATACTCCCTCTGTTTCAAAACTTTTTATCTGCATTCTTATTTAGTTTCATTAGCCTTTCTAATTTAGTATAATATCTTATTACATTAAAACTTAATTAATTGCACCCGGAGGGTGCATATATTTGCTAGTAATGATAATATAAGTTTTATTTTTATTTTCAGCAGCTTATTTCATCTATTTATACTTGATTAATTAGGAATTATATTTCCGTAGAGGGTGACAAGATTTTCCGATATCTCTGTACTATTTCGAGACTGCTCTCAAGTGCTGCAGACATTTAGAATTCGATTGTCATTTACATATTCTACGTTAATTGAAGTCATTTCGGAAATTTCTTGGAGCTTTTCACTTTCTTTGCGCGTTAACCTAATGCCTATTTAGACGTCTACATTGATAATCTAACATCCATGTTCAGTTTTGTGATTGGTCCTTTTTTTTAATTCCTTATCACGTGATTATGACGCCATTTTACTATAGTTTAAACAATTATTTTACTTGAGTCTTTATAGCAATTATTTCCCGTTTTTTTCCATAATGTGCAAACTTCGATTGTTGAGATAATTCGAATTTGATGGTCATTAATAAACACCGACAATAATAAAAAAAATGCACATTTCTAGAAATTGAGAAAAATCAATAAAAAAAAATCAATAGCAGACACATTTTGTCCCGTGGGTGAAAGTGATTTTTTAAAATGCCTGAAGTAAATTAACGTCCATGTAATTTAATTTATAATTGAATTATATTATTTGTCTCTCTATCAAACAAAAATAGCATTTTAGCTTAAAAGGCAAAATAAATCAAGATATACAGAATGGTTCGAAGGTCTTGTCACCTCTTATATATTTTTAGAGGTAAAATAATTACCATATACAACTTAACTTCTAAAAAAATAATTCAATTTTTAAACATTTTTTAGCGGTAAAAAAATCACATAGGTTATCCTCTTTATCTATGTATTGATACTCTTGTTCCGTTATCATCTTGCAAAAATCTGGTTAAAAAGAAGACCTTCCAAATCGTCCAAAATGAAATTCAAAAATGTAAATCCTGATTATCCCGTGTTTCTTATGTGCCGAATTCTTATTTTTTATGAGTGTGACGTTATCATCTTGCAAAAATCTGGTTAAAAAGAGACCTTCCAAAATCATCCAAAATGAAATTCAAAAATGTAAATCCTGATTATCCGTGTTTCTTATGTGCCGAATTCTTATTTTTTTATGAGTGTGACGTTATCATCTTGCAAAAATCTGGTTAAAAAGAAGACCTTCCAAATCGTCCAAAATGAAAACTAAACAAATGTAAATCCTGATTATCCCGTGTTTCTTTATGTGCCGAATTCTTATTTCTGATGAGTGTGACAAGACTTTTACACCACCATGTGCAACAAAAATTCCGAATTTTATGTACAAATTTTCTTTGCGTTGTTCATATCTAGCTTTTCTTAAGATATCAAGAGTATTAGCCAGAAAATAATTGTAATACTGCGACTAGAGTTCGGAGTCGCATACTATAATTCCGTATTCCAAAACGTTAGCCACAATGCCACGGGGCTAACCCCAAAGAAGTTTTAACAAGGAAAATCTGAAAAATGAATAAAAATTAAATCGACAGAAAATTAGTCTTTATTCGATGTTGTATTATTGTCTGTATATATATATTTACCAACCCCTCTGCACGAGCAGGATGTGATACAATGTCAATTTCTTAAACGGGGTTTACCAGGTTTGAATTCAGAATATTCCTACTCCTAGACCGGTTGCCTAACCAATGTTAAAGAGTCCAGTCTGTCCTACAATTTATCCATAGCTGGAGAGAGAGTAGAATTCATACCTTTCCCAAGGGTATTAGCGCTAAGTGAAATGCAATTACCACGTCCAGGATTTGAACTCAGGACGATGAGTCCATTTCACATGACTTTAACCATTACACCACACGCTTCCTATAATTTTTTTCTGTTTATAAGGTGTGCTGAAGACTGCAACTTGTACTTATAAACTGTTAAGAATAGAGGAAAATGCGGATATAACAACACCATAATCCTGATGACCTGACCTACATCACTGTACAATGACCTACTTCACCATGCACTGACCTAACCCGACTATCAAATCTCTTCAAAGGTAACACACTTCCCCACCCGTCCTCTCTTACTCTTTATCTGTCCTTCCCTTATCCAGTTAACTTTTAATCATAAAAAAGCAGATAGTAAATGCATTTATCTCAACAAAAATCTTAAAGGAGTTCTCTTAAACATTTTCAAACAAAAATATCCCTTGGGAAAGGTATGAACCCCTATACCTTCAGCTATGGGTTGATACTACCTCTACTGCTCTTCAAGAAGGCAGACTTTGGAATTAAATAACCCACGAAGTTTGATATACCATTAAACAAAGAAACTTCACCAAATTAAACCAAAAGAGCAGATATGTTTACATACTTATAGTCAGATGATATACATAGTAACAAATGTACATATATGCTCATATATATACAAACACTTGCCTTAACACTTATATACACATGCACATAAAATTATTAGCAGAAAGTTAAAACTGAAAGTAAATATGGTGAACTTTCAGAATATAACTATTTTGCTGGAAGTCAAAGTCGATATATTATTTTTGTTTTTCTTCTTCGTCTGAGTTTTTGCCTTTAATTTATTATCGGCAGAGGCAAAGGAGAAATGCTACACTGCACGCTTTTGAACAAAATTATTGCGGTTGATTATTTATGGTGTGGTTTTGGTTGTTTTATTTTACGGTATATCAACCTATTCGGGTTATTTAATGCTGAGTCTGGTCATTTTGATAACAGTTTCAATGTTCCAAGTTCAAATACTTATTTATAGTGTATATTCATTCAGTAATTATCAGATATTGTATTTACTTACTGTGGTATTGTTTAGATTTTACATTTGTCAGATCTTTAAATTTTTCCATATAGACCCACTGCCATTAGGAAGGATATTATATATATTTACCAACCCCTCCACACGAGCAGGATGCGACACAAGGTTAATTTCTTAAGCGGAGTTTAACAACGGAGTTTGAATTCAGAGTTTTCCTTCTCCTAGACTGGTTACCTAGCCATCGTTAAAGAGTCCAGTCTGTCCTGTTATTTACCCATAGCTGGAGGGAGAGTAGGATTCATACCTTTCCCAATGGTATTAGCGCCATGTGAAATGCCAACAACTTCGTCCAGGAATTGAACTCGGGTTGACGAGTCCATTTCCTGCGATTCTAACTATTAGTCCACGTGCCTCTATATAGGATATTATAGCGTGTATACTAGTTTCGGCTTACGGTCAAGTCACGTTGAAAACACCGGTTCCCGCTAGATCACCGAAGTTAAGCAGCGATGAGCCTGTTCAATACTTAATTGGGTGACCATTCAAGCAACAGCAGGTACTGTAAGAAACCGAATATCAAAATTACTTGATCCGGCATTAAATGACCCGAAAAGAGTTGATACTGTAAAACAACCAACCAACTTAAGTTTTCATGAACAGTTCATTCGTTTTTCTTGTGTTGTAAAAGAGACAGATCAATACATTCAATGAGAACATGTTCTATTGTGTATGCAGTCCATTGGGAAGTGTGGAGTATTTATTGCCATTACTCCCAGGTCCACTCAGACCTAGAGTGATTTTTATTATAATCCCATCTATTGGTCAAATAGATCTGTTTAAGAATTATTTGTATTCGATGGGACCATGCCCCCAAAAAAAAAAAAAAAAAAAAAAAAAAAAAAAAAAAAAAACTCCCCAAAACTTTTAAATGATTATATAAAGAATGTAAATATAAATGTACAATGAATGCGATACCCTAACATCTTGGTATAAAATAATCCTTGATAGGTTGACATGCCGTTAAAATCAATCAATCATGGAAGAAGTTATTTATTCTTCTGAAATTAATACAATGGAATTTCATGTAAATCACTAGATTATCCATATAAAACTTAAGACATTTAAATTGAGTGTTGTTAACAAAAAATAGTCAGACCATTGCATTCAATGCGAACATGTTTTATTGTGTATGCAGTCTGGCATGCGTAGACCATTAATTGATTTTCTTTTTCAAATATGTTGGAACGCGTAATCCTTGTGTGACCTATGAAAAGTCTGGATAGTTCTACTTCTTCCTTTCAGCTGTTCCTGAAGCTTTGTTCCCATTCTTCTAAAGTAAGTTTGATTTCTAGGAATTTCTTATGTTTATCACTGCTCTAGTAATGTTGTCTCTATTGTATATATTAAATGCAACATCATTGGAGCAGCAATAAACATGATTTATCATTGTCGTCAAGAATTTTCATTCTGCATTATTGTAATATTATGGGAAACTTGGGGTTATTTCCTAGTTGAATAACATGATATTACAGGGTGACCCAGAAAAAGTGAGAGAATGAGTCTTTAACAATGAACAAAGATTATTGGAAACCATATTGCTGCAAGAAGTAATTAATTCAACTATATTCAAGTTTCCAAATTTGTTATTTCCTAGTTGAGTAACATTATATTACAGATAAAACAGAACCCAAATTTATCTATTTATTTCCCATTAAACTAACACTAAACCCCAACCCTAACTCTAAACCCTAAACCCTAACCCTAACCCTCCTAGTTAAAATTAACAGTTTTATTACAAAATTGTGGGTTCTGTTTTTTCTGGGTCAACCTGTAATATCATGTCACTCAACTCATTGGTTTTTCTTTCTTTCTTTTTTTGCGAAACGATAAGGTGAATATTGTATACGGAGTTGGCAATAGGAACCATTGTTTACAATTGCACTCTTTTCAAGGAAACCAACAGTGATAATTCCTTAATTTGCCAGAAGACTCTCGTTATGCTGGCAGCTGCGACTAGAACCTTTTCTTTACCGGAGAGTTCATATGTTTATAGTGTATGGACTATCTTTCTGACCCAGGCTAACTCCTGTTTATCTAATTTATAAACATTACTTTTTAATCAAAAATGCTTTACATCACGCATTCTTCTGTAAATTTCCCATGGTTTGCCCGTTTTAGCTACCAATGATTTCATGATGGCCTAGAGCACTCTGATTTCTCGTCATTTTGAATAAACTCAAAACAAACACATTTACGATATGAATCTGTTGGTATAAACGAATTACAAAAAAATCGTAGAGCTTACATTTATGGAAACAATTCTGAAAAAATTATTTGGCTTTAAAAAACCCTTATCTATTGAATATTCTTCGTAGTAACAGAGAAATAATATATCTAAGCCAATAAAGCCTTAGAACTCTCCTGATAAGTCAATTTGAATCTCACATATTGGGATTTTTACCCTAGAGTCTTTTCCCCTTTTTGAAACACTGTTATTAACTCTTTCGAGATTGTCACCAGCTACCTCGTCTTCTCTTCAATTGTATTCACACCTTAAACAGCGACTTTAGATTTGCGAAAAGCTGGAAGTTAAAAGGATCCTAATATGAACTGTGGTGATAAATGGGCTGACGGTTTAATCATTGACTTGGGTGATGCACTACAAAATATCAAAGAATTAATCAAAAGACAAAAAGACTAAACAACAAAAAACACGTTAAAATGGGTCGGTGCATTGTTATGAAGAGGGTTCTAGTAACCACTTCCCCATAGCCGCGGTCGTTTTTTTTACTGTATCATTCAACCGACTAAGACGTTCAATGCATTTATTGTCTGACACAGGAGATTAATCATGGGGGTCAACACATGCAGGGTAGAAACCACCACACAGTACCGTGGCATTATTACGACTTTGCTACAAGTTCTTCAGATGTAGAAACTTAGGCAATTCCAGTTGAGAACAATGGATATTTCTTATGCTCATGGCCACTCCGGTTCCGACAGTTTTTAAAAGGAAATCATGCTCATTGTTAGCGGTTTTCGAGTCAACTTAGGAAATGGTGCAATTTCTTTCACTACACATTTCATGCCAATATACTCTGAGGGAAATGTATAGTTATATATCTATTTTATTTTTTGTTGTTATGATATTATTTTGTTTTATTGTTAATGGTTTCAGTTTTATTAATTTTTCAATCCCAACAACTCACGTAAAAATATCGATTCCCAGATATAATTCTATTACTTTTACCGCCGATTGTTTTTGCATTAAAGGTTACATGTATGAATCCCTTTCAAAAATAATTGTCCGAGAAAAAGAAAAAGATAAAACAAGAAAATGAGAATGAGAATTTAAAAAAGAAATGAAAAAAATTGAGAAAGGCAACAAAAAAAAAAAAAAAGAAAAGCAAAAGAAAATTTTAAATCAAAATTTATGTTAGTTTACTATCTATCTATCTATCTATCTGTCTATCTATCTATCAATGCATTAATGTTAGTTTACTATCTATCTATCTATTTATCAATGCTAGTTTACTATCTATCTATCTATCTATCTATCTATCTATCTATCTAACATGATCTACTACTGACAGCTTAAAGACCATATGGAAATCCGATCTCTCATGAAATAAAACGGAATTCTTCCAGTGCGTAGCAATGTCAGTACTACTGTATCGTTGCAACACTTGAACTTTAACGAAATTCCTGAGAATTGTGAGTGCAGTTTTGAAGAAATCATGGAAGCACCGCTATACAAAACAGCAACTGTACGGCCACTTCCCATCTCACAAACGATATAAATAAGATAAACGAATATGCTGGTATGAAATAACTTGAATATATAGAACGAGACTTTAAAAACAAAAATAAAAAAGAAAGTCATTTCTATTCGACTTTTAAAGAGATATTCTTTTTTTTTTTTTTTAAAAGAATCGTTCACATTTATCTTCCAAACGGTATATTTACATATTCACTATTTCAAGACAATGTAGCCACTTGACATTTGCAAAGTATAACATGTCTCGATGTGCACATATTTAATTCATTTAAACTTGAAACTCTTCCAGTTCAATTCTATCGCTACACAATAAACGTTTTATACGCTGCGTTTGTGTAATTTCAATAGGACTTAACGAGGAATGTGAACATTTTTTTGTATTTCATTTTGCGGTGAAGACTTTTTCACTCAGTAAATCTACATTTCATATAACGTATACATACATGGTTGGCTGGTTGGTTGGTTGATTGATTGATTTAAGGCATATCAACCTCAGTGGGTCATTTAATGCCGACAAAGTTTTGAAATAAATTCATTCTTAAAAGGTACTCACTTTTTAAAACACATTTTTCTATTTAACCCATAGATGGGACCTTAACAGGTACTACCACTCCGGGTCAGAGTGGAACAGAGAGCAATGGTGATGAAGAGGTGCTCCACATTCCCAAACCTCCAAAAGTGGAACCTTACCATGAGATAGAGTTTAACGTCATTCCCAGGACATGTAGACCCTCGGCCACCGCATTCTAGCATCCATATGATAAAAAGAGTTGGGGCTTGCCATAAGGAGAATAGGGTTGGGGCTAGAGCTTGATGTGACCAGCCAATTGATCAGAGGGGGCCTCTCCGACCACGCGTCTAGCCTAAGTAAGGACGAAAGTTGAATATTGCATGTCATGGACTGCTCATCCATCTGGGTCCTATCCTTAAGCATCACGGGTCGCCACCCACGGCCAACAGGTGGCCCCATTGGGGGAGTCTTACCCCTCTTCAGAGGTGCAGTCAGTGCATTCTAACGCACCAGCCGACAGGGCGGTATACATACAGGGTTAATATTTACTAAGCTTAGAGTTGTATGGGGAGTAAATGATGGGAATACTATTGTTTTGCGTTAATCTTCTATATGAGACCCATCGACTGGGTCTGTAGAATACGCCGACTGTACCAATCCAGAGGGGTAAGACCCTTCCAATGAGGCCTCATGTTAGCCGTGGGTGGTGACTTATAAGGACTAAGAACGGGTTACTGATGTCTGAACGGTCTGTTAGCCGGGTAATAAGTAGTCCAGTGACATGCAACACTCCACTTCGGTCCTTAATTGGGCTAGACGGACGGCCAGAGAGGCCCCATTCAATGAATTAGCTGTTCATGTCAAGCCCTATCAACTATATAACCTATATAACTGAGTCCCGATCGTATTTTTCAAATTCCTCTTATGGCAATGACCCAACCCTTTTTATCATATATGTACAAGAAAGCGGTGGCCAGGGATCTTAGTGTCCTAGGCATGGCGTCAAACTACATCTAGTGGTGTAGCTCAAATTCTGAAACTCTGGGGAGTGTGGAGTACCCCTTCATTGCCATTAATCTAATGTTGACCCTGAGTGGAAGTAGCTGTTAAATTCTCATCTATGGTTAAATAGATAAAAAAAGTGAGATATAAAAATGTGTTTAAGATTGAGTTAAAAAAATAAAATCTAAATATTGAACAAGAATGAATTTAATGCCGACAAAGCTCTGAAATAAACAAAAATGTCTTCGGCTACCCCCCCAAAAAAAACAAAACAACCTGCCTACCTACATACCTACATACCTACCGACATACCTTTCAATAGATATCCATTCCCGCGCATTTCAGCCCTAGTTATCTGATATTTTACAAGTAATGGCTGTCAATCTGTGTTCGAGTAAGACCATTTCCTGTTTTTTTTATCATCATAGTTAGGTGCCAGTAGCATTTGACACTCTATCCTCGTGTTTTCTCAGATGACTCACCAGGCCAGCCCTGGAGAGACATACTCTTCCACATAAACTACATGTTGGAACTTCTCCACTTTGAATGTTGCTGGGCTGAAAATTACCCTTTCTAATAGCCCGCTTCGATTTTTGGTGTTTAATTCGGTTGGACTCAAATTCTTCCACTGACAGGTAGATGGTGGCTCTTCAGCCAGGTCTATTACACGCTAGCTTCTCCCAATTTTACAAGTACACTGATCGCAATAAACGGAGATTCTGAAAGACTGGCCATGAATTAGTTTTTTTCACAATATGCGCTTGTCATTTATTGGGACAAAAACCCTTCGGCGTAGAAAATCTACATGTAATATATTTACTGTTTATCTATATTTACTATTTCGTTCTCTGCAAATGAAGTCACCCACAATAACGTCTAAAATACTGACAAAACGTCAAAGGAGATGTATTGTATCAAGAACCGCAACGTTTACAACCATTGTCAAACTGAAAGGACTAATTCTTCTCTGTGACAACGCCCGACAGCATTTCTCGTAAATAGCATCGTAAAAATTGAACAAACCGGGGTGCGAAACTATATTTCACCCAGTTTACCCATCAGACATTTCTCCGACTGACAATTACGCGTACAATGTCCGGCAATAAAATGTCTTCGGTAGTTTTATACATCTTTGAAGAATTTATCGGTTGCAGGACTCAAGAATTCTACGCTACCGGAAGAAATAGGTTTGTTTATTGGAAAATAGTTTCGCATGGTTCCTATATCAAATAATAAGCGCCCATTGTGAAATGGTTATCATCAAATGAAATGGACATGTTGATAAGAGTACATATCCTGGACGAGGTTGGTAGCATTTCATTTAGAGCTAATACCCTTGGAAAAGTTATGCATCTATCTATTACCCCCCCGTTTATGGGTAAATAGTATGTCAGACTGGGCACTTGGTATAGCAACTGGTTTAGAAGAAGGAAAACTCTGAAATCAAACCTGTTAAACTTAGCTAAAAAATAGCTCTTGTGACCCATCATGCACGTTTATATATATATATATATATATAATATATATATTATATATATATATATTGTTATATTTTTAATTATATATATATAAATATATATATATATATATATATATTGTATATATTATATATATATATATATATAATGTAATTTAAAAATATAACAAAAGACTCAGATTTTTTGCATTATAGTCTATTTCAGGAGGCTTAGACACAGTGTCTAACACCCCCAAATCATCAGATGCGAATGACGAATTCTTTATTACTTTTATGGCATTTGAAAACAGATTATTTTTTTATTGTCCTGTTTCCTCTGCTGTGGGTCATAAAAATGGATATTTGTCCCTTTGTGTCCGTAATCTTTTAGGAATTTCTGTTAAATCAATCTATTCCAGATTTTAACTAAGGGACCACCCCAGTTCATTTAAATTTCATCTATTTACTTATTTATCTCTTCCTCCTATCTTCCGATTTTCCTTAATTTTTCCCACTAAATTACTTATATATATATATATGAAGATCCAAGAGAACCGGTTTTATCTACTTAATTATTTAACTACTTCAATATATAAATATATGTATACATACATACATACATACATACATACATATATATATATATATATATATATATATATATATACACATGCCGATACACATGCATACATCCACACACCTACCAACACATACATACACATGTACGCATACATATACACATCCATACATATACATATCCAAATACATACTTTAAATTTATCCAATCATATACCTCCACATTAAAACACACCCACATTCCCTCTATACAACACTCGTAAACCTATACACACACATACATATACATACATATTTACACACACGTGTGTGTGTGTGTGTGTGTGTGTGTGTGTGTGTGTGTACGAACGCGCGTGTGTGTATGTACATTCAATTCCAGATTAAGTTTTGGAAGGCTTTGGGGAACACACAGATTTACTTCGAATGTGTGGTTTGATGCCTGAAGTTCCTACAAATAAGAAAGTGCTGACGGGATTAGGCCATTTTTGTGACCCTACTTAACAGTGTACACGACCACAAAGGAGACTTACGTTTAAAACTTGATCTTGTGCCACATCCTTCATGTGACAGAGGAGTTGGGTAAATATCACTTTGTGATTTGTGTCTTTTATTCTTTCATCATGATGTTTAGATATACCGACATCATTTATCATGAGAACGGTTTCCTTAATTTTTGAAATATTATTTTATTGTGAGGTTGGTGTGTCGATAGATATTTTATTTTTTACGAAAAAAAAAACTTTACGTCTCGGGTTGAAATATACAAAATGAGACATAACCTGTCATTTTTGCCGTTGGGAAATTTAATTTATTTGATTTATGATATTTTGTCTCAATGCTATGTTGAAGTCAAAGTCAAGTATAGGAATGGAAATATTGTAAGTTATACGGACTGTCTCAATGCTATGCTTTTTTGGTAATTATTTACGATGAAAATCATAAAGAAGTCTTCAAAGTAAAAAATCTTTTAAATAAAATCGAAAAAGTAAATAGTAATTATGCTTTGATTTATATTCCAACTAGAAGTGGCTATCGGCGTCGTCTGGGTAGAAGGAGGCATTTTTAAAAATGTAATCTCACAGATCCATTATTACTATAAAACATATCTGAGGTAGGGTTATCGTCCTTGATCTCCGAGCCTCTCTTTCAACTAACCAATCACAGGCCGGCATTATTTAGCGGCAAAACCAAAGAGAGCAATTCTATCTTTTTCTGATCCAGCTATCACCAAATTCGGACGACAAAAAGGGCGTCCCTTATATTCATCAGTGAGGACCAGAGAGCCGTAGTTTTGGTACTTCGTTAATACACCTACCTCAGGACTTTTCAGTTAAGTGGACTGTATTATATTTATATAATTATCATTACTGCAGACAAGACCTTCGTTTGTAAGTAATTAATTTATATCGTGTAAAATAATACAAGTTGTTTGAAATTCCAAGTCGAGTTCATGCCTTTTTTCTTTTTAACTCCTGTCTGCGTAACACTCGTGGCGTGAATCATCATATAACTTATCGCGAGTGAGATCCTCGCTGGTTGCCCCATAAAAATCCCCATGGAAATATATAACAATATAGTAAGAAATTTCCATTAAATGATTTGCAATTAAAAAAAAGATATAAATAATGCAATTAATTTAATCAATGAATATTATATTTCAAAGCGAAAAAAATACAAAAAATAATACACTTTCCCTTCTGTTACTTTTCAAATTTGAATTTTTAAATATCTTCCCAAATATAAATCAAATCTTCATTATTTTTGCTCAAAAACCAAACCCTGGTGGTGATATTTAATGCGTATATATATTTACTTTGTCGATAAGTGTTTTATTTTCGAAGTTTCCTCTGGACATACATCTACACAACTACCCTTTATATATATATTTACCAACTCCTCCGCACGAGCAGGATGTGACACAAGGTCAATTTGTTAAGCGGGGTTTAACAGGTTTTAATTCAGAGTTTTCCTTCTCCTAGACCGGTTGCCTAACCAAGGTTAAAGAGCCCAGTCTGCCCTACTATTTACCCATAGCTGGAGGGAGAGTAGAATTCATACCTTTCCCAAGGGTATTAGCTAAATGAAATGCAATTACCACGTCCAGGATTTGAACTCGGGACGACGAGTCCATTTCCCATGACTTTAACCATTACACCACACGCTTCCTACTTTATATATGAACTAGCAGCGGCTATCCGGCGTCGCCTGGGTAGAGGGGGATATTGTTAAGTTAGTCCCACAGCTCCATTATTACTGAATCAAGAGTTGAATCCTCGTGGGATTCCCCATTTAAATCACTATGTAAAAAAATAGGCCTTGCATTGATCCAGCTACTCTGAAAATAAATGTTTATGTCTACTATCTAAAATATTAAATGAAAACAAATCCATGTTGTTATCATTTAAATTTTATTTTTTAATCATCTTCACGAATATAAATTAAAGCTCTATTATTTTTGCTCAAAAACCAAACCCTAATTATATTTAATGTGTACATATATTTACTTCGTCGTTAATTGTTTTATTTTCAAAGTTTCCTCCGAACATACAGATTCAGACAACTGCCCTTTATATATATATATATATATATATATATATATATATATATATATATATATATATATATATGGTAGAAATGTGAGGAGGTTAATCCGACAGTATGTGGAGAAAAGTAGACAAACACGGGATGTTGTGGAAACTTAATGTTTATTGTCGACGGTACAACGTTACGGTCTCTTATTAGACCATCTTCAGGACTTGAATATAGTTCTTACTCCAATAATGGAAATTCTCTTTTTTGAGAATTTCCATTATTGGAGTAAGAATTATATTCAACTCTTGAAGATGGTCTAATAAGAGACCGAAACGTTGCACCGTCGACAATAAACATCAAGTTTCCACAACATCCCGTGTTTGTCTACTTTTCTCCATATTATATATATATATGTAATATATATATATATATATATATATATATATATATATATATATATATATATATATAAGATAGATGTAAATCGTAATTTTTAAGAGTATTTGAATTCTTTGGGCCCTAGATAAAGGAAAACTGGTTTTAAAACGTAACGTGAGAAAAGTTTGTTGGATTATCTGTGAAACAAAATTAAGTTTTGACAGAAAGCGACAAATATGAATTAGTGTTGGGCCCCGAAAAACCAGGGCTGATGGTCGTTTAGTCTATCCTGTGGTAACATTTAGGAAGAGTAGCTTACGGTCGGTTTCAGCCGGACAGCGAGGGAGTCTATCTCCTTTTCGCTAGCGCTAGATCAGAGTGATTGTTTGTTCTTTTGCTGAGGTGAGGTGCCACACCTATCGTCAGTTCCCTAATTGACTGCAAAAATCAGAATAGCTGTGCTATTCATGCGCAGAATTGGCGAGGACTGTTATCGAATCCGAAACCTTGCGATTCGACTGAGCTAAAAGATGGTATCTGTTTTGTTGCAAAAGGTTATTTTTTTTCAACTTGCTGGTCAATATTATGTCGACATCATTGGTTCCACGACTACTTTGTCATCCATTAGAATATCAACGCATT
>CM042145.1:31997934-32075434 GCA_023376005.1 Doryteuthis pealeii | reverse complement strand
ACTAAAGTGAAGTGTTGTACGCCACACGACCATTTAGTACTCTCGTCTCGCAGACTTCTCAGACATCAAAATTCTGTCCACGGGCATTACTGGTTAGCATCTGCAGTCGGCATATTCTACAATTCCGATCAACAGAACGGAGGTAGTATTAAGCAGTTCTAAACTGAGATTATTTCATCCTTTATAAAACTTTTTCTTTCTTCTGGAACATCCATATGTGTTAACCAAGTTCTTCTTAATCTAGATATGTGTATATTAAATCTGGATGCTTTTACGGTAATTGTCATATTGGGAAAATATTTGGAAATTAAAATTTAACAGAAAAATGTAAAGTATTGCATATCGGAAAAAAAAAACAACATTAATTTTGAATATAAATCAAGCAACTAGAAAATCAAAAAAGAAAATGAAGAATTCAATAAAAAATTTGAGAAAAAGAATTTAAGCGGGTGTTTGGAGGAACCGTGGAGGAATTACAAAATTTGATCTGTATAGATATTATATTAACAGTATATATGTTATGCACAAGGAGTTGTTGTTGTTGTTATTGTTGTTGTTGTTGTGAAAGGCTGATGTGAGAAGATAGAAAATAAGGGGAGATGCCCGATGGGGTATAACAATCAAATAAATAAATGAATATCAGATATCGCGTTTAGACGAATTTTGTGCTAAGAATAAACTTGTTTACCAGTATCGACTGAAAAATCTGGCGAGTTCGAATTTTTTTACACTCACTTGTGCGACCTATTTAAACTAGTTTTTCCATGTTAGGAATTCGAGAAAGTAAAAGAAAGAAAAGAACATTACCCAAATTCTTTTTCTTTCTTTCTTTCTTTAACGGCATATCAGCGTTCGTAGGTTATTTAATTCAAAAGCCATCCTTATTGATAAACAGTAGTCCCCGTGGCTAGCGTACTAGGCAACAGCATCATAGTAAGCGAGTTCGAATTCCAGTCGGGCTGTTACGTTCACCTTTCGATTAATACCCTTGGGAAATGGTATGAAACCCCTCACCACCTGTTCTTTTATAAGGATGAATTCGGCATTCAATAACTCATTAAGGCTATCATGACATTAAACAAAGTAACTAATATATTAAAAGAATTATCAACGTTCCTTTTTCTATAAAAAAAATTATCCTTGTTTGTAATAGAAAATAAAAATGCCCTTTTCGAGTGATTAACACGTTCACGACGTAAATTAAAATGTACATTATACGTGTATAACAGGTGGTGAATTGTCATATTTCAAATCAAGTATTGTGCACCACGGATACATCATATTTCAAATTGATCGTTGTGCATCACCGGTTGAATATTGTCATATTTGAAATTGACTGTTATGTACCACCGGTTGTACATTGCCATATTTCAAATTGACCGTTGTGTACCACCGTTGGCTAAAAATAAATAAAATGTAAATTGAAATGTATGTTCATAATAATAATTAACTGTTGATTTTTTTTATCATAAGAACAAAAATTGAACCCGTACGGATAAAAGGAAAGAACATTTAAATCAACTGAAATGTGTCTTGTTTTGTTATAAAAGATATAAATTTCAGCTGTTTTTCCACAGAATTTCGAGGAACTTCTCCCAAATCTTGGAGACATTCCTCTCTTTTGATAAAGAAATACTTGACAAGAAACATCAAATTTAATTAAATTCAAAAATATATATGAGGCCTTGACATCAGCCCTTGGGTCGAGTGAACTCCGCTGACACCAGGTCAAGTGGAACCCACACTTGATGATGTTTTGGCGATCGTACAAGACAAAGAGGACGAAACGCTCATAAAGCAATACGCATTTTCATCCGGCAGAATGTAGTCGGACGGTCAGCCAAAGCGTTTCAGGCTAGCCAAGGCCCTTGCTGAGACAATTCACTTCTTTTTCTCTTCTCTAAGTCCGTTGTAGATATCAAAACGATATTCACTATTAGTATTTTTTGCGTTATTCGAACTATTGTCCTTATTTTTATTTCTTTTAATATTCTATTTTTGTATGGTATTTCTTGTCGGACTTAGGAACCTTCTTTTCGGACTCGGGAACCTTCTTTTCGAACTCGATTGGACACATGGGCCTAGTGGATAAGGTAGTTAGGTTAAGACAGTTCTAAGTGACAGTTTTCTCTGGATTCCGGCTTCAATCCTGAGTAGCGGCTGTAACATAGAAAAATAATTAACACAACTCCTACCCCAGCTATGGTTAGCGGAATGAGAACAGGATACCCCCGAGAATTGAATAAAGGGTTAAGTTCAAAGTTCCGTGATGACTCCCGATTACGACAAGAAAGTTCCCGAGTTCGAAAAGAAGGTTCCCGAGTCCGAAAAGAAGGTTCCCGACTCCGACAAGAAATACCTGAAGAATGCCGGAGGGTATATCGACCGAAACGTTGTACAAATAAGAATAAAGATGAGGACAATAGTCCGAATAACGCAAATAATACTAATCATCAAGCCTCATTTCAAACATTCAGAGAAATGATATTCACTATAATTTGTCATCCGAATTCTTTTTCTTTTCACGTTTGTTTTTTTGTTTTTTTGTTTTTATAAAGGCGGCCATTTCATCTGATTCTGTGTCCAGCTACCGGTAAAGATCTAAGAAGGTGCATCTACAAGCCAACCAGATGTTGAGCTAAGCCATACTGCTGCAAGATATAAGTTTCAGTTACTAATTTTCGGATTTCTTTCTATGACAAAGTGAACGTTTGTCTATTCCTGAAGTCATCAGTAACAAAATAGTTATTAAAAAATTTGATTTCTGAAGACACTGAAGACTCAGTCATTAAAGTCACTGCGCCAGTCTTTATTTTTATTAAAACAATTATTTACTTATTCAAAACAAATCTTAGAATTGTACATTTGTTTCATAATGGATTGGCATAGCCTACAATTTTGTAAGGAAGTGTAGTGTAGATTTTAAGATCAACCGTAAACTGGAAAATTACAGGGTAAACAACCGAGAATTTGATAGACATGTCTTAACCTCACGTTTGAGGAATTTCTTTGGCTTAAAGAGTCACGTGATCAGACAAGGCTGGGAGAGAAGGAATAGATTCCCTGGGAAGCCGTATATTTTGTCTCTGCTGCTCTCCCCTTGCGCGCGGGTTAAGATTGTGTCGGGAATTAGGGTAATGAAAGTGTGTTTTATAGCCGTCTTAAGACAGACGGTATACATAGTATGAGCCTGTTGGCGTTTTTAATATATAAGGCGTGTGGTAAATGGTCACTTCTACTTATAGACTCGCCGAGAAGCACGTGACCAAATTATTGGCCAATCACTGGTAGTGCTCTGCTGCTGATATTATTATTTATACTGGCCTTTTATGGTCATACCTAAGCATTAGTAATTGGATGTTCTTGGACGACGGACCATAGGATTCTATATCACAGGACTTATTCACTTACCGAAGGATTCTATATCACAGGACTTATTCACTTACCAAAGGGACTTACTTACTTATTCACTTTAAGTTCTTTACAAATGGCCAAGGATGGCGGCCAGATACTTAACAGAGCGTATATCCGTGGTTGTATTTCTCATACTCATCTTAATCTCGTTTTAATTTCGTAATGTACTTAGCTTATCTGTTTTTCTTCTTACTTGTATATCTTGGTCTGGGTATATTTTCTAACCTTCCTGGGTAGCAGCTTTTCTTACTTGGACTGAGTATCTATTGGAGTAGCTCTTCTAACTTCTGCTTCAGGATGTATCTGCCTTCTTAGATGCCTAAGACGTCTTCTGCTGTTCGTTTGTTCTTTGTTAACAACTCAAGATATTTCTTTGGTGAATTCACATGTATTTTATTTGAGACTTATTTCTCTTTCTTGGATCCAGTATACTCAATCACGCGTGTGTGAGAATCTAACTTTGACCGAGAGGCACCATCGTGAGCCTATCACAGCCAGCTAGACACTGTCTAGAACTAAACTATCTCTCCCACGCTTTCACGACAAACAGGAAGAAACAGATCAAAATAAGTTTAAGAGATGTCTTTAAAAATATCTGTAGCTGTTGTTAACGGTCAGGTTTTGAATTCAAATAAATTCTCTACACCAAACGTGCATAATTAACAGGGTACCTACCAATTACGCAATAAGTGTACACTGAAATATGTCTCCGTGTTTTCATGATTAATTAAGAACAAGAAGCAGACAACACTCGATGAAGATGTCTAACCAGATACGAAGGGCAGATGGAAGTTAGAAGAATTAGAGGGGAAAGCCGCTCAACAGATGTAAACAAAGTCCTATGCAATGTAACGTATTGGGTTCTAATTAGCGATACGTAACGTAGTGGGATCAGTTAGGGATCTATTACGTTGGGGTACCAGTTCGTGTATAACCTTAGTGCCTTTCCTTCTTCGGCACTACTACTCGTATATTCGTACGTACGGAGTTTCGTTTGTTTACATACACAGATCTAACTGTAGCAGTCAGTCTTAGCTAGCCCCAAAATCCTTCTCCACTTCTTTTGGTCAAGGGAAAGGTATCACGTTTACGCACGCCGCGAGCTCCTCGTTACGGCCAATTTGACTTGTTGACAAGTTTGTTGGTTTAATGACTTTCATCCATGAATACGATTTCTTTGCGATAGTGACTTTTACTATCTTGTTTGCATCGTGAGTCCATTCATAAAGATATTTCTTTCGTTGTGAATAGAGCAGACAACAACACCAGGTTTTTACTTCTCAAAGTTTTATTATGTTTCAAACTTCTTCTAACTTTTGAGAGAGAGAGAGCCCCGAATAATCTGTCTTAGCAAGAGGTGTATTTTAACTGGATTCAACTGCGAGTTTTTAGTCCTTAGTAAACTTCTCGGTGAACAAGCTTTTCTCAGCCTCTCCTTATCGTCCTTAGCGACTACAGTTCCATACGATCACTGGCCCGATTTCTGCCTGGACGCGGACGCAAACCAACTGCTCTGCTCGCAGACTCCAACCCAACTCCCTCCAAATCCAACTGCAACTGCCCTCCTGTGATCCTATCCGCGGGTCTTAAATAGTATTTCCAAACAATCCTCCAGAAGGTTCCACCCTAGAACGTTCGAGACCTTTCGATTCAATCCATTCGTTTCAATCTCTCTGGTCACACAAAGTGCACTAACCTAAACATCAAAGGCTTCTTGGAGTCCAGAAGACTGTTTTTTCCTTAATCCCAGACTTATCGTCTGCTTTCTCTCGTTAAAGAGATGTTATCTATCCTAACTACCTTTTTCGGTGATTCTTCAAAGACCACCCAGCAACTCAAGATAATCGGTAGTACATTTTTCCAAAGGTTCTTTTCCAAGTCTGGCACAAGGCCACAAATATAGGTGCTGAAGGGGCGATTACATAACATACCTCCCTATCATCGCCGATAAAATTATATGTAATATAATTTTCAAAACTAGCCCTAATTATCATTCATTTTTTTTCTTCTTGATTTTGATTTTTTTTTTTTAAATACACTATCTAACCTCTCTCTCTCTCTACATGTTTACAAAATATAAAACAATCATAAAACAAATACAACAACATTAGCAAAATCAATTATACAGCGAATTTGAACATGAAATTAAAATGATCAAACAAATTTTAAAAAAAAATTTTTCTTTTTCCTGTACAACTTCCCAAACCATTTCCCTTTCGCTCTCTCTATATTTTTGTACACATTCGTATTCTCTTCATTTTATTTTATTTTATTTATTCATTTATTTACTATAGGACATAAAAACAAAACATGTTTACGACCGCTCTTATTCTCAAACTTAGAATTACGTCGGAAGAATTTTCACATAATTCTTCAATTACCTTTTATGGGTACCGATTATCATTAATAATAATAATAATTTCAACAGCACCTAGCGGAATATCACCGCTAGCGACAAAACAATATCTACAATTTTTTTAAAAAATTGAATGCTGTCTTTTTTTTTTTTTTTTTTTTTTTTTTTTTTAAATTAAATATACGGAGAAAAAAAAACAATCGTCGTCAATAGTATCCATGTCCACTGTGTCGTGAAACTAATTCGGTCCTGCGTAAACTTTCTATCTCTCTAGCTGAAAATATCAGAAATGGCGTCCTTTAATTCCTTTCTTTTCTTTTCTCGCCATCTATCCTTCTCTTTACTGTCGATTCGAGACTTTCCTTCAGGTTTAATTTTAATATCAGTTGCTACTTTTCCTATGTCTTTTAACTTTTTTTCGGCCTGACTACTAACCTTAACACGCGAATTCGTTTTACAACTTACAGAATCTAACATTGCCTCCTCCTGACGCATATTCCTATTCTTTTCTAATATTTCTTTGTACATAGCTATCTTTCGCGTTCTGAGGGGCACGAAAAAATCATCCCTATCAGAGTCACCAGGACTCTCCTCGGTTTCAGAATTTTCCGAGGGTGCATCTTTAATTACAGGCGTTTTTGTATCTGGACTAACTTTCTCTACTGGATTTGGTTCTGTGTTCGGTGTGGCCGTTTTCTCCGGCTTTTTCTCAATTTCAGTACAATTCTTAAACTGTTGCACTGGCTTATCTATCTTCCTATACGTAAAATTATTCATAAACCCTCTATTATATGGTTTATCCCTCGTATTTATCCCTTCTCCTCTAAGATTTTTTGATAACCTATCCTATTCGTCGAGTCTATCGCACTGATAATGTACGTCTGTTTTATTTCGTTCGGGAGGCTGTCTATAAACTGGCACTCGCCTTTTTCAGCATTTCTCTGGGGGCAATTCCACCTCAGATGTTTGTTCGATCTGCATATCCAGCATAATCGATCCCTATCTCTATAGTACCTAGGCGGCTGTACCTTCCTGTGATTCATCTTGTTATCACACCTATCGTGGGGTCTTTTATTATGCCCTATTGCATTGATGTGCACCGTGCGCCTTCTAGCGTGGCAAATCTCTATCGGTGCAGGGTCAATATTGGGGGAATCCTAATCCTAGCCCTTAATTTGTCCTCTGAGAGTGCTAATTGATAGGCGCTCTCGACTGTTGGGGGATCACTTCTAAGTACAAATACCTTTACCTCGGGGTCCGCTAATCCGTCTATAAAACAGCACTTAATCTGCTGTTGTACTATCGCTAAATTTTTATCTTCTCTAGAATAGGCCTGATCTATCAGTTTTGTTATTCTTAACATGTAATTCTGCACATTCTCCTGTCTGTACTGTTTAATATTCACTAATTTACGAAAATAATAATGTGCGTAGTGGGTGACCCCAATATATTCCCTAATTACCTGTGTCAATCCTATCCATGAAATACTCTTGTTGCCTTCTATAATTTTGTATATAAAATTTCCTATTTCTCCTCCCGTGCTAATGAGTGCTACCTTACATTTGTCAGCTTCTTTGGCTTCTATAGAGGCAAAGTATTTTTCCATACTTTGGACCCACACCTCAAATCTATTTTCGTCCTTATTAACTAAAGGTGCAATCTGCTGCAGATAAAAGTCATTTTTCATGGAATCTGCTAAAGATTTCGCCGTATTTACTAATTGTTCTGTGAGATTTTTAAATAAATTCTTAACCGTTTGCTCTTCCATTATTAATATATAACAGTATCAAACAATAAAACAAACAAGAGAGCGAAAAGAAAAGAAAATGGCCAAAAAAAAATAAGTGGGAAGCTGTACTTACGTATAGTTGTAAAAAGTTCAATTTCTCTTCTCTTTCCTTTTAACAAAATGTCCTTTGTTACAATTTTGACTTCTTTTTTTTTTTTGTTCTTTTTTTTGTTTTTAGGTCCGTAATAAACGTCTTTTTTTTTTTTTTTTTTTTTTTTTGTATTTTCAAAGTTTATAGAAAGTTCTTTTTTGTTTTCCGTTCGTTCTTTCGTTTTTGTTATTTTCGGGGAATCCAAGTTTACGTTGTTTTTCGTTGTTTTTTTTTTTTCCTTCTTCTGTTTGGTGTTTTTCTTTTCTCTTTCTTTTACGTTTATTTTCCGTAAAAAAAAATTCCGGCCGATCTGTCTCGTCCCTACGTTGTGTTTTGTGGCAACCAGGTTCTTACAAGTCCTTGCGGGAACTTTCGTGGTTCACAGGCACCAAATCGCAATATGTAACGTATTGGGTTCTAATTAGCGATACGTAACGTAGTGGGATCAGTTAGGGATCTATTACGTTGGGGTACCAGTTCGTGTATAACCTTAGTGCCTTTCCTTCTTCGGCACTACTACTCGTATATTCGTACGTACGGAGTTTCGTTTGTTTACATACACAGATCTAACTGTAGCAGTCAGTCTTAGCTAGCCCCAAAATCCTTCTCCCACTTCTTTTGGTCAAGGGAAAGGTATCACGTTTACGCACGCCGCGAGCTCCTCGTTACGGCCAATTTGACTTGTTGACAAGTTTGTTGGTTTAATGACTTTCATCCATGAATACGATTTCTTTGCGATAGTGACTTTTACTATCTTGTTTGCATCGTGAGTCCATTCATAAAGATATTTCTTTCGTTGTGAATAGAGCAGACAACAACACCAGGTTTTTACTTCTCAAAGTTTTATTATGTTTCAAACTTCTTCTAACTTTTGAGAGAGAGAGAGCCCCGAATAATCTGTCTTAGCAAGAGGTGTATTTTAACTGGATTCAACTGCGAGTTTTTAGTCCTTAGTAAACTTCTCGGTGAACAAGCTTTTCTCAGCCTCTCCTTATCGTCCTTAGCGACTACAGTTCCATACGATCACTGGCCCGATTTCTGCCTGGCTCTCCTCCTCTGAACGCGGACGCAAACCAACTGCTCTGCTCGCAGACTCCAACCCAACTCCCTCCAAATCCAACTGCAACTGCCCTCCTGTGATCCTATCCGCGGGTCTTAAATAGTATTTCCAAACAATCCTCCAGAAGGTTCCACCCTAGAACGTTCGAGACCTTTCGATTCAATCCATTCGTTCCAATCTCTCTGGTCACACAAAGTTCACTAACCTAAACATCAAAGGCTTCTTGGAGTCCAGAAGACTGTTTTTTCCTTAATCCCAGACATCGTCTGCTTTCTCTCGTTAAAGAGATGTTATCTATCCTAACTACCTTTTTCGGTGATTCTTCAAAGACCACCCAGCAACTCAAGATAATCGGTAGTACATTTTTCCAAAGGTTCTTTTCCAAGTCTGGCACAAGGCCACAAATATAGGTGCTGAAGGGGCGATTACATAACAGCAACACATTGACCTCAGCCAGAAGATTCATTCAGAGTCACTGGTTTTAAAGAACGTATACATTGTATTTGAAATTCATTACATTCTTTTGAAAATAAAAGTTTGAAGAGATACTTGTTTGAGGGGTTGGGGTTCGTCTTTCGCAAAAAAAAAGCTAAATAGTAACTTTTACGCTGAATATTCTTAGAGCTGCAAATATTATATTCTAATCGATTTTACAAGTATATATTTACCAACGTCTTCGCAAGAGCAGGATGTGACACGTGGTAAATTCTTTAAGCGGAGTTTATGTTGTAGACTAGCCTATTTTACCTTTTGATGAAGTAAATGAACTGGTCCAAGACTATTTGTTTACTGCTATTTAGAGCAGAAAGTTTCTCTGGTTTCCGCTATATTTATTTAGCAACCCCTCCGCATGAGTAGGATGTGACACAAGGTTAAGTTCTTAAGCGTCGTTTAACAGGTTTGAATTCAGAGTTCCTTCTCCTATACCGGTTGCCTAACCAAGGTTAGAGCTCGGTCTGTCCTACTATTTACCCATAGCTGGAGGGAGAGTAGGATTCATACCTTTCCCAAGGGTATTAGCGCTTAGTGAAAATGCAGTTACCGCGTCCAGGATTTGAACTCGGGGTGACGAGTCCATTTCCCATGACTTTAACCATTACACTACGCGCTTCCTTCCTGGTTTCCGGTATAGAGACTTTGGCCTCTTGACAAATTAATCGCGTGATCTTAGGGGTCCATCCCACCAAACACCACTTACCGCTTCCTCTAAAAGAAACATGGCTGTGTTTATTGCTCGGTGCCTGAGACGCCCCAAAAGGGGAATGCCGACGGGATTCACGCATTTTTTTTATTAACTATCGCATGAGCTTCGGTTCGTGCGTGGCTTCTCCTGTTAAAATACCCTGTGTCACATCCTTAGTGGCGGTGGGGTTAAGGTAAATAGCGAACCTTACTGAGACCATTACGAGAATCGCCTACGTAATACCATTTCTCAGCCCTCTTCTACGAAGTACTTATTTATTAGTGCGAACATTTATTTGTATGTACTAGTATACCAAAATATTCTATGTTCCCGTAGTTCAACAGATTTGGAATTCAGAGTTTTCCTTATCCTAGACTATTTGGCGTTTCAACGTTAAAGAGCCCAGTCTGCCCTACTATTTATTCATAACTGGATGGAGAATAGTTGTATTCATATATTTCTCAAGGCTATTAGTGCTATGTGAAATGCAAGGATTTGAACTCGTGTTACTGTCTCCATTTAGTACCACGATAATCATTACACTACGAGCAGGTCCATTTGATTTTAAAAGTACCTACAATTTGGTAAACCATCCAAATGAGACAAGTAAGACAGACTGTAATCTGCTAGATAAATAGGGACCGACCCGTGAGCGACGTCTTCCCGTGGACTCCGATACATGGACACACTAGGCGTCCCATTGTCATGTTATGGTTACCAAGCTAGTCTCGCATTGCTACTGAATAGTGAGTTTGATCCTCGCCGAATATCCTATACTCACAACCTTATATCAGCGCGTGATGTAATGGTTAAAGTCATGGGAAATGGACTCGTTGCCCCAAGTTCCAATCCTGTATGTGGTAATTGCATTTCACTTGGCGCTAATACCCTTGGGAAAGGTATGAATCCTACTCTCCCTCCAGCTATGGGTAAATAGTAGGGCAGAATGGTCTCTTTAACCTTGGTTAGGCAACCGGTCTAGGAGAAGTAAAACTCTGAATTCAAACTTGTTAAAATCTGCTTAAGAAATTGACCTGTATTTATTATATATATATATATATATATATATATATATATATATATATATATGAAGTGAACAAAACAATGTGTTTGAAATGGCAAAGACCGACAATTTTGGGGAGATTATGTGCTTAATTAAAGTCATACCTAATTTGTTAATTAATTAATTATAATTAAATGAATTAGGCGTGCATGTCAGTTTTTGTTTACGCTTTACATTTAAACCGATATGCACGCCTAATTAATTTAATTATAATTAATTAATTAACAAATTAGGTATGACTTTAATTAAGCACATAATCTCCCCCCCAATATATATATATATATATGTATATATATAAAATATATCTATAAGAATAAATTAATATTTACTAGTTTGTGTACTTATATTTATTACATGAATGTTTTACTGCAACGCTGGGATGCGTGTGTGTGTGTGTGTGTGTGTGTGTGTGAACAAGATTTTGTATTGAATAGCCCGTAAAGGTTGATATACCGTTAAACACCAACAAACTAAGAAGAATATGTCAGATTTTTGAGTGGAAGTATTATTTCTACGCAGCACCTTAATAACTATTTTTATCTGTGGAAAATTGTCGTTGTTCGTATCGGCTTTTCTGTTTGTTGGCAAGTATTCTAAATCTTCAAATCTGATGCCTTGAAAACATGGCTAGGGCCGAGTCAAGTAGGCATATAATTGAGATATATATGCAACTGTAAACCTAACTTCTCTCAGGACATATATTGGACGTGTTTTATGATGAGAAGGCTGACGGAACGAACCATTTCTTTCGGGCGGTGTAAACAATCGACTTTCAGTCAAAGATAAAGGCAATGCAATACCAATCTAAACACGATTATTATTAGTCCAAATTCTTTAAGATAGGGTTTGATGTGTATTGTTTTAATTTTTCGGACTGTTGTCCTCATGTTTTATTAAAGGGATAGATCAAATTAGATTATCTAAAAATAAGACATATCGGAAAATAACTGATGCCATTGGATTATACGCTTCGAGTTGTGCAGGTAACAACAATAAACAATATAATTTTTGTTAATGATTGTGACACTTCTAGTGACGCATCTCGGATCAAAATGTTTTTAAAGAAAATTACTTTTAAAATAAAAATATCAGAGACTCCCTATCACCATTGCTATTTTTATAGCAATGATGTCACAATTATATACTTAGGAAATGAACCGGAGGGTACAGTTTCACTCAGAGGAGAAGATAAATCATTTAATGTATATGTATGATATAAAACTTTTCGCCAAAATTGAAAAGGAATCTAGAGACCCTTGTACAAACCATTAGAATATACAGCAAGGACTTTAGGTATGGAATTCGTCATCGGAAAATGCGATAAAAAAGGGAGAAAAGAAACAAGTGAAGGAATAGAATTACCAAATCAAGAAGAAATTAGGACACTGGGAGAAAAAGTGAACTATAAATACTTGGGAATACTGGAAATACACCAACAAACAGAGAGGAAAGAAAAGGTGAGAAAAGAGTTATCCAGAAGAACAAGAAAACGTCTAGAAACTTGACTCTCCTGCAGGAATATCATTAAGGGAATAAACATATAGGCTGTTCCCCTTGTAAGATACTCTGGGCCATTCTTAAAATGGACAAAAGTGGAACTCCGATGTGTAGACAAGAGGACAAGGAAACTTATGACAATGCACCCGAGAGACGACATAGACAGTTTTATGTAGGAAGTAAAGAAGGAGGAAGAGGACTTGCCAGCATTGAAGACTGTGTAGATACAACAATACGAGCTCTCGAGGAATACACTAAAAAGAGCAAAGAAACACTAATTGCAGCAGCTAGAAGGGACAATCACAGCATGTGGATGAGTACAAATGTAGAAAAAAACAAGGAAACAGAGATGGGAAGAAAAACAACTATATGGGCACTTCCAGCGACAAACTGAAGAAAAAGCACATCATCAGCAGACATGTATATGGCTAAGAAGAGGAGACCCCAAGCGAGAAACTGAATCTCTTATAATTGCAGCAGAAGATAATGCCATAAGAACAAATTATACAAAAGCAAAAATAGATAGGACTCAACAGAATAGCAAGTGTAGAATGTGTGGAGAAAAAGACGAAACGATTAATCATATAATTAGCAAATGCGGAAAACTAGCACAGAGAGAGTACAAGTCTAGGCACGACTGGGTGGGAGAGGTGATACACTGGGAATGTGCAAGAAATTCAATTTTCAACATTCAACTAAATGGTACCTGCATAATCTGAATCTATCCTGGAGAGTGACACACATGAGATTATCTGGTACATTGAGGTACAGACGGATCACCTAATCCCGGCCAGAAGACTAGACCTAGTGTTGATTACCAAGAAGAAGAGAAGTTGACATCTTGTGAATTTTGTCGTCCCGACCGATAACCGAGTGAAATGGAAAGAAAGCGAAAAGATAGATAAATACCTGGACCTTGCCAGAGAGCTGAGAAAATCGTGGAACATGAAAGTGAAGCTTTTGTCAATTGTAATTGGTGCCCTTGGAAAGGTCACCAAAGGTCTGGAAAAGAGTCTGGATGAACTAGAAATCAGAGGAAGAATCGAGACCATGGACATGGCTCAGAAGGGGAAACCTTAAAAGAGAAAAGGAATCCCTTGTAATGCAGCACAAGACAAGACAAGGTATAAATTATATCAAGGCTAAAACAAAACAGAAGAGAACAGGAAGCATAGAATGTGTTGAGACAAAGACGAAACAGTTAATCATAAGTGAATGTATGAAACTAGCATAAAGACTAGACAGGACTGGGTAAAAAGGTGATTCACTGGGAATTATACAAGAAATTGAATTTATAACATACTACCAAATGGAATTGGTACAAGACAGATTCCGTCGTAGAAAATCTTATTGATTTTACCACTTTGCTAGACTGAAATGAGGTTAAAAGATATACAAATAATTAAACATTGCCATAGAACTAAGGAAAATGTGTAATATGAGGGAGAACGTGATAACAATTGTGGTTGGTGTTCTTGAAACGGTCCCTAAAGATTTGGAAAAAAGACTGGATGTATTGGAGATCAGAGGAGAAATCGAGACCATCCAGAAAACAGCATTGTTAAGATCGGTTAGAATACTCAGAAGGGGCCTGGTGACCTGAGGTGACTTTCTGTCACATAAAAATCCTGTGAAAGACCATAAGAATCTCAAGAAATAATTATAAATTTATCGAGGATTTTGAGATACAATTTATCAAAATGCATTAAATAAGCAAAATTTTTAAACATGAAAATAAAATTGTTAAATACACACACGCACACACACACACACACACACACACACACACACACACAATCGACTACGTCCCCATGGAACGAAAATGTGCGTTTACTGAAAAACTGAATCTCACCATTGTTGATGTGGGAGGTGATTCGGAAGTATTCGCGTTTTATTTCAGCAAATAGATCAGATTTCCATATCATCCATAAGCTGTCAATAGCAGTCGACGCCTTTCCTATGAGCATGCTGACATGGCTTTTAGTAGATAAAATATTGCTACTGAGGTTTATGAACTGGTCTACTAGTTTCAGAGGCTTATCTGTTAATATGGAGGCAGCTCCATATTGTATGTATGTATGTATGTATGTATAAATAGTGTGGAGGAGTGTCTAGTGTGCTTTGGTATTCCCGTCGATAATTGGGAGTCCCTGCCATCTGATCGTGGGCAATGGAGGGCTGCGATATACAGGGGTGCAGAACTGTTTGAAGCTGCAAGGGTCGACCGAGCAAAACTCAGGAGAACGTGCCGAAAACGAAAAACTCTGCCAGCCAATTCTGGTGATGTGTGGATCTGTGAGGAGTGTGATCGGGTGCTGTTGTCAAAGGCGGGCTTGGTCAATCACATGAAATCACACGAGAGCTACCCGACTGCAATTGTTGTCTCTACCGTGCCACATTCTAAGATCCAGCATGATCCCGAACATGAGGACAATGATAAGTATACAACAACTGTCGACGCAGTCAGCACCAGTCGTTATGTGTGCCAGATATGTTCAAGGGTATGCAGGACTTTGGTGGGATTAAAAAGTCATGAACGAGCCCACAAACGGACAATGGATGAAGGAGTGGCAGTCGTCTGCCGTTGCTATCGCTATGTATAAATGCATTTAGTTGATATATCTCGTTTGTTCCTTTCTGGTAGTCTTCACTAAATGAATTCATTTTTGAAAATTATCTAAAAGATTCTACATAATTAAGCAACCATCTCGAAGTTTGTACATAAAAACATTCATATCGGATTTTGATTAGTGTAAAGTCTAAGTTAACCTTTAGCTTCTTTGTGTATTCCATTAATTACTTCTTGCACCAAGACAGTAATTGTATATACTTCAATATCTAACAATACTCATTGATAAAAGTTGATACTCATATTTGTTGCTTACCGAGGTAAAAGCATCCATGAGTTGTCGGGGCGGGGCAGGAAATCCTCTTCAACAAAAAGCGTGCTTAATAACCGGCATTTATTACGATTGTCAAACCATGCATTCAAATGCGTCGGCACGTGCTTCTTCGATATATATAAGATTAAGTTTGGTATGTAAGTGTCGACGTATGAGTCCAAAACGGGAGGTCACTCGGATTCGAAATCTTGCATCCAAATTAATATCCTTCTAACTAAGAAACACGCCTAATTTCTATTATCTGCGTTATTTGGACTATTGTCCTCATATTTATTGTTATTTTACTTATTATTTGGACAATAGTCCGAATAACGCAGATAATACTAATCATCAAGCCTCATCTCAAACATTCAGAGAAATACGCCAAATTTGGTTATTGATTTTTACTGATTAAGGGGTATAATTAATTAATTAAACAAAAATCAAATGATTTGCCATAATCGTGGCATAGCTGCTGCTGCTAATATAAAAAAAAAATCCGCATGGCTGCTGCCTGTATCAACAGTAAAATTCTGCTGCCGCTTGATGTTGACATTTCTGTTGACGTTTATTTCGACTGTTTATTCATTAGACAATTCTCGGCGATTTTTAAAAAATTTGATAAATCATTTTCCTCTTATTTTCTCCCCACTCACTCTCTGGTGTTCCTATTTCTTTATAGTCCGGTCATGGAGCGGGTACTTTAGCTAGTACTATATAAGCAGTTGTTACGCTTAAGACCACGATACCGGTGAGCGTAGGCATGAAACATGAGACCTGAGACATGAGACCTGGAGGATTTTCTTTTGGGAAATTCCCTTACAATATCAGCAAATAATTGGAAGCGATTTTGAGTTAAAACTAACATTACTCGAGTATCCTTTTGTTGTAATAAAGTAAATCTTCTGCCCAGTCTGATGTGTACGCACCAGTATTCAGTTTTCGCATTATCTTTCAGGAATATCGTGTTTGTGTGTGTAGGTATTTTTCCAATCCGTTCTTACGGGTAAGATGTGACACAAAGTCGCAACTATGGGACAATCAGAGAGGATATAATTCGCTATTCAGTAGTAATGTATCTGAGGGATTAGCTTGCTAACGATTACACCACGATGGGACGCACTGTTTGTGGGTGAATGTGCATAGGTATTTACCCAACCCGTTCGCTGCTGTTGGGATGTGACAGAAGGTCACATCGGAATCTAAGGAGGATCGAACTCCCTATACAGTATTAACGTATATCCGAGACTACTTTGCTAACCATTACACCACGATGTGAAGTCTAAAATGTTTGCAGTAATAAAAAAAAACTCTTCGCATTGACAATTATATAAAAGATAATGTTCTGGAATTGGGTTTTTATATTTAATAATCGATTGACTATTGTAGTTTTTTGTCACACTAACCAGAACTTATGTATGTATGTATACTGGAGAATTCATGTGGATGATGGCTGTACCAGTTTTGAGAGTGAAAGAATCGTGCATGAAAACCTAAAGCGTCAACTTCGAAAGGGTTACACATGTCAAATTGGAGAGAACATGGAGGGTTCGAAATGTCAGACATGTGGTTGAATTCTGCTTTCTAAGGCTGGATATGTCAATCATAGGAAACCTCACCAGAGTCAATTCATGCAAATTACAGGAACAAATAAACAATGTGTATTGTGCTATCTGTGGCAAGGTCTGTAAGTCGGCTTCTGATCTTAAAAGACATGTGCTGGTGCATAAGCATCACATTTTATCATCTGATTCAACGAGAAGAACGTCCTTTCTATGTCATATTTGCATCAAACTTTGTGGATCTGCAGCGGGTTTGATGAGTCATTTGAGGGCTCATGCAAGGAAGGGTTCTGGCAGTGGAGTTATCGGATTGTGAGGGACGGCAATGATCTGTAAAGATTATGCTATTGCTATTGCTATGAATGTATACACTAGTTCATGTGGAAGAGTATGTCTCTCCAGGGCTGCCGGGAGAGTCATCTGAGAAAACACAATGATACAGTGTCAAATGCTACTGGCACTCAAGAATGATTAATATGATGTAGATCCTTCAGCAGTAGTCTCAGTGGGCTGAAGAGTCTTTTTTGGGCTTGCAAACAAAATAAAAAAAAGAAAATGAAATGGTCTCATACACGAGTTGACAACCAGCATTTAGAAACTAGCTTGCTAACCGTTACACTACGGTGGCACACACATTTATTTACCCAACCGGTTCGCCATTAGTAGGATGTGGCACAAGGTCGTATGTATGGGGCATCCGGTGAGGATCGATCGTTATTCAGTAGTAATGGATCTACGAGACCAGCTTGCAAACAATTACATCACGATGCAAATCCCTTATGTGTATGTGTGTATTCATATGTCCGTGTTTGGTGCGAGTGTTTCGCTTTCTGGATAATGCAAGATCTGAGTGGGTGTATGATAGTTTGTGATATTCCAGTTCTTGGGTACTTTAGAAGCAGTTAAGAAGTTTATTAAGCTACTGATTGTAATTCAAAATAGGCCTCACCTAAGTTAAGCAGCTATGAACATGTTTAATAATAAATTGGGTGACTATAGTTTGGATAAAAAGAATGGAACGTCGCTTACCTCGTGTTCGGAGAAAAAATGGCGCTGATAAGTGAGGCTTTTTTTTTAATTAGTAGACCAGAAATTAGAAGTATTTTGGGAGTCTGGAAGGTGGATATAAAGTCCAATATTTTAAGAAGGGATTTGTTTTCTTTTCAGCGAACTGGAACGTGCATAGTGGAATAAGGATTAAATCTCAGTGGTCCCTTAAGCAATATCAGGTACTGTAAGCAACTTGTTTAATAAAATAGCTTGATTTAGCATCAAAGGGTTGAAATGCCGTAAAAGGAACAACCAACCAACTAACCAATCAAAATAGGTCACAAAAAATCTGACACACCCGGTACAAAACCTCAAAAAACGTCAATTAAAATAAGACTGAAATGTTAAGAAATCGCAAAACCCCGGTATATTGAACTTCATTTTCATTTCTTAGCCTTCATTACATATCTTGGCTTTTATTCGATATCTTGGCCTTCTTTCGATATCTTGGCCTTCATTCCATATCTTGGCTTTCATTCGATATCCTGGCCTTCATTCCATATCTTGGCCTTCATTCCATATCATTCCATATCTTGGCCTTCATTCCATATCTTGGACTCTATTTCACACATTTTCGAAATGCATCAAGTTTTTCCATTCATACGTATATCTACGTTCAAACAGGCGCAAACAAATGCGAGCTAACACATGTACGTATACGAGGCACGTTCACATACACATATACAAACACATACACACACTGATCTCCACACAAACTCTACCCAGAGGATAGGCATAATTTCCAGCTCATTTAAGTAATTTTAATAAAATTAGACAATGATATTGAAGCCAAAATAATTCTATATCTGAAATAATTTATTTAATTAAGAAATAAATGCGAATTGTGTTCCCAAAACATTTTTCCAAATAAAATAAAAATCTTGTCTTCACAGATCAGGTACAACATATTCTCAAGATCGATATTCATTTACTTTGTAATTGAATGAGATCATTAATCCATGGTGTAGATTTTATCAATGATCATCTAGCAATTATTTGCTGTCACTATCAATTAACTTGTTTACTTGCTTCCATCTTCGAAAATTGAAGATTTTCAAGTAATGTTGATATTATTAATAAAATTGCATTATTTGAAAGTAGCTTAAATTCGGGTGGCAATTAAACTATCTCCTGTTGATGGAGATTTCTTTTTGCAAAGCATATTCTGCCTGTATGTGATAGGCAAAAATAAACAACAAAGAACTCAAAATTGATCGCTGCATTTAAGTATTGCATTTATATTTAAGCTTATCTTTTAAAATTTCAACCATAATTCTTCTACAGCCAATTAATTTAAAGACCCTTTTATATACGTAGACCCTAATTTTTCATACAAAGGATTATTTAAAATAACTCCTACCCCATCTATGGTTAGCGGAATGAAAACAGGATACCCCCGTGGACTGAATAAAGGGTTAAGTTCAAAGTTTCGTGATGGGTCTCGATTACGACGAGAAAGTTCCGGAGTTCAAAAAGAAGGTTCCCGAGTCCGAAAAGAAGGTTCCCGAGTCCAAGAAGGTTCCCGAGTCCGAAAAGAAATACCTGAAGAAGGCCGGAGGGCATATCGGCCAAAATGTTGTACAAATAACAATAAAGATGAGGACACTAGTCCGAATAACGCAGATAATACTAATCACCAAGCCCCATCTCAAACATTCAGAGAAAAAGAATTATTTCTTATTTCATGGGAGACATGGATTTTGCAATGAATTTTGTTAATTCCCAAATTAATTTCCAGGTTATAAAAATTGTTATCGTACAAAAATGATCGTCGCAAAAAAATCAAGTAAATCAGCGCCGAAAACAATCGCAGTAATTAAAAATCTTGTGTTGTCGGAAATTTCTTTTTGCGAAACATACTGAGGCCGTATGTCATAGGCAACAATAAACTACAGAAGAACTCAAAATTAATCGCTGCATTTAAGTGTTGCATTAATATTTAAGCTTAGCTTTTAACCTTTCAACGATAATTCTTTTGCTGCCAATTAATTTAAAGACAATTTGATATACGTTGGTCTTTACTTCCCGTACAATTTTTCTAAGTCTTTCTTTCATCTTATTTCTCATCTAAAGAATCTTAATATCATTACATCATACTAGCACGACTTGTGGATCTCCCACAGTATGATAATTTAATTACACTGGTTTACAAAGAAATTGAGGCAAGCACAAAAATAGCTGTTTTAACCTAATTTGGGGGTGCTTAACTCAGATTTGAAATCCGTGTTTACACATCACCTCTAGTTTTTTTAGATATGCATACTGTACATTGTGTACACATACTGTACATAAAGACGTATATGCATTCAGGGTTAATTTCTAATATTGTGTGTCTTATGACTTCTTTTTTAGTTAGTATGCAATAAATGTAAGTGATAGCATTACATTTATATATATATATATATATATATAGCTATATATCAAGACGGATTTTGGCAGTAAAGCGTAGCCAACACGTCTCAATCAACAGCCAGTTGGTCTTTACTATTCCATGTATGACGTTCGCTGTATCTCCCAATTAATTTCCATTATTTCCAAATTATTTTTAGTTATAAAAATTGTTATACTACGAAAAGATTCGTTGCAAAAATTACGTAAACATGTGTTGAGTTTTTTTTGGTATATAAGGTGTGTGCTAGATCCTCGCCTATACTTATAGACTAGGCCAGAATCATATGATCTAACTCTTGGCCAATCACTGGCAGTACTCTGAGGTTGATAGTATACTTAACCAACCCTACTGGCCATAACTACGCTGACATTCATGGACGATGGACATATGATTAAATCACTGGACCTTTACCAATACGTAGGATAGGACTTATACGCTTACCAAAGGATTCCATCACACAGGACGTTCTTTAAGCCCTTTTCAACTGGCCACGGATGGCATTTAAAAATTTTACATGGGTAAAAACGATCGCAGTAAATAAAACTTGGGAATCTAACATTTCAGGATTGCAGGTCTGGATTCGGTCAGTAATGCTTGTCTAATTTGCTCAAGGAGTCGGTATGATATGTTGGGCTACAGCCTTTAGTAGTAAAGTTGAAAAAGTCTAACTCTGACATTCACATGAATTATTGAAAGATATAAAAATTGTTATCGTATGAAAAACTTCGTCGCCAAAAAATCACGTAAAAATACGCCGAAAACAATGGCAGAAATTAAAGCTCGGGACATCAAAATTTCAGGATTGCGGGTCCGGATTCTACCCGGGACGTTTTTAATTTTCTCATTGAGTCGGCCTGATTCAAAAATGCTAAGATATGCTGAGCAACAAAAATTTAAAAAAAACGTGACACACTGATACACTAGCATTCGCATTTATTATTAGAGATGTGTATTGTTTTGCATGCATTGTTTTCTCTTGATTCACTCACGTGGGTTCTTCAAGAGGAACGTCTTGTGGTGTAAAGATGGCAAGTGGAGAAGAAAAGCAAAAACAGAATCGAAAACAGACTCCCACCCCCAGCCCAATAAAAAATCTACAAAAACATAAACAAAAACAAACAAAACAAAGATTCAAATCTGAATATTAAGATGAAACTATTTTAGGAATAAGATACTTCCTCTTCTTAATGGCAACACAATTCCAATTGCTATTAATGCCTGTTGATAACGTTTTTGACTCGCAGCCTCGCACATTACGCACTTAAATTTGAGTGTATTTTATGCCAACAGAAAAATATCCATTGTTTAGCTCTAAACTGATATCGAAAAATATTTTAATAATTAAATTCAGCCTGGCTGATCGAGAATTTCAAAACACTCTAAGTTAGCATTAGTTGAAACAATGGCATTATATGCTATTATGGTCGCATAATAAAAAGTAGCACAGTCAATTATTACCCCCACCGTCTAAAAGTGGAAGCACTTATACGGAAATAAATCCGTACACCTGCGGCCCTAATTAGAAACGAAAAAGCATTCATTGCACCAAACCCATTCCTTGCCAATGATCTTAATTCAGTCGGGAATATTAATCCCCCCCACCAAGAAATGATCATAATAGAGTGGGAATTCCAGATAAAATCTCAGTACGTAACTACGTTTCCGGCAGTAGACTTGAAGAGGTTAAAAAGTTTAGGGTTTAAACCTTATATATATTTACCAATCCCTCCACACGAGCAGGATGTGACACAAGGTCAATTTCTTAAGCGGAGTTCTACAGGTTTGAATTCAGAGTTTTCCTTATCCTAGACCGGTTGCCTAACCAAGGTTAAAGAGCCCTGGAGGGAGAGTAGAATTCATACCTTTCCCAAGGATATTAGCGCTAAGTGAAAATGCAGTTAACGCGTCCAGGGTTTAAGCCTTATGTTACTTGGTTTGTTTTACGGCATATCAATCCTTTTTTGTCATTTAATGTCCAATCAAGTAATTTTTATAAACAAAGTACCCATGTTGCAGTGCCTTTTTTGCACAATCCGTATTAATAGGTTATAAACATTCGTAGTTTTATATTTATAGGTAGACCATAATTCCTTAATAAGATAAAGAGTGTTGCAGATTGACTGTTTGTTTTGCGCGGGATGACGAAGATAACAAAGGACTTTGTCCTGGTGGTAGCGAACAAAGAAAACGTGTAGGCGTTTGAGAGCAACAAAAGACTTCATCTGGACAAACGCTAATTTGAACAAAGAGAAAGGACTTCCGGTCAAGGAACAAAAGAATGTGTGGGCGGTCGTCAGTACTTAAGCGGTCATCAGGTAGACCCGAAGAGAGACCCCAACAGACCAGAGGAGACGGCGAAGAAAGCACAAGGTGTCTGACCGTCGATACGGTTGGGCGCTGCTAGCGAGCAGTGAGGCTCGCCCACCACCTTCCACCACACCAGCAGTGGTAGTGCCCATGATCCATGCCGTCACCCAACCCACCACGAGGTGAAATAAATAAACGTTAAAAGTCTTACTACTACATATGTCTACGTGTGAGTCCTTATACTCCATTACTAACACATACGACCAAGCAACAGTATATGGCATGTGCGATGTTGTGGCCTGAGTCAACCCCTATGCAACAAAGAGGAGTCGGTGTCGAGGGTGCCAAAAATAGAGTAATCGAAGTCTAAGGTCTTTGTACCGACTCCACAGCATTCCTCTTGCTATTATTGTTTAATTAAACAATGATACAGTTTAGCTGGATTCAATTCCCTCTTAGATTTCCAATTCTTTGAATATTTCTGAAATGATCATATGAATTGTTCTGAGTGCTCTGATAATGATGGGTGCAACTGTCTACTTCAATTTTTGTTTTCTAGTTTTTTTATTGTTATTTTCCAATTTGTCCTTAAGTTAATTCTATTGATATTGCTGTCACTGGCTGCTGTAATTGGCCTTTCTTTGCTCTTTTTTATACTCTTCAAGTCTCCATATTTTTACTATTGTGCAGTTCTCAATGCTATCGAGGGATTTTCCTCCTTCTTTTCTTGACACGTAGACTCTGTCAGTTTAATTGTTCTATGGTCCACTTCTCTGAGTTCATCAATTGTATCTTACAAGAGGCACTGCCTGTTGCTACATGCCGGTTATAGAGAGAAAAGGGTGACGCATCTTGCTAATGTTATCAATTTCAAGAAGAAATAGATAACATTCAATAAAATATAACAACAAAATACATTTCAATGTAAATGGAACTACAAGAAAGAATCAACATGCGGTATGTATATATACATATTTAGCAACCCCCTACACGAGCAGGATGTGACACAAGGTCAATTTCTTAAGCGGAGTTTAACAGGTTTGAATTCAGAGTTTTCCTTCTCTTAGACCGGTTGCCTAACCAAGGATAAAGAGCCGAGTCTGCCCTACTATTTACCCATAGCTGGAGGGAGAGTAGAATTCATACCTTTCCCAAGGATATTAGCGCTAAGTGAAATGCAATTACCACGTCCAGGATTTGAACTCGGAGCGACGAGTCCATTTCCTATGACTCTAACCATTACACCACGCACTTACTACATACATACAAAAGTTCTTAAAAAGGAAGCAGTATAAATACCTTCTGACCAGCAGTTGTAAAAGGAGGTGAAATGGTATAGGGGTTCTTTGATCCCCTTAACCATCTCCTCTTTGAGTCTTATTCTCCGCAGGGTCAAGGGGTCATTAGCAACTCATAAAGGGGAAGATTTTTGAAGGTTAACTAGATTATTCTAAGGGCTAGATATTGTGGTGTTAGTTGAATTGGTGAACAAAAAAATTAATAAATAGAAATAGTGTATAACTAACAGATCAATTTAGTGACCATTACACTGTCTCGTATTTATTCCTTTGATGAGGATTCGGTTGCAGAGTTCAGCTTCAGTAATTTTCAAACTCTCTTTCTTAAATATCTTGTCTATTAAAATAAAGATATTATGGAAGATATAAAAATAAGAATGATTCGAAAATCTTTTTAAAAAATTGCTCTCCACACACTCCTTCAACTCTTTTTTTTTATCATATATATGCTAGATGGCGGTGGATGAGGGTCTTAGTTTCCTGGGTATGATGATAAACTATCTGATGGTGAAGTTCCAATTCTGGAGCTCTTGGGAATGTAGAGTACTCCTTCATCACTATTGCTCCCAGGTCCACTCTTACCCGGAGTGGTAGTACCTATAAGGGTTCCATCTATGGGTTAAATAGAAAAAATGAGAACTAAAAATGCGTATAATTGGATTATTCGGACTATTGTGCTCATCTTTATTGTTATCTACAAAACGTTTCGGTTTTTCTGAGGTACTTCTTTATAAATTTTCCTTTCATCTTTGATTGATGATATCCACTTCTAATATTACCAGGTATTTGTATTTTTTTTCTCCAATAGTTTTGATAATTTCCTGATTGGGCAGTACTATTCCTTCCGGTCAAAGCCGGGGGTACAGTGGCTTCGACCCTTGGCCGTGGCTACAAGTAACAGCGTTGATCCCAGGGGGTTATACTCCCAGGCAATACCTGCCTCCTCGATCTAAAGCGGCAGGGTTGGGTTTATTGCCTAGAGTCTGAGGCGTCCCCCTTGAGGGTTAATGCCGACGGGATCAACGCAATATATATGTGTGTGTGTGTGTGTGTGTGTGTGTGTATGTGTTTGTGAGTGTGTGTGTTAAAATAAGCTTGTATAATAGAATTCTAAAAATCTTCAAGATATCAGAGTAAATCCTAAACAAGAAAAAAAACGGTTTAACGATTTTCTCCTTCATAATGCACCCGCATCAAATCTATTGAACTGATTCTCATTCTCATCACAAAAGTTTGTATTTCACATAGCGCTAATACGCTTGGGAAATTTAAACAACGGACTGCCCTGTCTCTAGCTATGGGTAAATAGTAGAGCAGCCTGGGCTCTTTATCCTTGGTTAGGCAGGCAGTCTCCACTTAAGAAATAGATGTTGGGTCATATTCTACTCGTGCGGAGGAGTTGATAAATATCTTATTATAATGGAGATTGTGTGTCTGTCTATCTGTAGCCGAAACTATATCACTGCTCAAATCATAATTCCCTTAGTTATTTACATCATATTCTCTATTATTTGATTTTATTTAAACCTCAATTATTAATAAAATTGTTTCACATCATTAAGACTGTTGACCATATCTACATGCTAATAATATGCAGTTGTATTTATATATACAACAAAATAACTGTTTACAGTGTGAATGGGAATGCTAATTTGCATATTGATTATAAATTTTTAGTAAATATGTGCTAAGTATTATTAGTGTGTAATTGTTTTGTTTTATTTTTATAAACATGAGCAAAAATCTCTTCAATAAATCAAAAAAGAAATCCATTAACAAGAAGAAATAACTAACTTTATTCTTAACTTCCTATTCTGACAAAATAGTTAAATTATGAAAATTTAGAAATGAAAGACGGAAGTGATGGAAGAGTAATCTTCAGTTGTTCTATTTTTCGATTATACTCCTCTTTGTTTCAAATCTTTTTTTATTTAGTTTAATTAGCCTTTCTAATTTTATATAAGATTTTATCACTTTAAAACTTGGATAATTGCACCCGGAGGGTGCATATATTTGCTAGTATGTATAATATATATATATTTATATATATATATATGTGTGTGTGTGTATGCGTGTGCGCGTGTGCGTATGTGTGTGTGTGTGTGTGTGTGTGTGTGTGTGTGTGCGTGTGTGTATTTAGGCGGCAAATTCTATTGAAGCCATGTTTTATTGAAAATGACAGACGAAGATTTATTCTGTATCTTTTTATTCAGCTTTTTTGGCGAAACGAGATATCTCAACAGTGGTTGGAAGAAATTCATATATATATATATATATATATATATATATATATATATATATATATATACACGGGGATGAATGAGGCACATTCTGGCTATTTTGTAATTTTATTCTTTTTATTGAATGGAGGCAAAATATGCGAGAGTAAAATAAAACAGATGTTTGTAAGAATATTTGAAATTATCGATTGGATTTTTTGGGGACAAAATCTAGAAATAAAAGTCCATTCCCACAATCTTTTTGACTGTTCTTCATCAATCATTTCCAATTGACAAGATTTCGGTTGACTTCTGTTTAAAAGTTAATTTCATGCGAGAACTCCATAAAAAGTAAAGATTATTGTTAGTTTGTGCACATTTCTATTTGCATAATAGTAGATAAACTTAAAGTTTGGTTAACATGTATTTTTGCTGGTTAGTAGGTTGGTTGATATATCCTAACGGCATATCAACCTGTCCGGGGATATTTTTATCGCTAGAATTTAGGGAATGGATATATATATCCATATATATTGTAAAAAAATGAAAAAACACAAGTTTCATGAACGAATAATGTTTATTTCAAATATATATTCACAACAGCTACCCATATGTATATTTCTCAAACTAATCATATATTGAAACAGGTCTAAATAAAAATCATTCAAAGAAATCATAATATTAAGAATTGTCTGAGAAACTAATAATTGATCTATAAGAAGACATGTTGCATAGCGCGTCGTCACTGTACTAAATTGCAATAGTTTTATCTTCGTTGTAAGGGATGACAATAACACCAAAGTTATCCTCCAGAAGTTTATTGAAATACATTCAAGCTTCTTAACTTCGAGAGAGAGGGTCAGTTTAATTAATATATTCAGTCTTTAGACTTTCGGTCCTTCGATTCAATTTCTGGGCGACAAGCTTTTTCAGTTGGTAAATATTAACGCTAGCTTTTCCGACACCAACTACGCGAGGTCCCGCTCGGCCGACTACTGACCCGATCCCTCACTCTCTCCTCGCGTGACTGCCTCCGGGACTCTGACGACTGACCTGTCTGAAGCCCTCAGTTCTTTTATCTTCCTAGCTACACCCACGTATTTTTATCTCCTGATCTGATAACGGGCAGTTGTAAAAACTTCTTTGTTTAATAAAACCAGAAATTCATATTTCCGTTTGTACAATATATAACAGACATTTTATTTTTGAATTTATTTTTCTAAATAATTTTTAATAGGTTTGTCATGTTAAAATGCAATATAGAGAATAGACTTTGTAAACTCACCTATAGTTGGTCAATGTTTCACGTTAATATCCAGTATTCGACTTTAACAACGTCACAAAGGGAATGCATTCATGCGAGAAAAAGAAACTTAAAATCTAAAATGGCCACCACCAGTCATTTGGCTTTTTATAGTAATTGGAAGATTTATTTGTACCAGAATGCAACAAGAAATTGTTACACACACACACACACACACACACACACATCTATATATATATATATATATATATATATATATATATATATATATATATACGTCGTAGCTCTGAAAACCGTATCCAAAAAGTCAACCATAGAACCTAGATGTAAAACACACCTACTAAGGTGTAAACAAACCTTAAATCTAGCCACATTCAATGTCAGAACACTAAAAACTATAAACCAACTGCCCGAGTTAACTGCATCTGCAGAGGACAAAAATATAGACATAATCTGCGTACAAGAGCATAGATTTGATCACAGTGAACTAGATATAAAATACCACGAAACAGGTAACGGATGGACTTTCGTGTCAGCATCTGCGTGGAAAAACTCCACAAATGCCACTATAGGAGGCGTAGGAATGCTCCTCAGCCCCCAGGCTATGAGAGCACTAAACAGTATAGAAAAAATCCAACCGAGAATCATATGCGCTACTTTTAATGGAATCCCTGCATGACAGTAGTCTCGTGCTATAGCCCCACTAATGTCAGCGAAGAAACGGACATAGCAAAGTTCTATAATGAGCTATCCTCCCTATGCAGACAGATTCCCAAACACAATGTCCTAGTAATTGGGGGCGACATGAATGCGCAGATAGGCATAAACGAGAACAATAAATACTGCCTACATAACACCCAAACAGGAACGGCGAATTACTAGCAGAGTTCTCTCTTGAGAACAGGCTAGTATGCCTAAATACAAAATACCAGAAAAGAAAAAGGCAAACTATGGACCTACACATACCCAAACAATACAAGAGCCCAATTAGACTATATCCTAATAAATAAAAAATGGATAAATAGCGCAATGAACTGCGAAGCATACTCCTCTTTTGAAGGAGTATCCTCCGACCACAGAATAGTCACAGCAAAATTACGACTTAGCCTACGTAGGAACAAAAAGCAAACCAGTAAGACTGTACGATACAGCTGGTCAACACTTGCCAACAGTGATATATGCAATCGATACGCTGTGGCAGTAAGAAACAGATTCGATATCCTCCAGGAGGCATTTGAAAGCCCCACCGCAAACGAAGAATACGAAAACTTCGTCAATGCCCACCTAGAAGCAGCATCCGAATGCATACCGACCGAACTGAGAGCCAAACGCTCTGTCCCCTGGGAGACAGAGGCATTAGAGAAAAGAGAAATAATATCAAAGAAACAGCCCAAATTAATAAAACAAACCCAACTAGCACCAACCTATACAACCTTAAGAAAAGCCCAAGTAGCCTTAACCAAAACATACAAAAGGGAACAAATAGAGTACATACAGACACAAATAAATAATATCAGACAATCGGTAGAAGACAGACAGTCGCGATTAGCCTGGCAAACAGTAAACGAAATTAGTGGTAGAAAAAGCACCTCTAAATCAAAATTAAAGGCAACCAGCCAAGAAGATAGACTAAAAAAATGGAAGGACCACTTCCAGAAACTGCTAGGAAGCCCCCCAGAAATCATAGAAAGTAATATCCAAAAGATTGTAGATAAACAACTAGATATCAAGCTGGGAGATTTCACAATAGATGAAATCAACCAAGCTTTAAAGAAGCTAAAAGGTAGAAAAGCAGCAGGACTTGACGAAATACCCCCAGAGGTGTGGAAGATAGGAAAGTTCAATGACTACTGCTTAGGCTATGCAATGCAGTATATAGACAAAATAGAATAGATAAATGGACGAAGGCTGCATCCTCCCATTCCCTAAAAAGGGAGATCTCGGAATCGCTAAAAATTACAGAGGCATAACTCTCACTGCTATTGCAGCCAAGATATATAATGCCCTTCTACTTAATCGCATCCGACCCGAAATAGAAAAAATCCTTAGGAGAAACCAAAATGGATTCCGCAGAAAATCGATCCACAACCTCTCAGATCCTGACTATTCGACGGATCATAGAAGGGGTACGAGCAAAGAATCTAGAGGCAACGTTATTATCGTAGATTTCTCCAAGGCATTCGATTCCATACATAGAGGAAAAATGGAACAAATACTATTAGCATATGGCCTCCCCAATGAAACGGTTTCAGCTATAATGATGCTATACAAAGACACTAAAGCGATGGTACGCTCACCTGATGGCGACACAGATTTCTTTGACATCGCCGCTGGAGTCCTCCAAGGAGACACACTGGCACCATATATATTTATAATATGTCTAGACTACGTACTCCGAACATCATTAGATACCATAAAAGAAAAAGGTTTCACACTAAAAAAGGCAAGAAGCAGGCGATATCCCGCACAAACAATCACAGATGCGGACTATGCTGATGACCTTGCACTTCTTGCCGGCAAAGGCTGAATCACTGCTACATAGCTTGGAGGAGGCAGCAAAGAATATAGGCCTCTATGAACTCCGGTAAAACAGAGTTCATGAATTCAAAAATAAAGGAGACATCTCCACACTCGACGGCAAGCCTCTTAAGCCAGTAGAACAATTCACATACCTAGGTGGTAATATCTCCTCCACAGAGAGCGATGTTAATACACGAATAGCAAAGCATGGCGGCCACAAATAGATTATCAGTCATATGGAGGTCCGATCTCCCTGGCAAGCTGAAGCGACAGTTCTTCCAGGCTGTGGTTGTGTCGGTGCTGCTGTATGGCTGCACCACCTGGACCCTGACAAAGCGTCTTGAGAATAAGCTAGATGGGAGCTGCACAAGAATGCTGCGTGCAGTCTTGAATAAGTCGTGGAAACAGCACCCTACAAAGAAACAGCTGTACGGTCACCTGCCCCCATCTCACAAACTATCGAGTGAGACGGACAAGGCATGCAGGACACTGCTGGAGAAGCAGGGATGAACTCATAAGCGACGTTTCCCTGTGGAAGCCAACACCATGGACATGCAAGTGTGGGCGCCCAGCAAGGACATACATTGACCAGTTATGTGAAGATGCTGGATGCTCCGCAGGGGAGCTTCCAGGTGTAATGAATGATAGGAGGGCTGGCGAAAGATTGTCATGGATGCCCGTGCTACATGCGCGACATGATGATGATGATGATATATATATATAATAATGTCGTCGGGGTGGCCTAAAGTCGGTATCAGCCAAACAGCGAGGGGGTCTATCCCATTTTCACTAGCGTTGGACCAAGGAGATTATTTTAGCATCTGGGTGGAGCGCCACACCTACCACCAGCTCCTCACTTTACCGCACAGATCCCTGTGTCTCATACGCTGAGCTGGCGAGGGCCGGTATCGAACCAAGAACCTTGTGATTCCTTGCCGAACACTCTACCGACTGAGCTAAACCAGCCCCATATATATATATATATATATATATATATTATTATTATATATATTATTATGTGGTGGCGCATGGTGTAATGGTTACCGTCGTAGGATACGCCGAGACGAGTCAAAATCCTGAATGAGGCACTTTGCATTTCAAATAGCACCAATACCCTTGGAAAAGGTATGAATCGAGATATTCTCCCTCCAGCTATGGATAAATTGTAGAACAGACTAAGCTCTTTAACGTTGGTTCCAGGAGAATAAAACTCTGAATTTAAACCGGTTAAACTCTGCTTAATAAATTGTCTTTGAAATAGCATTGTATAGTAGTATAGATAGCCGTGACAGTACTATTGTATTTTACACCACTTGGCTTTTAAATAAAAGGTAATGTGTGCTGCTATGAACGATCCTAAAAGCAGCACTGCATATATACAGCCACTTGCCTCTTATATCACAAACCATTTAAATAAGCAAACTCGGAGTTTAATCTACTGAGGTGTTTAATGATATGGAGTTATTTCAATTTTGTTTTATTTCTTAACTAAATTTCCCTCACGGCTCTACCATAATATTCTATTCAACTCGTTATCTATAGGAAAGGATCAAGTGCCAGTTTCAGGGTTGGTTCCCAGACAAAATATGGCAGGGGTGTTCACGTTGGGATTTTTAAGCACAAACAAGTGACACGTGCGAGAGTCATTGCCAGTGGTTTACGATAGGATTACAGAGAGACGCTGTAAGTGGTTTAAAGTAGTTAAAGAGTGAAGGATTATAAGAAAGAGAGCGAGTCTGAAAATATCATGAAACTTTTGTGTTTGTATGTACTCTGTCTTCCTTTATTCCCAAGTGATAAAACACCAACCAATCACAATAAAACCCAGAACTGTAGGTAGATCTAAGAATGTAGGAAGAAGCATGGATATTGAAATTGACACTGACAGCGTGGTTGCAAACCTCAAATTAGTAAGCCTGTCGACAAAACGTTACGTCTTTGAATCAAAATTGTCTACTTAGGTTTGTCTCGTGCTCTAGCAATTCATTTAATAACAAAAAATATTTACCTACAAACTATTTACTTACAAATCATATATACAAAAAAAAGTATCTCCCTAAAAAATAAAGAAGATTTGGCATTGAATAACGTACAAGGTTTGATATGCCATTTAACACGATAACCGGCAGAAAGTAATTAGCTTAGTGGATAACGTGCTTCGGTCTGTTTCGATAGACCTTCATCAGGGCTTTCGTTGGTTTAAGGAAAAATAAATCATTACTATTTTATATTATTATTTTTTTTTCTTTTCCTTTTTTTTTTTACTGCAGTGTAGCGAAATAAACATTATTCGTTTATGAAACTTTTATTTTTCAATTTTTTTACAATATTAGATACTATCGAATTCATTTCCATTTTTCACACACACACACACACACACACACACACACACACACACGCACATATGAAATCCTACGCACGAGCAGGATGTGACACAAAGACAATTTATTAAAGAGTTTTCTTTCTCCTAGAAGGCTTGCCGACCAAGGTTAAAGAGCTTAGTCTGTCCTACAATTTATCCATAGTTGGAGAGAGAATATCTCGATTCATACCTTTTCCAAGGGTATTAGTGCTATTTGAAATGCACAGTGCCTCATTCAGTTATCAGGTATTACTAGCACTGTGACATATGCACATTTCTGTAAGATGTAAAGTGACAAGTTGAGGTGATTAAAAGTATAAAAACAAAAACCCAAAAAGCAACAAAAAACAAAAAAAAAAAAGAAAAAAAAACAGACAATTACTGTTCTGAAGCATTCTGAAATACCCCTAGAAAATTTGCACAGGAATTCAACAAAAACACAAACACAAAAAAAAAAAAAAAAAAACAAACAAACAAATGTGAATATATGATATCCTGATAAGAAGCTGGAAGCTTATTCTTATACGTAAGTTTTCCGCCTACAATTTCAGCTGTGAGACAATTTAAGGTTACATAAACAAAACAAGGTTCTCCTGCATTCTTCTCTTTCTCAAAGCGCAGAGCAAACAAAGCCCCTTTCTGAAAAAACAAAAAACAAAAAAAACAAAAAAAAAACAAAAAAAACAATTACTGTCTCGAAGAATTCAAAAATACCCCCAAGAAAATTAGCATAGCAATTCAACAATTCAAAAAAAAAAAGTCATTCTGCTTGAGGAAATCCATTTTCAACAAACGAGTTTTTCATCAAAGCCATGAACAAAGACACAGTTACTGCGCACTGCTGTGTTTTCTAGAGTAACGAGTCATGCATTGCCCGGGATTTCGAAACATTGTTCCGGAAGAATGCTTGTCTGCCAAAGTGAAGCATACAGTAGATAGAATTATTGTATGGGGGTGTTTTGCGCATCCGGCCTTGTGAATAGATACAATTTGCTAAGTATGTTAATGCAGGGGAGCACCAAAGTATATTACAAAACGGCTAGATTCCAAACCCTGATAACCAGTATGAAAGAAATAAGAGAGAAGAGGCCATTTTTCTTATTTCTTACAAGTTAATGCACCAGTATGCACGACAAGAACAGCACACCATTGTTTGTGTGGCAGCCTTTGTCCATAATGATTTAGCCTAGCCAGTCGCAATACCCTCAACGCCCGGAGAACATATAAGTACACTCTTCAATCAAAAATATAAAGTATAAATATAAATATAAATATTAGATATAAAGTATAAATAATGCAGCTCTAAACAAGTACACTATTTATATATACTAGTCTAGGAGAAGAACAACTCTAAATTCAAACCTGGTCACTACTAGAATAGGCTCAGGCTTACTTAGTGATCTATTTCAATTTAAAATTTAAATCTAAATTTAGTCTCCAACTATGGATAAATAGTAGGGCGGACTAGGCTCTTCAACCTTGGTACGACAACTCGTCTAGGAGAAAGAAAACTCTGAATTCAAACCTTTTAAACTCGGCTAAAAAATTGACCTTGAGTCACATCCTGCTCGTGTTGGTAAATACATTCATCCATCTAAAGATGAATAAGTATCGACATTTTCGTGAAAATTTGATAATTGATTTTTCATAGAATTTTAATATTCTTATGTAGTAATGATCCTGACTATAAATTAAATACTTTTGATAAACTTACTTAAACTTGACTGTGACATAAGCAGTGATGTAGTTTCGGTTACAGACAAATAGAGAACGAATCTCTATTATTAATAGATTTAATGATGAAAATTTATTTTAGATTATAGAGTTTAAATAAAGGCGCTCGCATAACGATTACCGCCGGAGAAAATGGGTTGGTTTCTTATTGGTTATTTAATGCCACATCCATCCTTGTAGAAGAACAGTAGTGGTACGATTTAACCCATACTCTGGAGATAAGGGGTTATGGCGAAAAAGGATATAATGGGGTTGACCATTAGTGTGGTGGGGTTAGACCGCATAGTAGGCTGACTTGCATCTATTTAGTAGTGGGTAAAACAACAAAATATTACTTCATCATGACTAAACAAACCGATTATCGAGCAGAAATATGCCAACTTGACCTATAATGACTTAAAAATCGCCAAGAGGATCAAAGAGTTTGATATAACTCTCATTTCAGAAGGATAATTACATAATAATTATCCACCAGGAATTTCCCACCGAGACCAAAAATGACACTACTACTACAACAACAACAACAACAACAACACCACCACCACCACACACATATATATATATATATATATATATATATATATATATATCTTTTTCTAATATATATATATATATATATATATATATATATATAAGATTTTTGGATGTTTGTTTATTTAGAAACGTTGCTGAATAAAGTATATATTAAATTTTTACTTGAAGGCACTTACAACGCATGTATCGCATAAAATTCGATACTTTTTCTTATAGAAAATGAACTTGACAAGTGTAATCCCAGCAAAGGATGGCTCGATGTGTAGAATACCGTACAGACTGTTTCGACTTTATTAAGTCTCATCAGCGGTATATACTAACGATTTCCCTCCGACAGAAATCGAAACCGGGACTTCAGCAGACACAGTGAAACACTAGTGAAACACTTTTTATCGCCTCGGCCACAGTACACAGCTGACCATCCTAGCGAAATTAAGCTTGTCAAATGATACTACTACCACGCCTCTACTATAATAGGTAAGGGGCGTTATTGAGAGAATAATAACAACAAACAGACCGTATGCCCTTCGGCGAAGTGATATATATATATATATATAATATATATATATATATATATATATATATATATATATATATATATATATATATATATCTTTTATAATGGGACAATGGTAGCGTCCCGCTTGTCCTGGGGGACAAGCTGTACGCTGCCATTGTCCCCTTATACAGGAACAAAAATCGGAGTGACTTCAGCATAGCTTGACAAGTCTTGCGCGTGTTACACTGGCACGTCTGCAGACATTGCATCTTGAACCCATCCAGGGACACAGTGTAGCTTCCGAGCAACCAACCGCAAGAGGGGTGCCAGGAAAGAGGATGCCACTCTGCACCGCATTGACGGACCTAACGATGGCATCCAGCCTGGCCACCCGAAGTGTTCGTAGTCACTGCACCAGAGACTCCAGATATTGCTATTTAAAAATTGTACCGCTCAACCACTCACGCAGTTGCAAAAAAAGTGGACTACACCATCGTCTTTAGTAGACGGAAGGATGCCAACCATATATATATATATAATATATATATATATATATATATATATATATATATATATCTTTTGTAGATTATATGAGTGCTGTATTTCTAAGCAGATAGTGCTTAATATCATTGATAGATCGTTTATTTTGAGTTAAGGTTTAATATGCAGTCAACACCTGGTTACTGACACTTTCTCGTCTAAGATTGCATAGGCGAGAAACTCGGTAATCAGGTGCTGACTCCATGTCCACGCTACCTTAACTCAATATATATATATATATATATATATATATATATATATATATATATATAAGTCATCCACAGACACGTGTTTCGGGGTTTCATGCCTCTTCAGTGTGGCTAAACACAACTATCCTTAGGCTAGTGTCGAACTCAGATTGACCGCATGGTAGTCCGATATCTTATCCCCTCGCCCACTGATGGGGGAATGGTGTTTTTAAAAACTATATTTACATAGGAATGTATATGCATTTTTCGGTCACTGAGAGATCAAATTTCTGGAGAAATGATCATTCCTTATATGCTTAGTAGTGAGAGTTAATTTAAATTACCAATTAGAGAGTTCATTATATATATGTGTGGGTACGTGTTATTTCTTTTAACACACACACACACACAACACACACACACACATGTATAAATATTAATACTATATATATATATATATATGCACACACACATATATTTATATATATATATATGCACACACATTCACACATACCACATAAGAAATTAACTTTCTCTCTAATCCATACTGTCGCTCCACTACTCCGGCTGGGGATGTATTTGTGGGGACTAGGTAACCAGTCTAGGATAAGGAAAACTGAATTCTACCCTGTTAAACTCCGCTTAAGAAATTGAATTTGTGTCACATCCTGCCCGTGCGGAGGGGTTGGTAAATATGTATAATCACACAAGTGACAAAATATATAATTGGGTTTTGATACTTTTTTAATAAAGATTCTACTGATTGATGATCAGAGAGTTTGGTGGTATTGTTATTAAAAAAAAAAGATTTTCTTGGTAGTTGTGGGTTGTAATGAGGAGATTTTATGATTTGTGTTCTATTATCTCTTGTATATGTTTATTTCTTTAGGGAGTTTATTATGTTGCTGGTATTAGTTGTTTGAAAGATTTCTTATAGATTCCAGGATTTTCCTAATTGGTAAACGCTTGACTGATAAATTAATGATTGGTCGTTAAAGTAGTAATGCGGTTTTTATTACACAACTTGGACGTTATCAGTTCCTACTTGAGGACAAACGTTTATTGATTAGATATGACAAATGGGTGATACAGGCTAATTAACCCTCGGCGTGTCCTGGGAGATATTCGGAACACAGAAATGTGTAAATTCTTACGAGCAAATGCAATCTCATATTCTTGAACACCTTACTGTAGGTAATTGATTGACGATTATGATAGCTCATTTTCAAATGCATCCTTTTGTTGCATAGCCCTTCTTTACCGGCACTAAATAGGTATATGTTATATACTTCTCTTACTTCTTACTCTGGTCGTATCTTCTTCTGGCCGGCTTTGCTATTCTGATCGTCTATTATCTATCTTGGTCTGGTATATCTTCTAAGGTCTTGTCTGGTCTACTATTGAGGATTCCGGGTCTGGTTTCTGTTGGGATTTCTTCTTATTAGAAGCCTTGTGTCATTGTTAGTTTTTAGTAATAAACACAAGACTTCGATTTACGAAGATGTTACTTTATTCGTAGATCCCCAGACCAGACAATCTGCGCAGTGAGACTCACATCTTGCTAGCTTGGCTTCTAACTTCTAACTGACTAAGTTACTTACTTAGTATCCTTAAACCGGAAGGGGGCCTTCTATTGCCTTCCGGTTCTCACGTTCCATCCGCAGAACGCAAGGTGAGATCGAGGTCAAGCGCCGCCACTCACTCTCAAGGCCATCAGCTGCACTAATATGATTTCTACACTATTGTCATAATCATTAGGTATCTAATGATTATGTAACACTTTCAAGTGTGTCGGTTGTAAGATTTTTTGCTCGTACTCTTTCGACGATTCAACTAATAGTCAGAATCTGAAAAGTTGATCGATTTTCAAAACCCATTTTGCTCATCCCTTAAGATTTTACTGACTTATTAATAGCTTCTTTTTTTACTAGTTTCAGGCAAAACTGTATTCGGTGGTAAAACTCCAGTTTTGAAACTCTGGAAAATGTGGAGTATACCCATCCTAGCCCATGTCCCTTCTGAACTAAAGTAATATTACCAGTTAGGCTACTAACTATGGATCAAATGATTGTAAATTATTACTAATAGATAAGATTACTTGAAAACAAGTAATCTTGGAATTCCTCTTGGTATAAGATTTACGCTAAATTACCACTCCTATTTATGAAATTTCCCAACTAGCAGGCACTCCCGGTAAAAAAATTGCCAATCAGAGACGAACACTGAAATCATTAAGATTGTTGGTTACTCTCATCAGATCAATTGCTAATTGAACTTTCTGCCAGCAAAGCCTATCTTTTGGATTACAAGGAAACCCACTTACGAGGATTATGAGGAAACACTACAGACTAGGATTACAAGCCACACTACATACTAGGGTTGCAAGGGACACTACATACTAGGATAGTAAGGGACACTGCATACTAGGATTGTAAGGGACACTACATACTAGGATTGCAAGGGAAACTGCATACTAGGACTACAAGCGACACTACATACTAAATTTGCAAGGGACACTGCATGGTGGGATTACAAAGAAACCTACACACAAGAATTATAAGGAAACACTACAGACTAGGATTTAAAAATTCGGGCTGATACATATCACAGTGAAAACTCTCTCTTTTTTGAGGGAAATAAAATTATACCATAGAATATAGACATGAAACAAATCAATACTATACAACATAATCCCCAATAATGCTAACACATTGTTAAAACCAATAACTAAAAAGTATAAATATAAATACACGATATGTATTACTTCCGAACCGTTAGGCATGACATAACCCCAGACGGGTTGATATGTCGTTAAAATCAATAAAAAAACAAACAAACAAACTGATTTCAAAAGTCAAACCCCGTAGTTGAAAATAACACAAAATCCTCAAACTCCCTCCTAAACCAAATAAACGTACCTTGAGAATTCACCTGTCGATTACGGGAATGCCACCCGGAAAACAATTTAAAAACTAAATCTTACATTAGCCATACTAAAACCACATTGTCCTGTTGCCTTATGTACGGCCTTTCGTTTTGTTTGTTTGTTTATTTGTGTGTGTGAACAGCTGATTTTATTGCCTTCATCTGTTTGCTTCTGTTTGCTTCTTCTGTGTGTGTGTGTGTGTGTGTGTTGTGTGTGTGTGTGTGTGTGGTGTTGTGGTGTGTGTGTTGTTGTTGTGTGTGTGTGTGTGTAGCACACACACACACACACACACACACACACACTACTAAAGCCTGTCTAATGATAATTAAAAAAGGTAGGCCAAACCTGGAATGATACTAAGACATTGTTGGACAGACACACACACACAGAATTTGGAAGACATCACTAGTCAAACAAAACAATGAGCAGATCCTAGCAGCAAGCTACAAGTTTGAGACTTTCAGAAATCTCTTGACGAAGGGATCTTGAAATATTAAGAATAAATTAAAGATAAACAAAGAACATGATAGTTACCTAATTTTTTAAAAAAACTTGGATTGGGGATAGCCATCAAAACCAATTACGAAACCAATAAAAACACAATGCTTCAAGCAAATTAAAAACTTATATATATATATATATATATATATATATATATATATATATATATATATATATATATATATATATATATATATATATATATAAAAGGATTAAATTTCTTTCAGGTAACCCCACAGAAAACAAAATCTTTGGGTGGCGGAGTATTCTTCGATTACATATGCAATTTCTCTTGGACTCCATGGCATTATGAGATCACCAAAATCAATACCTGAAAGTAATAAAAATTTAATGTAGTATTCAAATCTTAGACAACATACAAAACTCTTGTCTATCTAAGTATAATTATTACATAGCTGGTACACAGGAGTTTTATATGTAATCTAAGATTTGAATATTATATCCTTGAGATAGTCACCATCATGACGAAAACATTCGAGAGCTCGATTTCTCATATCACGTAAAGTGTGGTTTAGCATATCAACTGGAATAGCTATTATCTCTCTACAGATGCTTTCTTTCAGTTCCGCTGTCGTGTGGGACCTGCTCCCGTATACCTGATCTTTCAGGTAACCCCACAGAAAACAAAATCTTTGGCTGACGAATTATTCTTCGACTACATATGCAATTTCTCTTGGACTCCATGGCATTATGAGATCACCAAAATCAATACCTGAAAGTAACACATTTTGTTAATATTAGGAACATTCTCAAATCGTGATTCTTTTCACACACACCCCACACCACCGCCAAAAAAAAAACGAATCTAACTAGATTAAGAAATGGCATTAATCTAAAAATGAGTTTTGGTTTGTTTGTTTGGTTTGTTTTGTTTCACGGCATATCAACCTCAGTGGGTCATTTAATGCCGATAAAGTTTTGAAATAAATCAATTCTTAATGGATAATACAATTTTTTTATGAATACATTTTTCTATTTAACCCATATATGGGACCCTAACAGGTATTACCTCTCCGGGTCAGAGTGGACCAGGGAGCAATGGTGATGAAGGGGTGCTCCACATTCCCCAAACCTCCAAAACTGGAACCTCACCATCAGATAGAGTTTAACGTCATTCCCACGACATGTAGACCCGCAGACACCGCCTTCTAGCATCCATATAATAAAAAGGGGTTGGGGCTTCTCATAAGGGCAATAGGGTTGGGAAAATCATATAGGTGCTAGGGCTTGACGTGACCAGCCGATTGATCGGAGGGGACCTCTCCGACCGCCCGTCTAGCCCAAGATAGGGCCAAAGTGGAGTATTGCATGTCATGAACTGCTCATCCACCTGGGCTCTATCCTTAAGCATCTAGGGTTGCCACCCACGGCCAACACTAAAAATGAGGCGTGAAGGTATAAAATCCCAAGTGTTAATACGAATCAGTCTAATGAATATTTTAAGTTTCATATTTTCATGTCTTGTATTGCGTATTTGATTTGACGTGTCGTATCGCCCATTTCTATGAATGAGATCTGATGAATCAGATTAGATAATCATTGTGGCCGTAAACTCCTCTCTAATCCGGATTATTAGTGGAGCGGACGATAAATTGTGGAACGTGATATGACATCATTGCACATCAAATCCTTGCCTTTTCTAGGAAAAAAAATCCTCTCATCACAATACCAATCGTTCAACAGACTCGGCAACGTTAGATTTCTATTCGGTACAAACTTTGATATGTTTACTTAAGTGCTATTGCAGAATAGTTCAACATGTAAAAGGTACAATAATCTCTGGGGAAATTCTTTCTTTTTTCTCTTTTCTCGCTTCATGTTTTCGAATTTTCTTTTTATTTATTTCTTTTCCGCTTTTTTTTTTCGATTTCATTGAAACATAAGTGCAATCGCTTCATCTATCTTACCTTTCTTTCTTTCTCCCTCTGACGTGCAGCATGTGGAAGAATTCTCGCTTTAACTTATCAGAGAATTCAGATTTTCATATGATTGGTAATCTGTCTATAACAGTCGATGTCTTTTCTATGCGTATATTGACATCGCTTTTTGTAGATGAAAGTGTTGGAGTTTTTTTGGGATATAAGGCGTGTGGTAGATACCTACTCTTACCTATAGGCTCGCCGATAAGCACGTGACCAGGGAAGGCAACCTCTTATCCAATCACTGGCAGTGCTGCTGCTGCTGTTGTATTTATATTGGCTAATTCTAATCTTAGCTCATTACTACTTGGATCATCTTGGGCGACGGAACGTAGTACTATACCACAGGACTTATTGACTTACCAAAGGATACTATACCACCGGATACTTATTGACTTACTTACTTATTTACTTTAAGTCCTTTTACATCTGGCCAAGGATGGCGGCCAGATACTTAACAGAAAGATAATTATTTAGGTATGTGATGTGGTCTACTAATTTCAGAGGCTTACCATCCAGTGTGGAGCTGTCTCCATTTTCATTATAACACAGAAGGTCCAGTTTATCAGAGCTCACATAGAGGTCAATCTTTTGCTGCCTTCTCTAATCTCTGAAGCCATAATTAGGCTTGTGCAGGTGCATTAGCGAGAAGCTAACTATCGACAAATTCTTGTTTTTTCTAGCGTGAGGCCTTTTTCTTTCATTTGATCTAAGGATGTTCGTACTATGTTATCTATGCATAATATAAATATTGTTTCGCTGTCGTTCATCGCAAAAGATTTATACACACGCGCAACCAGACACCCAAAAAATGCACAATGCTTTCTTTTCGATACACACACTTACGCAGTCCCATACTCACACCGTAAAAGAGAATATTTAACGTCATATTTCAAATCGTCTTCTTTTTTCAAACTTCAAATTTTAAACAGACTGATAAACAAGGACTATCACTCGCTTTTCTCGTTATATATATATATATATATATATATATATATATATATATATAGAGAGAGAGAGAGAGAAGAGAGAGAGAGAGATATGAGGAGTGAAGGATTTGAATAAATCTGACAAAATGTGGTTTAGAATAGAGGAAAGTGTGGATGTAACAACACAGATAGTTAATTTCAGTTGGTATTTAGCTTCCTTATTGGATGAATCTTTTTTGAAACTTTATTGACACAAGTGCTTGTACATTGTGTTTTTATAGTGAAAAGGTACATGAGTGTTGTTATATCCACACTTTCCTCTATTCACAACCTCACATACACACACACACACACACACACACACACACACACATATATATATATATATATATATATATATATATATGATTTAATATACCAAACTTGTAGGTAAATCCCCGCGGTGAGAAAAAAAACAGCAAATAGTTTGATTGTAAGAATATACTAGCAAACATCAACCGGGAAGAAAAGATTTTTGTAAAAAAGAAAAGACCAAGATAATCGTACCAACAAAAAAAATCTATTAGTACAATATTTTGGTCAAAAGAAAAACAATTTATATGCATATATATATATATATTATATATATATATATATATATATATAAGATATATATATTCATACAAACCCGCCAGGAGACCAAAGCTAATAAGTAAAAAGTGCTCAATACCTAAGTAGAGCAAATAATAAAGATAAAGATCTTTATATATATATATATATATATATATATATATATATATATATATATATATATATTAAGTAATAAAGATAATATCTATAGTCGACTAACCGAGAGGGGAAAATGGGAATTAAACATTTAATTCAATTGATCAATCAGACAATTTTAAACGCCCGCGCAATTATTCAAAGGTTGATCGACATTTTCTATTCCAATTTGTAACCATTCATCTTTCCTCATTTCATGTTCTGATGGCTGATTGATGGTTTATCACATTTGTTATTATTTCTCTTTCATATTTTCATTTTATACCTCGACACAGTTCTTTTTTACAGTATTTTAAATATTTTCTCTCATCAACCGCTAACTAGGCGTGATAACACAGATGCGGCGTCTAAAAACGGGACTGCCACACCCGTTGTAATAGTCCAGTTATTATATCCACAGATCCCTCCAGTTTATATAATTTTCTGTATGTCTTCATATTTTTATTTTATACCTCGACACAGTTCTTTTTTTTACTGTATTTTAAATATTTTGTCAAAAAAAAAAAAACCTTACTTAGAGGCAAATCAAATCTGGAATAATAATTAAAATAAAATAAAAAGAAATGATCAGACAGACAGACATAAGCACGCACACACACACACCACTTACACCACACAATCACGCACACACACACACACACACACACACACACACTACACACACAAACACACACATAAACAAGCACCCCCAACCACACACACACACACATAATTTGGAAGCCCTAGACAGAACAATTTGAGCAACTGCTAGCACCACTTCAGTTCGAGTATTCTTCTGATGATGGGATTTTTCATCCTGAAATATTAAGAATAAAGTAACAGGTTAACAAACAACATCATAGTTACCTTCGTTTTTCTTTACACTTGCATTGTGACAGCCTTCAAAACCAACCAACATTTTGTCAATACTTTTTCTGTTGTCAGTGAGCAAAAGTTTCGGTAAGATTTTCAGTTCTCTTTTTTCAGCTTTGATTTTGATTTTCCCCTGAACTTCTTTTGTGCTACCTTTTCTCTCACAAATCTCCGACCGAATATCAATTCTGCATTATTTTTCACCCTTTTGTTGTGCTGTCTTTATTGTATTGAATTTTAGGGTATCATTTATCAAATTTTCAGCCGAGGTTTTTATTTCGGGAAAAGGTAGCACAATTCGCCTTTTATTTCATTTTCGAATTTCTCAATATTTTTTTTATTTATTCATTCCATTTTAGCATTTATATTCCTTTATGATTTAAACCTTTTATGATTGGTTAAACTTGCAAATCGGTCGGAAAATTAAAACATATTACAGGGTGACCCAGAAAAAACAGAACCCAAATTATTTATTTATTTTCCCATTAAACTAACCCTAAACCCCAACCCCAACCCTAACCCTAACCCTAACCCTAACCCTAACCCTAACCCTAAAACCCCCTAGTTAAAATTAACAGTTTTAGTACAAAATTTGGGGGGGTTCTGTTTTTTCTGGGTCACCCTAATTTTCGAATCGATTTGCAAGTTTAACCCTTTGATTTCTATTGAGTTCAACTAAAGTGCTAAGTCCTTTATTTGCGATGTTTTATGGATTATATTAGAATATTTTTTATCAATGTTACACCAATTAATAGTTCATCGTCACGCTATTACTTTACCTTCCGGACTAATACTCTTGAGAAACTCCATAATTCCACCAAGGTATGAGTTAAATAATACCACTAATGTTCTTTTACAAGGATGGCTTTGGCATTAAATAATCCATGAAAGTAGATATGCCATTAAACAAAGACACCAAACACCACCAAACCACATTAATATTTTTTAAGAAACGTAGAAAAATACTTGTAGTGATTATTTTTAGGATTTTAGATTAATATTAAAAGTTATCCCTTTAGAGGGAGGCACTCGCAGGGTACTGACTATCGTAGGAGGCAATGATTGGGTAACGGTTACCGCTGTGGGAAATGGACACGAGGACTTGACTTAAAACGACTGAAGGGGTAGTGTCTATTTCCCACGACGAGGCTGTTTCTATTTCCCATAAGGTTAATACAATTGGGAAAGGTATGAATCCAACTATTTTCTCTCCAGCTATTGGTAAATAGTAGGACAGAGTGGGTTATTTAACTTTGGTATGGCAACTGTTCTAGGATAAGGAATTCAAACCTGTTAAATTCCGCTTAAGAAATTGACCTTGTGTCACATCCTGCTCGTTGGAGAGGGTTGGCAAATGAAAATATTCTGAAATGTCCCCAGTTTGCAATGGTAGGTTTTAACGTTGGGGGTGTGCGGTGTAATGGTTAGCGTCGTAGGAAATGGACACGGCGAGACAAGTTCAAATTTCGGATGTGGCTGTTTGCATTTCACACGCACTACTACCATTCAGTATGAATCCAACTATTCCCCCTCTAGCTATGGGTAAATAGTAGCACAGAGTAGGCTAATTAACCTTGATATGACAACCGGTCTAGGAGTCGGAAAGCTCTTCCTGCAAATACACACACAAGTCTATTTATGATCTTACATTTGTTTTTCAGCGTCCTAACATAATCAGCTATAACTATTTTTAGCAAAGATATTAACAGCCACTCTGTTTTTTAAAAAAAATTAACTAGATGTCATAAGTGTTAAATTTTGTTCTCTAATGAATTAAAAATAGTACTTAACTATGTTTTGTCTGAGTAAATTTCTTCTTGTTTTAAACATATATATATACTCAAATGTATATATATATATATATATATATAATATATATATATATATATATATATATATATATATATATATATATATATATATATATATATATATATATATATATATATATATATATATACTCAAATGTATATATAATATATATATATATATATATATATACTATATATATATATATATATATATATATATATATATATATATATAATATATATATATATATATATATATACTCAAATGTATATACTGCAATGTAGTTTCATGTTTCCAATAATTACTTTAATTGCCAAAACAAAAAGTATTCCCAATTAAAGATGCACTTAGAATATGCTGACTGTATCTTCTGCACTAGGGTAAGACCTCCCCCTCCCCCCACCCCTACACACACACACCAAAAAAAAGGGTGGTGTGGGGGGTTAGTTATGACACTAAACTGCATCTGATTGTCAGTCTCCAGTTCTGGGGAGTGTGGTGTACACCTTTTATTGCCATTACTTCTACGTCTACTCTGAAATGTGGACACTACCTGTTAGGATCGTCTCTTTCAGTCAAATCTGTTTGTAAATCATTAGTATTAGATAGGAATACTTTATATCCTATAACTGTGTGTAACTTATTTATAATAAGAAGAGTTAATTGAAGCTATATATTTTTACTAAGGATTATAATTAGTTAATTGAAACTATTATGACTCTACAAATAAATGACTCTTATTAAATAGACAAAATTAACATAAAACCATATAACAATGTATAAACAAATAACAACTGCTGAATAGCTATTCCTACTTCATCACAGAGATATCCTGGTGTAGCGTAATTATAATGGTCTACGGAGAATTTGGGGATTGAAAAGGGAAAGTGAGGAAGAAGAAATAAGTGCAAAAAAAAAGTTAACATTTGAAAGAGTAAACACACAACGGGGTAACAGCAATAACCGGAGAATGATCCTGGAAATATTTAAAAATAAAAATGGAAGTTCCGAAACTGATGTGACACCGGGGCGAGAAACGGGAGAGGAGAAAAATCTGCTTTTTTCGCCTTGGCTCTAGTTGGAGTCAGACGTGGCTCCTGGTTCCCCGGATGGGTTTGACATAGTAGTACTGGATATGATTTAGGATAGCGTAATTTGACCTTACCCTCTCTCTCTTTCTCTTTATCTTTCCATCTCTATGAAAAAGAACCCACGAACGTCAAAGAAATAAACAGCCCCCTGTGACTATACAACTGTGGTAGACTAAGAAACGGAAGCACCGTTTCTACCATAGTTTTTGTTATGAAACGGAAGCACCGGTTTCAGACATCTTTTTGAATTGTGAATAAAAGGCGGAAGTGATCACTTCTTGTGGTTAATGTCAGCTGGACTACCCGTGTTATTATTTCGCTAAGCACGTTACAACAACAACAACAACCTGCGTGTGTTGTTTCTGAACTAACGACTACTACTACTATAACTTGAGTTTGGCCTATGCAATATATATCGTTTTTGTACACTGACAGGCAATGCAATTATTTTCGTACGTTGATAAATTGGCAAGTAATTACAAGTAGTTTATCAATAACTAATAATACCAGGTTATTCTATTAAATTTGAGCCGAGCCAGCAACTCGTTTTAAATACAGACCACGACAATGCTTAAAAGGAAATTTGGGAAATAACCTAATTACCAAGTCTTTGGAGGAAGTGTCAAACACCAAGCAATTAAGAAACAACTCAATGAAATATGAATCAATTTGCTCATCCCCTCAACCTTTTTAAAACTAATATTACTTTTCCGGACAATTATTATTCTAAAACAATAACGCATGTATCAGTAATACGCTTGTACCTCCGTGTACCGCGCCCTGTTGTCACCTCAGATAAATAATAGAGCATTCCGTTTTGTCTGCGAGGAAAGAAAAGGAAGATAAATAATAGGCTACACATCAAAAAGAAAAGGGAAGAATGTATAATAAGAAAGAAAGAAAGAAAGAAAGAAAGAAAGAGGTGGTTAGAGTAAGCGGGCGAGAGTGCGTGCGGAAGTGATAACACTAACCTGTTTCAATTAAATAGAATAAAATGATGGAAGGAAGAGAGATAGATTCATAGATAGAAAAATAGATAGAGAGAGAGGGGGAGAGAGAGAAGAGAGAGAGAAGAGAGAGAGAGAGAAGAGAGTGAGAGGGGAGAGAGAGAGGGGAAGAGAGGAGGTTGGTTTGGTATCCTTTCACTTTCATGTTCCATAACTTTTTCAGTTCTCTGGCAAGATCCAGATATTTGTCCATTTTTTTCATTTTCCTTTAGCTTCACCCTGTGATCTGCTGGCACTGCAAAATCCACCAGTTGACAAGTTCTTTCTTTTTTGTTTATCAACACTAGATCTGGTCTTCTTGCTGGGATAAGGTGATCCGTTTTTATTTCAAATAATTTTATGCGTTTCGTTCTCAAGAGCAGATTCTGGTTTATGCATATACCATTTTGTTGTATGGTTAAAATTAATTTTTTTGCATAACTCCCAGTGGATCACCTTCCCAACCCAGTCGGGTCTAGTTTTGTATTCTCGTTGTGCTAGTTTGCTACATTCGCAGAGTATATGGTTTACAGTCTCACCTCTATTACCGCAAAGTCTACATTTACTATTTTGTTGGGTCTTATTAATTTTCGCTTTGATATAGTTTGTCCTTATGGCATTATTTTGTGCAGCAATTATAAGTGGTTCAGTTTCTCTTTTGAGGTTTCCTTTTCTTAACCAAGTCCAAGTCTTTTCATGTGCAACCTATTCTATTTGTCGTTTGAAGCGCCCATGTAATTGTTTTTTTCCCATTTTTGTTTTTTAGTCTTTGTTGTTTTTTCTGTTTGTCCATCTATCGCTTCTACTATTGTTGGCCGCCATATGTAGTTTGTCTTTGCTCTTTCTTGTTTAATCTTCAAGTTGTTGGATTGTGGTTTCTACGCATTCCTCTATGTTGGCAAGACCTCTTCCTTTCTTGACACATATAATATATCTCTATCATCTCTAGGGTGGAGAGCCTTGTGCATGGTCATTAATTTTCTCGTCCTTTGGTCAATCTGTCTGAGTTCTTCTTTTGTCCATTTTAAGAATGGTCCTGAGTATCTTATAATGGGGACAGCCCAGGTATTGGTTCCTTTAATCACATTTCTGCTGAAGTTTGGTTTCTAGAAGTTTTCTAGTTCTCCTGAAATATTCTTCTTTAACTTTTCCTTTCATTTCTGCTTGCATTATTCCTTTCATTTCTGCTTGCATTATCATTATTATTATTATCATTTCTGCTTGCATCATCATTATTATTATTATTATTATTATTATTATTATTATTATTATTATTATTTTAACATATTTAACTATCTTGCAATAGCGCTTAAGTTTTCATCATACAACGAGTAATAAATGCCATGTGCGATACCCTGCCCTCATCAGCCGCTAACTAGGTGTGATAACACAGTTTCGGCAGCTAAAAGCGGGACTGCCACACCTGTTGTAATAGTCCAATTATCATATCCACAGATTCCTCTAGTTTATATAATTTTCTGTACGTCTCTGTATGTAATGTACATAGGTATGCAAACATGCATTTAGATATCATGTGTTTTTTTTTTTGGGGGGGGCGTCAGGGTAGTGTTGGTTCAACCGTTAAAATCTAATCTTCTCTTTCATTTTTTAATTGATAATGATGATTTGATCGGAAGAGGACTTTGCAATACTAAAAATACTTTTGAATACTAATGATACTTTTGAATACTAAGAATTACTTTGCAATACTTATAATACTTTTGAATACTTAGAATACTTTTGAATACTAATGATACTTTTGAATACTAAGAATTACTTTGCAATACGAAGAATACTTTTGAATACTAAGAATTACTTTTGAATACTAAGAATTCCTTTGCAATACTAAGAATACTTTTGAACACTAAGAATTACTTTTGAATACTAAGAATTACTTTGCAATACTAAGAATACTTTTGAATACTAAGAATACTTTTTAATACTAAGAATTACTTTGTGATACTAAGAATATTTTTGAATACTAAGTATACTTTTGAATACTAATGATACTTTTGAACACAATGAATTACTTTGCAATACTAAGAATACTTTTGAATTCTAAGAATACTTTTTGTTGCAAACATTTTAACCAAATTAGGTATTCATCTATCTTCACCAAATTTGGCAACAGTAATAGACAAAGAATATATTTATGATCGTCTCATAACAATTCAGTCGGTATCTGTTTTGGTCGACATTCGAGAAATAATAGAAATATCATCATCATCATCATCATCATCATCATCATCAGGACGCGCTGTCAGCACGGATTCCCATAATTCTCTCTTATCACTCGTCCTTCCCGCACCTCATCCAGTATCCCCATAGAGATGATCGATATAGATTTTTGCTGGTCCGCATACACTAGTGTATCCACGTGTAGGTGTCTACAGTAGAATATCACCAATGAGTTCGTCCTTGGTTCTCCATCAGCGTTCAGCATGTCTTTTTAACCTTACTTGGATGGTTTTGTGACTGTACAGCATTCTTTTGTGGGATGTTGGTTCCAGGATTTTTTTTTAAGTCAGCACCCTTGTGTAATTCCCATCAAGTTCAAGGGGTGCAGTCATACAGTAGCACTGAAACGGCTAAAACCTGGAACAATTCTCGCTTTATCTTATCAGAGAGATCGTATTTCCATACGATCTATAATATCTCCATAGCAGTTCATGCCTTTCTTATGAACATATTGACATCACTTTCTGTAGATGAGATATTACTACCTAGGTATGTGAATTGGTTTACTAGTTATAAACGCTTAAAATTCAGTGTGGTGATGTCTAGATCTTGTTTAAAACACATGAACTGCTTTTCATCTGTGTTCACATAGAAGCCAATGTCTCTTGCTACCTTCTCTAGGTGATGCACCACGTATGAGAAAATATATAGAATAGGCATTGCCAATTTTTGCGCCCATTTTCAACTTAAAAACGAATTAAAATTAATTAAATCGATTATACTGGTTTACAAAGAAATGGAGGCAAGCACAAAAATAATTTTTTTAACCTAATTTGAGGGTGCTGAATTCAGATTTGAAATCCGTTTTTACTCATCACCTCTATTTTTTAGATATGCATACTGTAAATTTTGTACACATACTGTACATAAAGCATATATGCATTCAGGGTAAATTTCTAATATTGTGTGACTTATGTCTTCTTTTTTAGTTATTATGCAATAAATGTAAATGATAGCATTACATTATATATATATATATATATATATATATATATATATATATATATATATCAAGACGGATTTGGGCAGTTAAGCCTAGCCAGCACGTCTCAATCAACAGCCAGTAGTGCACTGGCAGTCAGCGCAGGAGGTTGCCGTCCCTCTCAGCGCAGGAGGAAGTTGTCCCTCGACAATTGTGTTACACAATCTTTTGGGTATATATTTGTATTACAATTTCATACGACACACATTTTATTGCCTTACATATGATTTAATTTTACTTTGTTTTTTTTTTCATATTCTCCAATGGCTTCAAGCTTGTCAAAACATCGAGGATGCCTCAACAAGGCCAATTCTTTCTGAATTGTGTACATTGTGTCATCCAAGTATATTTATTCAGTCAATGTTCTTTATCTATCCTGTTTTATCTGTAATAAGCTGCTGCAACTGTTGAAATAAGCACGTATATAATATGTATATACTAAAATGAGACTATTTAAAAGACAGAAAACTCGAGGCTAGGGAGCAAAACTGTTTATAAATTTGAATTCAGCACACCCAAATTAGTAACTATTCACATTCTTGCCCTAGAAAAATGTTTTTTTTTTTGTAAACCAGTGTTATTTAAGGTCAGATTTTTGTCTAAATCGAAAAGTAGTTACATAATGAACATCACCAAAAAAGCAATTTAATATTACACAAGTAATTTATTTTTAACACATCTTAAACTATTATTGTCGGTCAATTTTGCTCAAATATATCGTAGACGAAATATTTTCACGATATCTATTTGCTCCACGACAACAAACTCGAGAATTACTGGAGCAATTTTTAAAAGAACTACGGACCTTAAGCAAGGACAGCAACTTCCGGTCTATGAATGCTGAAGAAATCCGAGACGAACACATGGACGCCTTTATTAACGGGCTTCAGAATGCTCAGGCAAGATAGCGGCTTCTTGAATACACGTCTTAATTTAAGAACAGCCTACAAACAGGCCCATACGTTTGAAATTGTTCTACCTGATATGGCGAGTGCTGCTTTGAACACACATTCGTCTTGTTCCCTCTCTCTGCATGATTCTCCGGTTCCTCTTCTATTGTTGTATATTGTACGAGCGAAACAAAGAAAAGACGACAAAAATGAAAAAGGACTATTTTCCCGGTAAAGGTGAAAAGAAGTTGAAAAACGGAAGAGAGGGTTTCCGGTCAAGGAAGCAGGGAGAGGATCAAGAAATATATAACAAATATCCGTTATCAAATCAAAAGATGAAGATGCGTAGGCGTGTCGTCAATACAAAAGCCAGAGGAACAGTTAGTCAGTCAGACAGGAGACAGCGAACGGAGAACAAGTGAGTGACCGCACTCACGGTCACAGGCGATGGGCTGTGAGCCGTCACCAGCCCCCTTTACCTCAACATCACCAGTCATCACCATCCCAGCAGCAGTAGTAGTCATCGTCAACCCTGGGACATTTCCATTGTCAACGCCGCCCACCACGTACAGCCGAGAAGAGAAATAAAGTCAACTCCTACTAATGCCATGTGTTGTAGATTTCATTAAACGACAACTACATATATCGTCTTGGGTTAGTGACGATACCCACTACGTATGCAGATACACGAAGTAGGACCGTGAATTTGAAACCGCTACAATACGGACGCCGATTTAGCAGCGTGAATTTGAAGAAACCCCGCTATATAACACTATGACTTCTTTCTCTAACCAAGAAATCCTTCAGCGTTGCCTATTACTGCTGGTTCCACAAATCATAAATGCCACTTTTGTGAGTTCGGTCTACTCCCTCGTTTTTCTTGTCCGACTAGAGATGCTAGTTGTCGGAATGTGGGAAGTTGGGACAGTTTTTAAAAGTTTGTAAGTCCACTTCTCCTAAAAATAATATGTATAAAACTTCTGCTTGATTTATGGTAGCTACTATAAAAGCTGCTGCTACGGACTGTCTTTAGAAAATTATAATACAGACTAAAATTAATGGCGTTCTTATTGATGCTTTGATTGAAACCGGCAGCTCCGGTAATTATATTAATTTCAATATTGTGATAGCTAACTAATGGAAAATTCTCCCCTGTTCTACTCGGATGTCTATGGCAAGTGCTCCCTATTATCACAGGTGATTGAATACTGTCTAGTCAGCTGACATTTGAAAATATATTTCGTATAGAAATATCAAACTCTCGGTAATGAAAACCCTCTGTAGTGACGTAATACTGGGGCACGATTTTTTTCGGCATCATTCTCGTATCGATATTACTTTGGGTGGGGGTGGGAGGCAGACCAGCCCTTAGAATGTATGGCCTAACAGCAGTCAATTTCCAGTACCCGTTACTATTTAATAATTTATTTCCAAACTGCAAGCCTATAGCAATGAAATCGAGACGGTGCTCACTCGAGGATAAATATTTCATACAAACCGAGATTACGAGATTGCTTGATGAATGAATCATTGAAACGAGTGAGTCTCAATGGAGGACGCAGGTATTAATAACATCTTCCGAGAACCACAAAAAGAGGCTAGTAATAGACCACTTTCAAAACATAAATAGCTCTACCTTGCTAAATGCTTACCCACTACGAAGGATATACGAAATTATAAGCGAAATTGCCAAATACGCAGTGTACAGCAGGCTAAACTTCAGAAGTGTATATCACCAAGTGGCTACCAAACCAGTATATCGACCCTATACAACTTTTAAAGCAAATGGTCACCTTTACCAGTTTAAAAGGATACCGTTCGGAATAACAAATGGTGTTGCCAGCTTCCAGCGGATTATGGACAAAATAATTCGTGACGAAAAATTGTAAAGTACCTTTGCCTATATTGATAATATAAAGGTATGTGGGCAGAACTATTCGGATCATAATCATAACTTAAAACAATTTATGGTTGCCCTTAAGAAATATCATCTTACGCTGAATGATGATAAATGCATTTTTGGCGTAGAAACCATTAATTCACTGGGGTACACCGTGAGGAAAGGTACTATGTCACCAGACCCGGAACGACTGAAACCTCAACTATAATTGCCCATTCCTAACAATATGCATGCCCTAAAACTAGCTCGGGGCATATTTGTATACTACTCCTAGTGGATTGCTTCTTTTTCAAGCAAAATACACGCATTGGTACAGACGGACAGTTTTCCTCTTTCTTCCACATCAGTGGAGGCTTTTGAAAATCTTAAAAGGATATAGCCAACTCAGCGATTACAACTATAGACCCTGCTATTCTTCTAGTGGTGGAGACAGATGTATCCGATTATGCAATTGCTGCCTCTTTAAGGTAATCTGGACGCCCTGTTGCTTTCCTTCAAGGACCCTGTGGAGTTCAGAACAGCGACACTCAGCAATTAAGAAAGAGGCTTATGCTATAATAGAAGCACCCAGGAAATGGAGGCACTCTTTGATCGGAAGACAATATTCAGATTGATTACTGATCAAAAATCCGCCGCATTCATGTTCAACACCAGGACAACAAGTAAAATTAAAAATGACAAAATAGCTAGATGGAAAATAGAAATCTCCTGTTTTTCTTTTGATGCGGCAGTATCGAGGGTATGTAACTCGATACCAAACACGGATGAGCTTCGTACCTTACATAATGAACCGTGTTACCCAGGCATAACTAGGATGACACATGTGGTACATACCAGAAATCTACCCTATTCCACGGACGAGGTAAAAAAAAAATTATAAAATCATATAGAATACGTGTAGAACACAAACCACAGTTTTTCAGACCTAAAACCGGGACACTGATAAAAACAACTCAACCATTTGAGAAGATAAACATTAATTTCAAGCGTCCCCTACCATCAAAAAATGGGAATCGTTTCATGTTAACCGTCATCGACGAATATTCGCGATTCCCATTTGCGTTTCCTTATCCGGATATATCAGCAAATTCGGATAAACAGTGCTTATTTGCCTTTTTTGCAGTCCCATATTAAATTCATTTAGACCGCGGAGCCTTTTTCATGTCTGGGCAATTGAGACAATTTCTTCATGAACGATGAGTGGCCACAAGTCGAACGACACCTTACCACGCTCAGGGTAATGGGCAATGTAAACATTATAATAGCATCATATGTTAAACCATACCACAGGCCGCTGCAAATGTCCAATCACCCAATGGGAAGATCTCCTTCCGAATATCTGTACGCCACGAATGCTATGCGTCACAAGAGATTTCTCCCAATTCAACGAAGAGGCCTGGCGGGAACTCTACTTCCTTCCTGTTTCTTGAAACCGGGAACGGTTCCTCTGCGACGTTTCATCCGTCATAGTAAGAATGACCAGTGGAACTGATCGAGGCGAATCCTCATTATGCCCTCGTACGACACTCTGATGGAAAAGAATCCACTGTTTCCCTCAGAGACCTTGCACCTGCAGGGGATGTATCTGCACCTAATATAGCTTGAGGTGCCTACATCTCAAGACCCAAGACAATAGTCCAACTGCTCAGAAACGAGCCTACCCCCAAACCAATTCTTAACCCCTGTTTTCAGAATCACAACCACCTGCACGCAGAAGGAGACGCATTTATACCAACTCAAATCAGAGTGAGAAGTAATCAAAGCCGGGGTATATTCAGACCCGTAAACCAAGTGTCTTGATTCTACTCCAAATACCCAACTACCAAGACATCTAAACAGAAACCGTAAAAAGTCTAGTCGGTGTTGTGACTTCATCCCGTATGATTCAAATAAAATGGGGGAGTATGTAATATGTAATTCAGAGTTACCTCCCCTACCTTATGATTACATCCCGTTTGGAGAACTCTCGAAGAAATACTAGACTGTATAAACTCTTAATAAGTGTCCCAATTATTCTAAGTAGAAAAAAGCTTTCCAAAGTATATCGATGTTACCGTTTGTATTATTTTGACTGTTATCCTCATCTTTATTGTGAAATAAAATTTCGGACCCACCGATTGGATTACAAGGAACACCTGAAGAAGGCTGGAGGGTAAATCGCCCGAAACGTCGTGTATGTATATTTCACAATAAAGATAAAAACAACAGTTCGAAAAATCATAATAATACATGGAATTCAATTGTTTGAATTTAAATTTCGTGACCCCCAACATTTTGATTCGTAACCCACTTTGGGGGCATGACCCAGAGTTTAAGTAGGGCTGGTCTAAACCTTACCACACTTATCTTAGAAATATATATATATATATATATATATATATATATATATATATAATATATATATGTGTGTGTGTGTGTGTGTGTGTGTGTGAGGAAAAATGAGTAAAGAAAAGAAATGTAGATGGCTAAAAATGAATTTTATCGATATCACTTTTAATCGATAAAATTCATTTTTATCCATCTACATTTATTTTCTTTACTCATTTTTTCCTCATATTGTCGGATTCATTTCCCATTCTCACACACACACACACACACATACACACACACACACACACATAATAATATATATATATATATATATATATATATATATATATATATATATGCAATAAAATATCCATGTGATCACTACAATTACGTGAATTTATTGTTTCAAAGGTACAAATTTTTTATTTACGATTACTAGCAAATCTATGCACCCTCCGGATGCAAGTATTTAAGTTTTAATTTAAGAAAATATTATACTAAATTAGAAAGGCTAATGAAACTAAATAAGAATGCAGATGAAAAGATTTGAAGCAGAGGAGGATATAATCGAAAATAGAATAAATGAAACTTACTCTTCCATCACTCCCGTCTTTCATTGGTAAATTTTCCTAATTTAATTATTCAGTTAAAATAAGGAGTAAAGAATAAAATTATAGTTATTTCTTCTTGTTAATGGATCTCTTTTCAGATTTATCCCCGGAGTATTTGCTCATATTCATTAAGATAAAAACAAACTATTAGAAATTAATAATACCAAGCACATGTTTATTAAAATCAAATTTTAATATAAATATGCAAATTAGCCGTCCCGTTCACACTGTAAACCGCTACTTTGTTGTATATATATATATATATATATATATATATATATATATATATATAATTGCATGTTATTAGTATGAAGAAATGATCAACAGTATTGATAATGTAAAACAATTTTATTTATAAAAATAAAATCGTGGAGAATGTGTCGTAAATAACTAAGAGAATTGTGACTTGAGTAGTAATATAGTTTCGATTAAAGACAGAAAAAAACAGAGAATCTCCATTATATTACAATTATATGTCAGCAGCAGATGTTTTTATAGAAATAGTTATTTCTTTCTACAAGTTATTTCTTTTATTTTTAAAGACAGAGACAGAGAAACTTTAGCTACAACATTGTCTGGGCGATATGTTTCCGAATTAAATTCCTACCGACCATTGCTTAATATTAATGACAATAGGTAAACATCCACAAGAAACTCTATAATAGTTTTGTTTAATCTTGGTAAGGACTGTTTACAATTGCATTATCAGACAAATAGACACAAATATTGTTTCTTTTGAAATCTATTGTCTCCTAGTCTATAATCTGTACTTTCGTTTTTGACTGCAGATTTTCATTCTAGAATGTGTAGTAAAATGAAAATTCCCGTTATCATAGAAACATGCGATGAATGAAATTTCTTATATCAAAACAAGTTGTGTAGAAATTTCGCATTTTTTTCATGTCTTAGTGTGACCATTATTAATCTGTTTCTGCTATCTATTTTCCCCCACACTTATCGTTCTTTCAATATACTTTTTTTTACCATTTCCTTTTCTTTATAAATCAAATAAAGAATACTTCTCTTTTTCTTCTTCTATATTTGATATTATTATGTTGTAGGAACGATTTTTCTGTTATCTCTTATTTGTTTCTAATATGTTTTTACTTTTTTAAAAATTCATTCTAGTTCTGAATATACACCGGCCTTGATTTCCACTCTCAGATTTGAGTTGGTATAAATGCGTCTTCTTCTGCGTAGAGGTCGTTGTGATTCTGAAAACAGGGGTTCCGAATTGGTTTGGGGGTAGGCTCGTTTGTGAGCTGTTGGTCTATCGTCCACATCTGTCTCACTTAGGACATTCTGCGAAAGAAAATATGGATTCCGTATCTGAAACTTGAGGTGAGTCTATAGATGAATCTTATGGTGCAATGCCGACAGGTTGACATTCAACTGAGGTGAAAGGGTCTTGAAATGTAGATACCTCCTTGCAAGCTATATTAGGTGCAGATACATCCTCTGCAGATACGCATGTACGTATGTACACACAGCCTTAGATAGATAGAAAGATAGATAGATAGACAGAAAATAGATACGCATGTACGTATGTACATACAGACTTAGATAGATAGATAGATAGATAGATAGATAGACAGAAAATAGATACGCACAGAGAAACAGTGGATTCTTTTCCATCAGTGTCTTTTTCCCGATTTTATCTATTATTTGCTTTGGTTCCTTTCTGGTTTTATTAATTTCTTTTGTTAAAAGAAATTGTTAAAGACTTTTTAATTTTTTCAATTATTTCCGGTATAAAGTTTGTAATTTCTTTTTCTTATTTTACTTCCTTTTACAGAGCTTGGCTTCGTGACCAAAGATTAAGGGGATGGTCTACATTGATTACATGCATATTCGTGGTTGATAAGACCAATGCGGGACAGGTAAGCACGATTGCAATTGCTGCAGCTAAAGGAATGCGCTGACTCTGCACCATCCTCAACATCCAATGGAGTGACTTCAACGCAAATATTGAAACCCTTCAATAGGCGAAGATCACCAGCACCGAGGCCATGCAAAACTCCCCAGCTACATTGGGCAGAATCCGTCTTCAGGATAAGGAATCATCACCAGGTCAATATCACACGGTGAACTCTCTAATGGCTATTGTGGCAGAGGGACACCAAAGAAGCGATATTGCTAGTAAAGTCCCTCGGTGTTTGTTAGGTCTACCCTAGCTGAGAACCAAGATGTCTGGCATCTCATCACTAACCATGTTGCCTCCTCCTTTAAAAACATCCACAGGACCACTTTCAGGGACAAAAGGTAACCGAAAAAGAAATCAATTTTAATTTTTACACTAAAATCTATTTCATCGCACCTTTCTCCGCGTTATTAATTTGATTGTTGTTAAAAATTCAGATTCAAATTTAAAGTCGATTGATAAACAAATTGATAGTTATTGATTGGCTATTAAACTTGCCGCTTTAAATTCTGCTCTTTTACGCCTAATACAATCTAGAATCAGCATGGGATAGTTTAAAATTTAAAAAAAAAAACTTGTTTTAAATATTCACTGGTGCCAGTTCTTTTAACTTATTGTCAAGTGTGTAGACGGATTTTGTAGTAATAGTATATTCAGTTCTGGGTACTAACATTGATATAATTCCCCCAAACTCTCACCACGAGCAGGATGCAACACGTGGTCATATTTCTAGCGGAATTTAAATTAAATTCCGCTAGAAATATGACCAAATTGATTGTTGTTAAAAATTCAGATTCAAATTTAAAGCCGATTGATAAACAAGTCAATAGTTATTGAGTGGTTATTAAACTTGCCGCTTCAAATTCTGCTCTATTACGCCTAATACAATCTAAAATCATCGTGGGATAGTTTAAAATTTAAAAAAAACAAAACTTGTTTAAAATATTCACTGGTGCCAGTTCTTTTAACTTATTGTCAAGTGTGTAGACATATTTTGTAATAATAATATATTCAGTTCTGGGTTCTAGCAGTGAGATATTTTCCCCAAACCCTCACCACGAGCAGGATGCAACACGTGGTCATATTTCTAGCGGAATTTAACAGGTTGGAATTCAGAGTTTTCATTCTCCTAGAACGGTTGCTATACCAAGATTAAAGAGACCAGTGTGACCTACTATTTACATATTGCTCTTATTTATTTAGCTACTATTTAAAGTTGCCTAAAGGTATTGATCCACGGTGCTGGTTGCATTTCACATAGCACTAAATGGTACAGCTATGGAAATTGTAGTTCAGACTGTTCTCTTTAACTTGATATTGAAATCGATTTAAAAGGAAGTAAACTCTGATTTCAAACCTGTCAAAATGTTGCACTATGGGGTGATGCAAATAAGCTCGTCCATGATTTGAACTTGGTGACACCTTGTCCAATTTCTATGAAGATGATCCTTATACTCCAGACAACCCTGTCCCAAACTAGTTGATTGAACAATGCGATCTTAATTGTTATATGTCCATGCTACTGGGAAAAGAAATCCCACACAAATATGACGTCCGCATTGTGTAGTCATTAACGTACTGGACTGCGACATTATAGTGAGTTCGAACTTCAGTGTTATTACGTTTACTTTCGGATTAATACCCTTGGGAAAGGTATGAAATCCCCATATACTCTCAGCTATATGTTAAATAGTAATAAGCTCAGTCGGTAGAGCATTCGGCTAGAAACCACATGCTTCCTAGTTCGATACCGGCCCTCGCCAACTCAGCGTATGAGTAGCACAGGGATCTGTAAGTAAGGAGCTTATTGTAGGTGTGGCGCTCCACCTCAGACGCAAAAACAATCTCCTTGGTCTAGCGCTAGTGAAAAGGGGATAGACTCCCTCGTTGATTGACTGATACCGACTTTAGGCCACCCCGACGACTTGACTTACTTTATTTCTACAAGGATACATTTGGGATTAAATAACCCATGAAAGTTGATATGCCTTGAAACGACAGGATACTCAGGTAATTCAGGACATTTCGTGGCATTTTTGTCAGAAGAGTTGAAAACGTCACACTTTTTGCTGTTTGTCCGGTTGATTTTCAAAATAAACAATATTTTATGACGATTTTCACTTGTGATCGATTTAATAATTTTTATAGCAAAATCCCTTTGGTGCGTGTTTACTATTGGACGTGTAGCGAATCTGAAATTTCCGGAACAACACAGTGAAAAAATGTACATGTAATTTTGTGGTTAGAAGTCATCAGAAAGAACTATTGGCCATCGGGAATCATCACTTTACCAAATTTGTCTCTCTTTGCAAAAAGGTTTGGCTTTATGAATTCTTTTGAAATAAAAACTCAAGGCTTCAACAGAAAATTGACGTTTTATTGTTGACTTTTTTTTTTCATCGATCGTCAAAGTTTAAAAAAAAAAAAAAGAAAAGAAAATGCATGAAAAAAATGAAAGCTTAAATCCAGAAACAGTTTCTTTTCTAAAAATACGCACAAAATAGAGTCACGTGGTTACCTCTCTATTTTTTTTTTTTCAAACCACCATTTCTGAATCATCTCGAATAAGTCGAAGCGTTCAATCACAGAGTTCGACGGTTTGCAAAAAATCTTTCCAATGAGAGAAACAAAATCAACAAGGATTGAAACATTTGAAAATAATTCTTTTCTTTTTCTATAGAAATAACATGCAATCTGTACAGAATTCTTTTTTTTTTTTTTTTTTCAATAAACAAGAAATGAGAAAACATTGTATAATTAAATAGTTGTTCAGTTCTTCTCTCGCTTCCCCAAGAAAAAACAAAGTTTCTTTTCATTGGCGTTTTATACGCCAAATTCATTAAAACAGCATTTTAAAAAAATGAAACCAGTGAAATGGCATCCAAGAACGGCAAAAGATTTCTTATTTGAATTGTACATCTCAGAATTATATAATATATATAATATAATTTTTTTTTCAGTTCAGCTTTCACTTCTCCAAGAAAAACATCTAGTCTCTGTTTACGTTTAATAGGTCAAAATTAACATTGAAAATAAAAATAAAAATGAAACCATCGAAATGGTGTCCCAAAACGGCATGTTTGTTTAAGCAAAAGATCTCAAATTTGAACTGTACACTTCAGAATGATATAATATATATATATATATATAATAGAATAGTTGTTTAGTTCTTATTTTATTTCCCCAAGTCTCTGTTGACGTTTATTATGTCAAACACTGAAAAAAAATTTAAAAAATTAAAGAAATAAACCACTGAATTGGCGTGCCGTAACGGCAATGTTTAAGTGATTTAAGCAAAAGATTTCATATTTGAACTGTACAATTCAGAATGATATAAAAAGCATAAATATGTAGGACGTTTTTCATGGTCAAAATCATTTAATAATTGTTAATATTGGCGAGAGTTGATTAGAGAGTCGCACACATAGGTCAGCCCCGTGAAGCTCAGCTGAGGTATTCTAATTTAATAATGCATTAGAATGTCGCGATTGCAACAAATCAGGTAAAACCCAGAAATAAGTGAACAGTCCTGCAAAGAAAAATCATAGTAAATAAATGCAAAAAAGATGTTGATTATTGCAAGGACGGTTTACAAACAAGATGTTTTTTTTTCTTCTTCCATGATAATAAGGAATGGGAATGGTGCAATTAAATGGAAGGCCAAATATTTGTCAGGTTGCTTACATGAACATGAAGATATGATTATAGTTTCAGTTAGCTAGTGGTCGTTACGACCATGAAAAATAACATTTCATCGTTTGGTTATATACATATATATGTATGTATGTTATATATATATATATATATATATATATATATATATATATGAGGAAAAAATGAGTAAAGAAAAGAAATGTAGATGGATAAAAATGAATTATATCGATATCACTTTTAATCGATATCGATATAATTCATTTTTATCCATCTACATTTTTTTTCTTTACTCATTTTTTCCTCATATTGTTGGATTCATTTTCCATTCTTACATATATATATATATATATATATATATTATGTGTGTGTGGTGTGTGTGTGTGTGTGTGTGTGTGTGTGTGGTGTGTGTGGTATAGTAAGAAATTTGAAAAAACACAGGTCTAATAAAATGAATGGTAAGTTTATTAGCCGACGCAGCAGTGTTTCGATCTGTTAAGTAGATCTTCTTCAGGGCATTTGTTGATATAAGGAAAAGTAAAAAAAAAAAAAAAATGGATCACATAATAACGAGAAAAACTGTGATAGTCCTTGTTTATATCTGTTCAAAATTTGAAGTTTGAAGAAGGAACGCTGGACAGGTAGACGGTTTGAAATATGACGTCAAATATTCTCTTTTTATGGTATGAGTGTGTATGTGTGTGTGTATGTTGTGTGTGTCTGTGTGTGTGTGTGTGTGTGACATTCTTTTTTTTCTACCTTTCCTTATATCAACAAATGCCCTGAAGAAAATTTACTTAACAGATCGAAACACTGCAGCGTCGGCTATTAAACGTACCACTCATTTTATTTAAACCTGTGTTTTTTCAAATTTCTTACTATACTACATATCGTCGGATTCACTTCCATCTCTTCACACACACACACACACACACACACATTATATATATATATATATATATATATATATATATATAATTAGATAAAATAAACGCTCATATAGGAGCACACACACAAAACACACACACACACACACATATATAGGTATGGATATATTTTATAGATAATATGGATGCTATATTTATACGTAAACAGTGCTCAATATCATTGATAGAGCATTTATATTTAAGTTAAGATAGTATAGACATAGATTCAACACCTAGTTACTGACAGTTTCTTGCATAGGCGAGAAACTCTCAGTAACCAAGCGCAGTTGATTCCAGCCCACGTAACCTTAACTTATATATATATATATATATATATATATATATATATTACTACTGTTATGTTTAACACTAAATCACATGATGAGATAGTAGTATGCCAATATATACAGTATTATTAGGAGAGTGATCAATATATGGGATAGAACAATTATAATAATAATGAATGTATACGTGTTAGTTTTGTTATATATATTTAAATAAATGGATGCTTATCTACTACCCTTTAGTTTCATGCTCGTTTAAACTGAGCAATCATCAGGCAGGAACAGAAGGATTTAGAGAAATTGAAAAAAAATTGAAAGAATATGGACAAAAAGAATTGTGCGTTGCTGATTTGAAATTGCGTAATAATTTGCCCGGGCAAATTCGTAATTTTCATATGTAAATATGTGATTGTATAAGCACATATATATAATATATATATATATATATATATATATATAGAGAGAGAGAGAGAGAGAGAGAGAGAGAGAGAGAGAGAGAGACAGACAGACAGACAGAGACAGAGACAGATAGTATAATATAAAATCCTGGTGAATTATAATGTGGCAAAAGATGTCCTGTATATATATATATATTCAATTGTTTGAATTTAAATTCGTGACCCCCAACATTTTTGATTCGTAAACCCACTTTGGGGGCATGACCCAGAGGTTTAAGTAGGGCTGGTCTAAACCTTACCACACTTATCTTAGAAATATATATATATATACATATATATATATATATATATATATATATTATATATATATATTTTTATCCATCTTACATTTCTTTTCTTTACTCATTTTTTCCTCATATTGTATTGATTCATTTCCCATATCTCATATATATATATATATGCAATAAATATCCATGTGATCACTACAATTATTGTGAAATTTATTGTTTCAAAGGTAAAAACAAATTTATTTACGATTACTAGCAAATCTATGCACCCTCCGGATGCAAGTATTAAGTTTTAATTTAAGAAAATTATACTAAAATTAGAAAGGCTAATGAAACTAAAATTAAGAATGCAGATGAAAAGATTTGAAGGCAGAGGGGATATAATCGAAAATAGAATAAATGAAACTTACTCTTCCATCACTCCCGTCATTCATTGGTAATTTTTCCTAATTTAATTATTCAGTTAAAAATAATGAGTAAGAATAAAAATTATAGTTATTTCTTCTGTTAATGGATCTCTTTTTAAGATTTATCCCCGGAGTATTTGCTCATATCATTAAGATAAAACAACATTAGAAATTAATAATACCAAGCACATGTTTATTAAAATAAATTTTAATATAAATATGCAAATTAGCCGTCCCGTTCACACTGTAAACCGTACTTTGTTGTATATATATATATATATATATTAATATATTATATATATTAATATATTATATATATATATAATGCATGTTATTAGTTATGTAGAAATGATCAACAGTATTGATAATGTAAAACAATTTTATTTATAAAAATAAAATCGTGAATGATTCGTAAATAACTAAGAGAATTGTGACTTGAGTAGTAATATAGTTTCGATTAAGACAGAAAAAAACAGAGAATCTCCATTATATTACAATTTATATGTCGATAGCAGATGTTTTTATAGAAATAGTTATTTATTTCTTTTACAAGTTTATTTTCTTTTTTATTTTAAAGACAGAGACGCAGAAAACATTAGCTACAACATTGTCTGGGCGATATGTTTCCGAATTAAATTCCTAACGACCATTGCTTAATATTTAATTGACAATAGGTAAACATCCACAAGAACTCTATAAAAGTTTGTTTAATCTTATGGTAAGGACTGTTTACAATTGCATTACCAGACAAAAGACACAAATATTGTTTCTGTTTGAAATCTATTGTGTCTCCTAGTCTATAATCTGTACTTTTCGTTTTTTGACTGCAGATTTTCATTCTAGAATGTGTAGTTAAAATGAAAATTCCCGTTATCATAGAAACATGCGATGAATGAAATTCTTATATCAAAACAAGTGTGTAGAAATTTCGCCATTTTTTTCATGTCTTAGTGTGACCATTATAATCTGTTTCTGCTATCTATTTTCCCCCACACTATCGTTTTTCAATATACTTTTTTTACCATTTCCTTTTCTTTATAAATCAAATAAAGAATACTTATCTTTTTCTTCTTCTACATTTAATTATTATGTTGTTGGAACGATTTTCTTTATCTCGTATTTGTTCTAATATGTTCTTACTTTTTTAAAAATTCATTCTAGTTCTGAATATACCACGGCCTGATTTCCACTCTCAGATTTGAGTTGGTATAAATGCGTCTTTCTTCTGTGTAGAGGTCGATTGTGATTCTGAAAACAGGGGTTCCGAATGGTTTGGGGTAGGCTCGTTTCTGAGTTGTTGGTCTATCGTCCACATCTGGTTACTCACTTAGGACATTCTGCGAAAGAAAATATGGATTCCGTATCTGATACTTGAGGTGAGTTCTATAGATGAATCTTATGGTGCAAAGCCGACAGTGTGACATTTCAACTGAGGTGAAAGGGGTTCTTGAAATGTAGACACCTCCTTGCAAGCTAATATAGGTGCAGATACATCCCCTGCAGATACGCATGTAGTATCGTACACACAGCCTTAGATAGATAGATAGATAGATAGATAGATAGACAGAAAATGATACGCACGTACGTATGTATATAACAGACTTAGATAGTAGATAGATAGATAGATAGATAGATAGACAGAAAATAGATACGCATGTACGTATGTACATACAGAAACTTTGATAGATAGATAGATAGATAGATAGACAGAAATAGATACCCACATGAAAACAGTGGATTCTTTTCCGAATCAGTGTCTTTTCCCCCGATTTTATCTATTATTTCCTTTGTTCCTTTCTGGTTTTATTAATTTCTTTTTGTTAAAAGAAATGTTAAAGACTTTTTAATTTTTTCAATTATTTCCGTTATAAGTTTGTAATTTCTTTTCTTATTTTACTTCCTTTTACAGAGCTTGGCTTCGTGACCAAAGATTAAGGGGAATGGTCTACATTGATTACATGCATATCGTGGTTGATAAGGACCAATGCGGGACAGGTAAGCACGATTGCAATTGCTGCATCTAAAGGAATTGCGTGACTCTGCACCATCCTCAACATCCAATGGAGTGACTTCAACGCAAATATTGAAACCCTTCAATAGGCGAAGATATCACCAGCACCGAGGCCATGCAAAACGCCCCAGCTACATTAGGGCAGAATCCGTCTTCGGGATAAGGAATCATCTCCCTGGCCAAGATCACACCCGTACGGTGATCTCCTAATGGCTTCGTGGCAGAGCGACACAAAGAAGCGATATGCTAGTAAAGTCCCTCGGTGTTTGTTAGGTTACCCTAGCTTAAAACCAAGATGTCTGGCATCTCACCACTAACCATGTTGCCTCCCCCTTTGAACACACCACAGGACCACTTTCATGGAAAAAGGTAAACGGAGAAGAATCAGTTTTAATTTTTACACTAAAATCTATTTCATCGCACCTTTCTCCGCGTATTAATTTGATTGTGTTAAAAATTCAGATTCAAATTTAAAACCGATTGATAAACAAATCGATAGTTATTAATTGGCTATTAAACTTGCCGCTTCAAATTTCAGCTCTTCTTTTACGCCTAATACAATCTAGAATCAGCATTGGGATAGTTTAAAATTTAAAAAAAAAAACTTGTTTTAAATATTCACTGGTTGCCAGTTCTTTTAACTTATTTGTCAAGATGTGTAGACGGACTTTGTAGTAATAATAATTATTCAGTTCTGGGTACTAACACTGATATAATTCCCCCAAACTCTCACCACGAGCAGGATGCAACACGTGGTCATATTTCTAGCGGAATTTAATTTAAATTCCGCTAGAAATATGACCAAATTGATTGTTGTTAAAAAATTCAGATTCAAATTTAAAGCCGATTGATAAACAAGTCAATAGTTATTGATTGGCTATTAAACTTGCCGCTTCAAATTCTTTGCTCTTTTTTGCCTAAGTTCACAACCTAGAATCAGCATGGGATCGTTTAAATTAAAAAAAAAACTTCATTTTAAAAATTCACTGGTTGCCAGTTCTTATTTTTATATTGTCAAGTGTTGTAGACGGATTTTTCATATAATAATAAATATTCAGTTCTGGGTTTCAAAGTAAGATATTTCCCCCAAAACCCCTCACCAAGAGCAGGATGCAACACGTGGTCATATTTTCTAGCGGAATTTAACAGGTTGGAATTCAGAGTTTAATTCTCCGTATGTATACCACAGATTAAGAGACCAGTGTGACCTACTATTTACATATGCTCTCTATTATTTAGCACTATTAAAGTTTGCCTATATTTAACTTTCCCAAGGGTATGCATCTATGCACGGGCTGTGCCTTCACATAGCCACTAATACTTTGGGAAAGTATGCATCCACTATTCTCCCTACAGCTATGGGTAAATTGTAGTTCAGACTTTCTCTTTTAACCTTGATATTGAAATCGATTTAAAAGGAAGTAAACCTCTGATTTCAAACCTGTGTCAAAATGTTTAAGCACTATGGGTATGCAAATAAGCTCTCCATGATTTGAACTTGGTGACACCTTGTCCAATTTTCTATGAAGATGATCCTATACTCAGACAACCCTGTCCCCAAACTAGTTGATTGAAACAAAATGTGATCTAATTGTTATATGTCCAGCACTGGGAAAAGAAATCCCCACACAAAATGACGTCCGCATTGTGTAGTCAATTAACGTACTGGACTGCGACATTATAGTGAGTTCGAACTCAGTGTTATTACGTTTACTTTCGGATTTAATACCCTTGGAAAGGTATGAATCCCCATATTACTCTCAGCTATTATGTTAAATAGTAATAAGCTCAGTCGTAGAGCATTCGGCAGAAACCACATTGCTTCCTAGTTCGATACCGGCCCTCGCCAACTCAGCGTATGAGTAGCACAGGGTCTGTAAGTAAGGAGCTTATTGTAGGTGTGGCGCTCCACCTCAGACGCAAAAAACAATCTCTTGGTCTAGCGCTAGTTAAAAGGGGATAGATCCCTCGTGATTGACTGATACCGACTTTAGGCCACCCGAACGACTTTGACTTACTTTACTTCTACAAGGATACATTTGGCATTAAATAACCCATGAAAGTTGCAATATGCCTGAATAACAGGATACTCAGCGTAATTCAGGACATTTCGTTGCATTTTTATCAGAAAGAGTTGAAAACGTCACACTTTTTGCTATTTTGTCGGTTGATTTTAAAAATAAACAATACTTTTATGACGATTTTCACTTGTGGTGGATTTAATAATTTTTATAGCAAAATCCCTTTTGGTGCGTGTTTACTATGACGTGTAGCGAATTATGAAATTTCATGACAACACAGTGAAAAATGTACATGTAATTTGTGGTTAGAAGGGTCATCAGAAAGAACTATTGGCCATCCGGACATCATTCACTTTTACCAAATTTGTCTCTCTTTGCAAAAAAAGTTTGGACATTCCTGACTTAACCGATTTAATGAATCTTTTGAAATAAAAACTCAAGGCTTCAACAGGAAAAATTGACGTTTTTATTGTTGACTTTTTTTTTTCATCGATCGTCAAAGTTTAAAAAAAAAAAAAAGAAAAGGAAAATGCATGAAAAAAAATGAAAGCTTAAATCCAGAAACAGTTTCTTTTCTAAAAAATACGCACAAAATAGAGTCACTGCGGTTACCTCTCTATTTTTTTTTTTTTTCCAAACCACCATTTTCTGAATCATCTCGAATAAAGTCGAAGCGTTCAATCACAGAGTCGACGGTTTGCAAACAAATCTTTCCAATGAGAGAAACAAATCAACAAGGATTGAAACATTTGAAAATAATTCTTTTCTTTTTTCTATAGAAATAACATGCAATCTGTACAGAATTCTTTTTTTTTTTTTTTCAATAAACAAGAAATGAGAAAACATTGATAATTAAATAGTTGTTCAGTTCTTCTCTCGCTTCCCCAAGAAAAAACAAAGTTTCTTTTTCATTTGGCGTTTTATACGCCAAATTCATTAAAACAGCATTAAAAAAAAATGAAAACCACTGAAATGGCATCCAAGAACGGCAAAAGATTTCTTATTTGAATTGACATCTCAGAATTATATAATATATATAATATATAATTTTTTTTTTTTCAGTTCAGGCTTCCTCTTCCAAGATTCAGAAGTGTCTATCACCAAGTGGCTATCAAACCAATATATTGACCTTATACAACTTTTAATGCAAATGGTCACCTTTACCAGTTTAAAAGGATACCGTTCGGAATAACAAATGGTGTTACCAGCTTCCAGCGGATTATGGACAAAATAATTATAGACAAAAAATTGGAAAGTACCTTTGCCTATATTGATAATATAAAGGTATGTGGGCACAACTATTCGGATCATAATCATAATTTAAAAGAATGTATGGTTGCCCTTAAGAAATATAATCTTACGCTGAATGATGATAAATGCATTTTTGGCGTAGAAACCATTAATTCACTGGGGTACACCATGAGGAAAGGTACTATGTCATCAGACTCGGAACGACTGAAACCTCAACTAGAATTGCCCATTCCTAACAATATGCATGCCCTAAAACTAGCTCTGGGCATATTTGCACACTACTCCCAGTGGATTGCTTCTTTTTCAAGCAAAATACACGCATTGGTACAGACGGACAGTTTTCCTCTTTCTTCCACATCAGTGGAGGCTTTTGAAAATCTTAAAAGGATATAGCCAACTCAGCGATTACAACTATAGACCCTGCTATTCTTCTAGTGGTGGAGACAGATGTATCCGATTATGCAATTGCTGCCTCTTTAAGGTAATCTGGACGCCCTGTTGCTTTTCTTCAAGGACCCTGTTGAGTTCAGAACAGCGACAATTAAGAAAGAGGCTTATGCTATAGTAGAAGCACTCAGGAAATGGAGGCACTATTTGACCGGAAGACATTTCAGATTAATTACTGATCAAAAATCCGTCGCATTCATGTTCAACACCAGGACAACAAGTAAAATTAAAAATGACAAAATAGCTAGATGGAAAATAGAAATCTCCTGTTTTTCTTTTGATGCGGCAGTTGACGCACTATCGAGGGTATGTAACTCGATACCAAACACGGATGAGCTTCGTACCTTACATAATGAACCGTGTTACCCAGGCATAACTAGGATGACACATGTGGTACATACCAGAAATCTACCCTATTCCACGGACGAGGTAAAAAAAAAAATTATAAAATCATGTAGAATACGTGTAGAACACAAACCACAGTTTTTCAGACCTAAAACCGGGACACTGATAAAAACAACTCAACCATTTGAGAAGATAAACATTAATTTCAAGCGTCCCCTACCATCAAAAAATGGGAATCGTTAAATGTTAACCGTCATCGACGAATATTCGCGATTCCCATTTGCGTTTCCTTGTCCGGATATATCAGCAAATTCGGATAAACAGTGCTTATGCTCTTTATTTGCCATTTTGCAGTCCCATATTAAATTCATTCAGACCGTGGAGTCTTTTTCATGTCTGGGTAACTGAGACAATTTCTTCATGAACGAGGAGTGGCCACAAGTCGAAAGACACCTTACCACCCTCAGGGTAATGGGCAATGTGAACATTATAATAGCATCATATGTTAAACCATACAACTGGCCGCTGCAAATGTCCAATCACCCAATGGGAAGATCTCCTCCCAAATATCTGTACACCATTAGAACGCTTCTACGTACAGCAACGAATGCTATGCGTCACAAGAGATGTCTCCCAATTCAACGAAGAGGCTTTCTTCCTGGTTATTGAAATCGGGAACGGTTCCTCTGAGACGTTTCGTCCGTCATAGTAAGAATGACCAGTGGAACTGATCGAGGCGAATCCTCATTATGCCCTCGTACGACACTCTGATGGAAAAGAATCCACTGTTTCCCTCAGAGACCGTGCACCTGCAGGTGCCTACATCTCAAGACTCTTCCACCTCAGCTGAAGGTCAACCTGTCAGCATTGCACCATGAGATTCATCTATAGACTCACCTCAAGTTTCAGATACGGAATCCATATTTTCTTTGGAATCCCAGAATGTCCAAAGTGAGCCAGATGTGGACGATACGGGCCTACCACAAAACCGATTCGGAACCCCTGTTTTCAGAATCACAACCACCTGCACACAGAAGGAGACGCCTTTATATCCGAGAGAGGAAATCCAGGTCGGGGTATATTCAGACCCCTAAACCAAGAGTCTTTATTCTACTCCCAATACCGAACTACCGAGACGTTGAAACAGAAACCGTAAAAAGTCTAGTCGGTGGAGTGACTTCATCCCGTATGATTCAAATAAAATGGTGGAGAAAGTAATATGTAATTGAGAGTTACGTCCCCTAACTTATGATTACATTTTTTGGAGAACTCTCGAGGAAATACTAGACTATATAAACTCTTAATAAGTGTACCACTTATTCTAAGTAGAATAAAGCTTTCCAAAGTATATCGATGTTACCGTTTGTATTATTTTGACTGTTATCCTCATCTTTATTGTGAAATAACATTTCGGACCCACCGATTGGATTACAAGGAACACCTGAAGAAGGCTGGAGGGTAAATCGCCCGAAACGTCGTGTATGTATATTTCACAATAAAGATAAAAACAACAGTTCGAAAAATCATAATAATACATGGAATTCAATTGTTTGAATTTAAATTTCGTGACCCCCAACATTTTGATTCGTAACCCACTTTGGGGGCATGACCCAGAGTTTAAGTAGGGCTGGTCTAAACCTTACCACACTTATCTTAGAAATATATATATATACATATATATATATATATATATATATATATATATATATATATATTTTTATCCATCTACATTTCTTTTCTTTACTCATTTTTTCCTCATATTGTAGGATTCATTTTCCATTCTCATATATATATATATATGCAATAAAATATCCATGTGATCACTACAATTATGTGAATTTATTGTTTCAAAGGTAAAAACAAATTATTTACGATTACTAGCAAATCTATGCACCCTCCGGATGCAAGTATTTAAGTTTTAATTTAAGAAAATATTATACTAAATTAGAAAGGCTAATGAAACTAAATAAGAATGCAGATGAAAAGATTTGAAGCAGAGGGGATATAATCGAAAAATAGAATAAATGAAACTTTACTCTTCCATCACTCCCGTCATTCATTGGTAAATTTTCCTAATTTAATTATTCAGTTAAAATAATGAGTAAAGAATAAAATTATAGTTATTTCTTCTTGTTAATGGATCTCTTTTAAGATTTATCCCCGGAGTATTTGCTCATATTCATTAAGATAAAACAACTATTAGAAATTAATAATACCAAGCACATGTTTATTAAAATCAATTTTAATATAAATATGCAAATTAGCCGTCCCGTTCACACTGTAAACCGCTACTTTGTTGTATATATATATAATATATATATTATATATATATATATATATATATATATATATATATATAATTGCATGTTATTAGTATGTAGAAATGATCAACAGTATTGATAATGTAAAACAATTTTATTTATAAAAATAAAATCGTGGAGAATGTGTCGTAAATAACTAAGAGAATTGTGACTTGAGTAGTAATATAGTTTCGATTAAAGACAGAAAAAAACAGAGAATCTCCATTATATTACAATTATATGTCAGCAGCAGATGTTTTTATAGAAATAGTTATTTCTTTCTACAAGTTATTTCTTTTATTTTAAAGACAGAGACGCAGAAACATTAGCTACAACATTGTCTGGGCGATATGTTTCCGAATTAAATTCCTACCGACCATTGCTTAATATTAATGACAATAGGTAAACATCCACAAGAAACTCTATAAAAGTTTTGTTTAATCTTGGTAAGGACTGTTTACAATTGCATTACCAGACAAATAGACACAAATATTGTTTCTTTTGAAATCTATTGTCTCCTAGTCTATAATCTGTACTTTCGTTTTTGACTGCAGATTTTCATTCTAGAATGTGTAGTAAAATGAAAATTCCCGTTATCATAGAAACATGCGATGAATGAAATTTCTTATATCAAAACAAGTTGTGTAGAAATTTCGCATTTTTTTCATGTCTTAGTGTGACCATTATTAATCTGTTTCTGCTATCTATTTTCCCCCACACTTATCGTTCTTTCAATATACTTTTTTTACCATTTCCTTTTCTTTATAAATCAAATAAAGAATACTTATCTTTTTCTTCTTCTACATTTAATTTATTATGTTGTTGGAACGATTTTTCTTTTATCTCGTATTTGTTTCTAATATGTTCTTACTTTTTTTAAAAATTCATTCTAGTTCTGAATATACACCGGCCTTGATTTCCACTCTCAGATTTGAGTTGGTATAAATGCGTCTTCTTCTGTGTAGAGGTCGTTGTGATTCTGAAAACAGGGGTTCCGAATTGGTTTGGGGGTAGGCTCGTTTCTGAGTTGTTGGTCTATCGTCCACATCTGTCTCACTTAGGACATTCTGCGAAAGAAAATATGGATTCCGTATCTGATACTTGAGGTGAGTCTATAGATGAATCTTATGGTGCAAAGCCGACAGGTTGACATTCAACTGAGGTGAAAGGGTCTTGAAATGTAGACACCTCCTTGCAAGCTATATTAGGTGCAGATACATCCCCTGCAGATACGCATGTACGTATGTACACACAGCCTTAGATAGATAGATAGATAGATAGATAGATAGACAGAAAATAGATACGCACGTACGTATGTATATACAGACTTAGATAGGTAGATAGATAGATAGATAGATAGATAGACAGAAAATAGATACGCATGTACGTATGTACATACAGACTTAGATAGATAGATAGATAGATAGATAGACAGAAAATAGATACCCACAGAGAAACAGTGGATTCTTTTCCATCAGTGTCTTTTCCCCCGATTTTATCTATTATTTCCTTTTGTTCCTTTCTGGTTTTATTAATTTCTTTTGTTAAAAGAAATTGTTAAAGACTTTTTAATTTTTTCAATTATTTCCGGTATAAAGTTTGTAATTTCTTTTTCTTATTTTACTTCCTTTTACAGAGCTTGGCTTCGTGACCAAAGATTAAGGGGATGGTCTACATTGATTACATGCATATTCGTGGTTGATAAGACCAATGCGGGACAGGTAAGCACGATTGCAATTGCTGCATCTAAAGGAATGCGCTGACTCTGCACCATCCTCAACATCCAATGGAGTGACTTCAACGCAAATATTGAAACCCTTCAATAGGCGAAGATCACCAGCACCGAGGCCATGCAAAACGCCCCAGCTACATAGGGCAGAATCCGTCTTCGGGATAAGGAATCATCTCCTGGCCAAGATCACACCGTACGGTGATCTCCCTAATGGCTATCGTGGCAGAGGGACACCAAAGAAGCGATATTGCTAGTAAAGTCCCTCGGTGTTTGTTAGGTCTACCCTAGCTTAAAACCAAGATGTCTGGCATCTCACCACTAACCATGTTGCCTCCCCCTTTGAACACACCCACAGGACCACTTTCATGGACAAAAGGTAACGGGAGAAGAAATCAGTTTTAATTTTTACACTAAAATCTATTTCATCGCACCTTTCTCCGCGTTATTAATTTGATTGTTGTTAAAAATTCAGATTCAAATTTAAAACCGATTGATAAACAAATCGATAGTTATTAATTGGCTATTAAACTTGCCGCTTCAAATTCAGCTCTTTTACGCCTAATACAATCTAGAATCAGCATGGGATAGTTTAAAATTTAAAAAAAAAAACTTGTTTTAAATATTCACTGGTGCCAGTTCTTTTAACTTATTGTCAAGTGTGTAGACGGATTTTGTAGTAATAATATATTCAGTTCTGGGTACTAACACTGATATAATTCCCCCAAACTCTCACCACGAGCAGGATGCAACACGTGGTCATATTTCTAGCGGAATTTAATTTAAATTCCGCTAGAAATATGACCAAATTGATTGTTGTTAAAAATTCAGATTCAAATTTAAAGCCGATTGATAAACAAGTCAATAGTTATTGATTGGCTATTAAACTTGCCGCTTCAAATTCTGCTCTTTTTTGCCTAATACAATCTAGAATCAGCATGGGATAGTTTAAAATAAAATAAAAACTTATTTAAAAAATTCACTGGTGCCAGTTCTTTTAACTTATTGTCAAGTGTGTAGACGGATTTTATAGTAATAATATATTCAGTTCTGGGTTCAAACAGTAAGATATTTCCCCAAAACCCTCACCAAGAGCAGGATGCAACACGTGGTCATATTTTTAGCGGAATTTAACAGGTTGGAATTCAGAGTTTTCATTCTCCTTGCTATACCAAGATTAAAGAGACCAGTGTGAGCTACTATTTACATATTGCTCTTATTTATTTAGCTACTATTTAAAGTTGCCTATATTTACTTTCCCAAGGTATTGCATCTATGCACGGTGCTGGTTGCATTTCACATAGCACTAATACCTTTGGGAAAGGTATGCATCCACTATTCTCCCTACAGCTATGGGTAAATTGTAGTTCAGACTGTTCTCTTTAACCTTGATATTGAAATCGATTTAAAAGGAAGTAAACTCTGATTTCAAACCTGTCAAAATGTTGCACTATGGGTAATGCAAATAAGCTCGTCCATGATTTGAACTTGGTGACACCTTGTCCAATTTCTATGAAGATGATCCTTATACTCCAGACAACCCTGTCCCCAAACTAGTTGATTGAACAAATGTGATCTTAATTGTTATATGTCCATGCTACTGGGAAAAGAAATCCCACACAAATATGACGTCCGCATTGTGTAGTCATTAACGTACTGGACTGCGACATTATAGTGAGTTCGAACTTCAGTGTTATTACGTTTACTTTCGGATTAATACCCTTGGGAAAGGTATGAAATCCCCATATACTCTCAGCTATATGTTAAATAGTAATAAGCTCAGTCGGTAGAGCATTCGGCTAGAAACCACATGCTTCCTAGTTCGATACCGGCCCTCGCCAACTCAGCGTATGAGTAGCACAGGGATCTGTAAGTAAGGAGCTTATTGTAGGTGTGGCGCTCCACCTCAGACGCAAAAAACAATCTCCTTGGTCTAGCGCTAGTTAAAAGGGGATAGACTCCCTCGCTGATTGACTGATACCGACTTTAGGCCACTCCGACGACTTGACTTACTTTACTTCTACAAGGATACATTTGGCATTAAATAACCCATGAAAGTTGATATGCCTTGAAATAACAGGATACTCACGTAATTCAGGACATTTCGTGGCATTTTTATCAGAAGAGTTGAAAACGTCACACTTTTTGCTATTTGTCCGGTTGATTTTAAAAATAAACAATATTTTATGACGATTTTCACTTGTGGTGGATTTAATAATTTTTATAGCAAAATCCCTTTGGTGCGTGTTTACTATGGGACGTGTAGCGAATATGAAATTTCTGGAACAACACAGTGAAAAATGTACATGTAATTTTGTGGTTAGAAGTCATCAGAAAGAATTATTGGCCATCGGGAATCATCACTTTACCAAATTTGTCTCTCTTTGCAAAAAAAGTTTGGACATTCCTGACTTAAACGATTTATGAATTCTTTTGAAATAAAAACTCAAGGCTTCAACAGAAAAATTGACGTTTTTATTGTTGACTTTTTTTTTTTCATCGATCGTCAAAGTTTAAAAAAAAAAAAAGAAAAGAAAATGCATGAAAAAAATGAAAGCTTAAATCCAGAAACAGTTTCTTTTCTAAAAAATACGCACAAAATAGAGTCACGTGGTTACCTCTCTATTTTTTTTTTTTTTCAAACCACCATTTTCTGAATCATCTCGAATAAAGTCGAAGCGTTCAATCACAGAGTTCGACGGTTTGCAAACAAATCTTTCCAATGAGAGAAACAAAATCAACAAGGATTGAAACATTTGAAAATAATTCTTTTCTTTTTCTATAGAAATAACATGCAATCTGTACAGAATTCTTTTTTTTTTTTTTCAATAAACAAGAAATGAGAAAACATTGTATAATTAAATAGTTGTTCAGTTCTTCTCTCGCTTCCCCAAGAAAAAACAAAGTTTCTTTTCATTGGCGTTTTATACGCCAAATTCATTAAAACAGCATTAAAAAAAAATGAAACCACTGAAATGGCATCCA
>CM042145.1:31990434-31992934 GCA_023376005.1 Doryteuthis pealeii | reverse complement strand
ACTCTTGGTAAAGTTTTGGGTCCCCTCATATCCCAGCTATGATTTGACAGCACCAATACTGTTCTACAAGGATGGGTTTTGCATCATTAATAACAGGAAGGCTGATATTTAATTAAAAACAAACAAACAAACTAAATCAAACAAATTCAATCATATAATAAAAGAACACACCCGTATATACACACAGTTTGCAAAACACACAGACGCACACATACAATTACCGAACTTCTTTGGGAAAAAGTTTTTGTGTGTGTATAGCGACAACAAATCTGCTTTTGACATCTACTCATTCAAGCACAAAGAATTGGTTATTGTGGTTTTTTTTTGTTTTATTGATTATAAATATTCTCGTTATGAAGGGTGATTTTCTCAAAGGAAGGGGTTAATGCAGAACGACATTAAAAAATCCTTCCGCAATTATTTTTTGTTGTGTTCTGTTTATTAAATTTAAATCAATTATTATAGTCCATTGAACTCATTAGAATCGATTATTAGAGTCAACTCAATTGTATATGTTGTGTGGTGTGTGTGTGTGTGTGGTGTGAGAGAGAGAGAGAGAAGAGAGAGAGAGGAGAGAGAGAGAGGAGAGAGAGAGCGTGTGAGAGAGAGAAAGCAAGAGAGAGAGAGATAGGTAGATAGATAGATAGATAGATAGATAGAGAGAGAGAGAGAGAGAGAGAGAGAGATGAGAGAGAGAGAGAGAGAGAGAGAGAGAGCAAAACCGACCATTACTTTTATTTCAAAATGAGTGATAGGCTTGACAATAAATAAACTATATTCCCAGCTGAGAAAAAAAAACGTGGAGAAAGAGACATTGTTCGGAAGAAACCGAGATGATTCTGTCTAGCAACATCAAATTAAGTTTATTAAATCCACCCGAATAAATTAATCTTCTGATTTAAAAAAGAAGTTGAGGCTCTAATAAATAAATTATAGTATTTATTGGCAAAAATCATTCGCGGTTTGATGACACATATCAATTTTTTACCCTTACATTATTCAAGGCAAATGACAAGCGTTAACTCGCACATTTTCCCAAGATTTTATTCTTTACTTTAAATGTGGTTTAGCAAACGTGTCATAGGAACTACTGAATGCCACATGTGGTCCTCAAAACGGTGAAAGCTTTTCTCGCAGCTCTGCTGGTCTAATAGGTAAACTGAATAAATTTCTAACATATATTTTGTCGGCTCTACAAAATTCCAAAAACTGATTATTGATACCAATTTCATTGAAGTTGTTGATTTTCTCTTCATAATTATAAATTCAAATCCATTCATATTTTCTTTTACTTTTTCTCTTTGGCACTCGCAGATGATTGGTTCATCATATCCTATGAATGTTTCTTGTTGACAGAGCAGAAGAACTAACAATACCCAGAAAGATATGAACCATTTCAATTAGTTTATTGGACGCAAGTTGAACCATGCCTTTCAACTGTAACATGCAAAAAATTATTTCCCTGAAGCTTAGTTGTTCGATTGCTTTGTTTTACGGCACATCGACCGTAAAATGATACCCTAGTATGTAATATCACTCCGGGTAGGAAGGGCCCGGAAGTAATGTCAATGAAGGGGTACTCCACTCTGCTCACCATTGGATACAGTTTAACGTCATACACAGGACACTTTTTGGTTTGGTTTGTTTTCTTTGTTTAATGGCATATCACTCTTTGTGGGTTATTCAATACCAAAATTACCCTTGTAGAAGAACAGTAATGATACTATTTAACCCATAACTGTCAGGATAAGGGGTATTAATCCTAAAATGAAGATTGTACCACTAATGTACTTCTACAGAGGCGGCTTTGGCATTAAATAACCCACGAAGTTTTACAATCCATTAAAAAAAAGAAAAGAAATCTTGTTGTATAAAGATTATTACTGATGGGATTGATTCTCATTGAGCGCTCCATACGTTTGGCGATGAAGCAAATCTATGTTTCAAATAGGAAATAATTATATAGCAGCCAATGTCGGAAACGTTCAAGGGTGAGTCAAAAACCTATATTACAAATTTCTCTTCCTCACCACTGAAATAATGTTTGCCTCAGACTATTATCTCTTTGGTCCCATGTTCCGGTCATTTAATGCCGAATCAAGTTTTGATATCAGTACCTGTCACTCGTCTAAGTCTTTAAACAAATACATCATTACTTAAATTCGGTGATCTTTGTACTGAAGATTTTTTATAATCATTTTTTTGATGAAGACCAAAACAATTGACACGAAATGTGCGCTGTTCACGTGGACTTCATAAATATCAGATTTATAGGAAGCTATTCGCGTGATTGACATATGTCTGTTGTTTTGAATTCTTTGTCAGAAAGAATAGCGACAAATAGTTCCAAAACCTCATTTTATGCACGAGTAAAGCTGCCAATGTCGTCTCAGAGTTTATATAACGAAATATAAGAATTGCGTGACAGTGAAACTTCGGTACGTATCATTTTTTTGGTATATGAATATTTCTTCATTAAGAAAGCATTCTGCAGATCGTA
>CM042145.1:31985434-31987934 GCA_023376005.1 Doryteuthis pealeii | reverse complement strand
GTATGAGACTGATCAGATTAACTGAAGCCTTTAAAAATGCTACACGTTCTCTGCTCTGCAGTCGTCGGATATTGGGAATCATCTGATATTCTCAGTAAATCCCCTACAAGTCAAATATCAAGAAAAAAGTTTGATTATTTCTCAATTCATCGTCCATAGGTTTGTTTTCATATCGAAAATTAATGAAATATAATATGCAAATTACAAAACAATTTGTTCGATACCAATTAGTTTTACATATATTTTCCGTTTTTTGTTTCCACAAGAATTTCCGGATTTTAAATAAGTGTTCCATGAAGACAAAATAAGACAAATTAGATAAGAAAAAAGGGGAAAAAAAGGAAAGAAAAACACACACACATAGAAGAATATTTTAGTTAGAAATATACAAAGAAAAATATGCAAAATCTTTTTATGAAATATGAGTTAAAGTAAAAGATTCATAATTGTACATACCTCATCTTTCAAAAATGGTAACTGTTTATTCCATCATATATATATTATATATATATAATATATATATATATATATATATATATATATATATATAATATATATGAGGAAACGGGGGTTGTAATGAATCCGACAGAATGATGTAAAATATAAGGCAAGAAAGAACAAAACTCAGACAAAAATGTGTAGTATATTTCGCTGGCAATAAAAGCTGATGAAGCTGAGTTCCAACGCCAGCGAAATATACAACACTTTTTTGTCTGAGTTTTGTTCTTTCATTCTTATATTTTACCTCATATATATATATATATATATATAATATAATATATATATATGAGTGTGTGTGTGTGTGGTGTGTGTGTGTACGTATGTATGTGTGTGTATATGTGCGTGCATGAAAAATATTAAATATTTCCAAGATTGTGTTCAACCAAATATGGAACTAAAACGTATATCTAAAAAGTTTAAATACATATATATATATATATATATATATATTATATATATATATATATATATATATATATATATATGCACATATATGCAAATATACGGAGTAGAATATTTGTTAGAATCACATTTAAATCCTCACACTACCCTGACACTCCTTCATTATTTTATACAGTATACTCTCTCTGAAACCACATCAATTTGAGAAATACACCCACACACATAAATATGCATACCGAAAAAATTATTTTAAATTTTAGATTATGATTGTAGGTTTGTCTATCAATTAAAAACAAATGTAATTTTTAAAGTGATTTTTATAAAGGAAAATAAAACATATATTCAGCCATACCTCACGCCTTCGAACCCAATGTATTAATAACGTACCGCTGTCCCTAATACTTGTCAAAATTTAAACCAGATTTGAGGAAGCCATGAAGTTGAAATAAATTTATATCTTATCATTTTTCATATATATATATATATATATATATATATATATATATATGTGTGTGTGTGTGTGTGTGTGTGTGTGTGTGTGTGTGTAAGGTATCTAAAACTGGTAGTAAAGGATGATTCTAGTTGGGATCAGTATAGTAATATTAATTTTTTACTTTGTATACTTTTATCTCTTTATATATTTTCACATTTTTATATTTTCATATTTAATATTGGATTATATATTAAATTCTAACATAGACTAACTTGAAGTTAAAAACACCCATTTTTAATTATTTTAAAACTTTTTTTTATAAATAAAGTCTAGACAAATTTTGATTCTATTTTTACTTATTATAAACATTATACATATACATTTTTTTAAAATGCCAGATTAACAGGAAATTAGAGATACACTTGTATCTCTTTCTTGGCTTAAAATTGTAGATTTATACTTGCTGTCTGATCTACATTTGATGAATTTTCTGGTAAGATTTTCTTTGGGTTAATCACTTTAATTTGTGATTCTATCTGATGAGACTGAACTTTTAAGGAGTTTTAGAAATTTCTTTAAATTTTTAAAAGCCTTTTGAGTTTTGGTCGAAATAAATCTATTACAGAATGACGGTTTATTGAGTTTTGTCCTTTCTTTGAGAGGTATATATATATATATATATATATATATATATATATATATATATGATCGTTACCATTCCAATATATTTCCTTAATATATATATATATATATATATATATATATATATATATATATATATATATTATATATATATAATTTGTGATTCTGTCTGATGAGACTGAACTTTTAAGGAGTTTTAGAAATTTTTAAAATTTTTAAAAGCCTTTTGAGTTTTGGTCGAAATAAATCTATTAAGAATGACAGTTTGGTGGGTTTGTCCTCTCTTTGATATATATATATATATATATATATATATATATATTATATATATATATATATATATATAATCGTTACCATTCCAATATATTTCCTCAATATATATATATAATATATATATATTATTTATTTATTTATTTGAGGAAATATATTGGAATAGTAATAACGATTACAAACAATCAATTCAATTAATATTTTGTCTCTGTTGATTTCATCCACATTCTGATGAGATTTCTGAAACTAGAA
>CM042145.1:31890434-31980434 GCA_023376005.1 Doryteuthis pealeii | reverse complement strand
AATTAAATTAAAGTTTAATTAATTAAACATACTCTTACAGTACTGTGTAATGGTTTACTTGTTTTTGTGAGAAGAAATATGGTCAACAGTTTTAAGAGTTAAGGTTGGGAGGAGGGTATGTATGAATGTTTTTAATTTTTCCACTTCTTTGAGGATCCTCGACTATTTCATTCCATTGTCACTGTCTCTATCAGCAAATATTTCTAAATGACAAAAACTATTCCAAATCCAAAGTGGACAAAAACAAGGAGATAAACTTTCGTTAATAAAATTAGACAAAGGCACATGTAATTCAAAGCAGCTGATAACGAAATAGATTTAAGTCTCGTTTAGGTCTAATCCATCTAATGCATTGCTTTTATTCTATTGTCGCATTACCTTAGAAATATACAGTTTTCATTTCACCTCTTTGTAGGAAGATACCATTGATTTTCTTTCTTTCCAAGATGCGCGCAAATCTTGTGAAGTTCTAGAAAACTTATGATGTGTTTTCTCTTCGGAATATTTTATTTCTATATTCATTGATTGCAAAAGTTGACAGAATGATGGTGGGAGTATTTAATTGTAGCCTTATCTGCTCGGTAATATGAAAAGCATTTAATTAAAACTTTCATACCCACTAATCATTGATAATGTTGACATGTTGTGTAAGTTTATGCATAAATGCATAAATATATTGTGTTCCAATTATCCTCATTTATATGCAAAGAGCACACAGGCATATACACACAGACACATAAAAGACACATACTCACACACACGTACACAAATATATATACAGGAATGCACCTATATATATATATATATATATATATATATATATATATATATATATATATATATATCACTCCCGTTTGATGGTTTTGTAAAGCACATGAAAGTCAGGTAACGGATATATAGTGCATAATTCTAGAATTAATAGGCTTTGTTATTTGCTGCTTTTCGTCGTTATATATAAACATGCACACACACACACACACACACACACACATATATATATATATATATATACATATATATGTATATGTATGTATAACAATAAATTAAACGCACAAACATACACACACATATATATATATAAAGTGCATACATATATACATATATTATGCACTTATTTGCATATATATATATATATGTGTGTGTGTGCGTGTCTGTTTGTGTCTGTGTACGTGAGCGTGTGTGTTTTAATCTACAAGTATTTATATTTATATATATAAATACACACACACACACACACATATATATATATACGTGTAACTCGCACATGTATATGTATAAATAAATAAATATATAATTAAGTATATATATATATATATATATATATATATATATATATAATATTATAAACATACATATAAGTAAATATATATATATATATATACATTCATATGAATAACATATATATATATATATATATATATATATATATATATATATATATGCGTTAATATTGATATTTGTAATATAGTTTGCTTTATTTATAAGTGAAGAATTCTCAATATCATTGATAGAACATAATGTAACGAAATCAAAAGTGGATGGTAACGGTCAGTTTCTCGCCTATGAGATTTTCAAACAAACTTGCTTTCAAAATCATTTAGGCAAGAGACTGACTTTTAACAGGAGCTTTTAAATTTTTCTTCACTACCTTAACTAATATTATTTCTCTTAATGTTTGAGATGAGGCTTGAACATAAGTATTAACACACTCAATTGTCCAATTGGACACATGGCCTAGTAGTAGTTAGGTTAAGACAGTTCTAAGTGAAAGTTATCTCTGGAACCCGAGTTCAATCCTGAGTGAAAGCAGTTAGAAAAATAATAAATTAACACAACTCCTACCCCAGCTATGGTTAGCGGAATGAGAACAGGATACCCCCGTGAACTAAATAAAGGATTAGGTTCAAAGCTCCGTGATGGCTCCGGATTACGACAAGAAAATTCCGAGTTCAAAGAAGGTTCCCGAGTCCGAGAAGGTTCCAGAGTCCGAGGCTGGAAGGCATATCGGCCGAAACATTTAGAGTGAGAGAGAGAGAGAGAGAGAGAGAGAGAGAGAGAGAGAGAGAGAGAGAGAGAGAGAGAGAGAGAGAGAGAGAGAGAGAGATAAAACTATCAGAAAAGGACTTAACTAATTATTCCACCTAGGAAACAGCGCATTTTATTTCCCACAAAAATTCTAATAATTATTGAACTCTCATATAAGAAATACAAAAATATTTTAAAGCATAATTGTTTGAAAATACTTTTTGATTTTCCTATTTAGAAACATTTTGAAAAATATGTAATGTGATTGAAATGCTCTCACCGTCTGTTTTTTTTGTCTCTCTCTTGATATATATATATATATATATATATATATATATATATATATATATATATATATATATTGTAAACTGATGAATTCCATATTACATTTTCTACTTTCTCTTTCCCGCTCTCATGCACACAGAGGCATATATATATATATATATATATATATATATATATATATGTTGTGTGTGTGTGTGTGTGCGTGTGTGTGTGTGTGTGTGCATACACACAGATATATATATGCAACTATGTGTCTCTGGGTGCATGAGAGTGATATATTTGGGTGTGCACAGACACACCCACATACATACACTCCCATATAGTGTATATATATATATATGAATGCTTATGTGTATATGATACCGAAAGATTAAAGGTTAATATGAAATTTATCATTTATACAGAATATATATATGTGTGTCTGTATGTGTGTACGTGTACGTGTCAGTGTGTGAGTGGACAAAAAAGTTCACTAAAAACTCAATAAGATCTTGCTGTCACTCAGACTTCAGTAAAAATATCTGGTGTGAAAATTTCGATAGGAGTAAAATTATTATTATCAAGCCATGACTCTAGCAATGTATCGAATTTAATATCAAGGGACTTGACGAGTTCACAAATCAGAAGGAATGAACGTTGGTATTGGTAGATTTAAGTTACACTAAACCTGGCAAAATATTGAATATAGAATAAGAAAGATTATCCGAAATAATAAAACAATGGCACATATATCTTAAGAAACAAGATAAACTAACTTGAATTATGTAACTGTAAGGACATACATATAAAATTATACTTAGTTGAAGATGGCCAGTAAAATGAAATCCTGTTGTGAAACAAAGAAAGAAATGAGTGAAAGGCTGCGTCCTCCCTTCCTGAAAAAAGGGGACCTTGGAATCCCTAAGAACTACAGATATTATAACTCTTACTGTTATACATGCTAAGGTTTATAATGCCCTGCTTCTCAATATTATCCGAACTGAGATTGATAAATCTCTTAGGTATAATGGAATGATTTTGGGAGAAATCTACCCACAATTTCTTTTTTTCTTTTGACAAAAGTCTTATTTGGTCGAAATATCGAAGGAGTACATAAAAAATTCCGAGGCAACACTCTAGTTTGGAGATGTTTGGAAGGTATTTGACTCTATACACATAGAAATATGGAGCAAATACTTCTATCATGTGTAAAATTAAGAAATAAATGTTGCCATTATGATGATGCTCTATAAAAACACGAAAGCAATTGTTCGCTCACACGATGATCATATTGATTTCTTTTCTTTTTTTTCTCATTTTTGCTGGATTGTTGGCACCATTTCTACTTTGCCTCGATTGCGTACCATAAAAAGGCAAGAAGCAGATGATATCACGCAGAAACTATTATTAATGCAGACTACGTAGATGATCTAGCGCTTCTTGCAAAAACGCTTGCTCAATCAGTACTTTACAGTATAGCCTAGAGAAAAGAGAAAGACGTGTTGGTCTATACAAGAACTCAAGATACAACTGACTTCATGTTTTTTATCAGGCTGGTCCATCTCCCCATTAAATGTAGTAGAACAATTCATATACCTCGGTAGCAATATCTCATCAACTGAAAACAATGTCAACATACGCATAGATAAAGCATAGACTGCTATTGACAAGATAAAATAAAACTGAAATTCTTCCAAGTTGTAGCCATATCAGTATTATTGTATGACTGCACCAATTGGACATGAAACGCTGGGAGAAAACGCTGGATGGAAATTTCACAAGGATGTGATGTGCTGTTCTGTACAAATCCCAGAAACAACATCCTTCAAAATCACAGTTGTACAGACACTTACCTCCCATCTCACAAACTATAAATTAAGACGAACAAGAGATGCGACATTCTCCTAAGGGTTTCTACAAATGGGTAGACCAGCAATGAGCGACCAGCAAATACTAACATCCGACAGTTCTTTCCTTATACTTAAATGCCGTCTAGAAGATTTGCCAAGAATAATTATCAAGGGGGACGGATAGCGAGCGAGCGAGTAAGAGAAAGAGAGAGAGAGAGAGAAGAGAGAGAGAGAGAGAGAGAGAGGGGGAAGAGAGAGAGAGAGAGAATTCATGGTATTAACACAGCTTGATGATATATATATATATTTAGAGAGAGAGAGAGAGAGAGAGAGAGTGAGTGAGAAAGAAAGAAAAAAGAAACAGAGAGAGTTAGAGAGTGGGGGTAGAGGCCGAGAAAGGGTGTTTTACGTGCTTTTCATGTCTGACTCTCTTTGTCCCTTCCTCTCTCTGTTTCCCTTTGTCCTGTCTCTGTCTCTATCTATCTATATATGTATATCCGTGTGTGAATGTATATGTGTATCCAGGTGTGCATATTTCTATGAATATATATATATATATATATATATATATATATATATATATGACTAGATTGTGGTACGAGCAAAATTTTAAAATTGTTTTAAAAAGTGTGTGCATTGTGAGATGTTAAAATAAATACAATTTCACAAATTTTTTTTTCTTCTGAAAAAGATATATTTTTTTCGGCCACGTCTCATCAGAGAAGCATACCGTGACATTAATGTTTGTACGAGGAATAATGTCTAAAATCAGCAGATGTGGAAGTAAAAAAAAAAAAAAAAATATATGCTTCTCTGATGAGACGTGACCGAAAAAAGAAGATATCTTTTTCAAAGAAAAAAAAAATGTGAAATTGTATTTATTTTAACATCTCACAATGCACACGCTTTTAAAACCATTTTCAAATATATATATATATATATATATATATATATATATATATATATATATATATATATATATATATATACAGCCTTCAATTGTTAGTACATTTAATTTTTCCACACTTTCTTTTATTTACATTAGTTAAATATATAAGCAATACATATATATATATATATATATATATATATATATATATATATATATATATATATTCAATGAACAATGGTAATATTAACCGATTTAAAAGACAATCTTTTCAATAATAATAATAAAATAATGATAATGGCTATGCTGGTTAGTAGGAATATATCAATATTTAGGTAATATGCATGAGGATCTGATCAAAAGTTTTGTTCAGGTCAGGTTAAACAAACTTATGTTCATAAATTTTTATTGGCAAATAGGATTATGAAAAATGATTTTTACGTTTCAAGATTAAAGTCGATCCCAATATTTGGCATGATAGTGTCAGCGCAAAATAAATGACGCATTCTTTTTTTTTATTTAATTGGCAAAAAACTAAAAAGAATTGAGGAATTGATTTCAGCTCGCCTTATGCATTTTCTTTGGTTATTAAAATCGTGTACGCTAGACAACCTTTTGAAGACATGCCTTTTTTTTTTCTTTTTTTTTTTTTTTTTTTTTTTGCTTCAGTTTCACTTTCAGTTTCACTTTCAGTGTCAATCAGCCTCGCTTTGAGGTGTTAAACAAACTAAATTCTGAAGAGAAACTAAAGAATCTAATAAACTGACTTGTTATGAAAGGATTCAACTAAAAGGAATTAAAAAAAAAGAAGCCTTTGCAAGACTTTCGCCTTTTAGAATCACCTCCAATAACATCCGTCGAATTGTTGAATGAAATTCAGACGCATAAGATGCAGCCGTGAAAAAATTAGATGGTTGGACGGCCTATGTCTGAATGAAATGAGGAGTTGCCGCTGTCTATGTTAAATGCCCATGTCTGCTTATCGACCCTGACTTTGTGCATCTCTGTTGTGGGCACGTTGGTTAAAGATATATCTTGCCGGGATGATCTCATCCTACAACAAAACACCGAGATACGCTTTACAGTTTGGCAAATCAAGTCGTATAAGTGGTTGCGAAATGTTGATGAGACAAGGATATAGATGAAAAAGCGGCTAGCATAGCTGCCATAAGACACGATAATAGCATATTGTTGGGCGTAATGTCTTTGGGGGCTGATTGCCGTTCTGTTGCCGAAAATCAACATGCCTCGATTGATGTTGGACGGAAGCGAAAGGGAAACACTGACCAAAGTGATGACACTGACAATTAAGGTGGTGCTCATTTCAGGTTCGTAATAGTAACCGGGAGTATTTTGATCATTGCTATGATTGTTGAAGCAGTTACCTCCACTGACATAATCGTAACCCGCCGTTGTCTCACGGCCTCCGTGTCCAATCCGACTGCTGTTTTGATTGGAGTGGGAAGCACTAATAGATTTAGTGTTGTTGTGCTGTCGTAGGTTCGGCTGAAGACCTCTCAGAGACCGTCTGGCTTGGCAGTCATACCAGTGGAAAACGAACAGTCGTAAAAGCAGAGGGATATAAAACATATAAGGCAGAAAGACTACCACAATCCAGTCGGCTATGCCTAAAATGTGATAAGCGTTCGTATATTCATTCCAAATGGTGCAATAACCCGTATCGTGCACACCAAACATCCCGCTCATGTGTAGATAGGATACAAGAGCAAAAATAGCTAAACTGATCACAATAAGACGAGCACGGAAAGTTGTCTTAATCCGCCATTTTGAAGTGGGGTGCAAGAGGTCGAGATACTCGCCGATCAGCAGACAGACAATATACCAGGGCGACAAAAAAATGCAAACAAAATTACAGAGGAGAATCAGTTGGCACAAGACTTCCTTGTTGTAGATGTCTAGTTTGTGCTTGGGTAACCAAGCCATCAGAAGGACTGTGAACAAATAACCGTTGTCTGCGACGGCCAACGCCATCATGGAATGCGAAGCTGGAATACGTTTGAGGTTTGTCGAGTAGAATGTGTGAAATGCGATAATGTTGCCTACAAGGCCTAAAGTTATCAAAGTTGGTGTGAGATAAAGATCGACTGTTGAGTACGTCTCCTGGTACGATAGAAATAAATTATATTCGCTGGAATTAAACATTTTGAATCAATCCGTCGAATCAGAGATGTATCAGGTTGGTTGGTAATCAGTAATGGTGGAATGATGCGTTTAGTCTGAAATAAAAGAAAAGAAAAATGTGTTAATTGAATTAAATTGTTTGATCAACAATACAATGACAATACATACATCACATTCTAAAATGTATACAATACTAGTTTGCTTGGTTGTTTGATTTAATGGCATATCAATCTTTGTGGGCTATTTAATGCCAAATATTACCATTATTACAGCGCACCTCTTGGTATTAAATTGTTGCATAATAGATGCGTACCCTGTTAATTATTCACGGTTAGTATAGGAAATTTATGGGAATTCAAATCTAACCGTTAGCAAGAGTTACTGAGATTTTGATGGACGTATCTTAACCTTAGAGTGACTCCCTCTTCCTATTTTGCGAGGAAGCGTGAGAGAGAGTTTAGTTCTAGTCAGTTTCTAGCTTGTTGTCGTAGTATGAGGACGCAATAGCAGTTTGCTAGATTCTCACACGCGTGGTTGAGTGGTCCGAACCAAAGAAGAGAAATAAAATATGAATTCACGAAAGAAATGTTTTGAGTTGTTTACTAAGAACAAACCAACAACGCTGTGCAGACCAGAAGATAGAAGAGCTACCCTGATAGATACTCAGCCCAAGTAAGAAAAGTTGCTACTCCACCAGATCAAGAAATGACAACAGAAAAGCTAACAAGAACCTACAGGAAATATAAGTGCGCTACAAGATTAAGATGAAGATGTATACGACCACGGGTATATATACAGGGTACGGCATAAGTAACGCCCTTTCTTTAAGTGGAACAAAATTAAAGCCTTTTTGATCATCCTTTATTTTTTCGAACATGAATGTATTGCCACAATTTAAAGAAGTTAATGGATTAATATAATATATTAACAAAATTGATATAATGCTTATTCGGTTTAATAATGTTCAATACAAATGAAATCAAACCAAATTTAAGAAAAAAAAAGTTACAAAAGTTCTAGAATTTAGTCATTTATTTGAGATGTTCAAAATATTCCCCTCCATGTTCCATACAATTCTGAACTCTACCAGCAACACTTTTACAAACCTTTTGACACATTTTAATGGTAATTTCATGAAATTTATCTAAAATTGCATTCTTTATTTCTGGAATTGTTTTCGGCTTAAGATTGTAAACCTGATCCCACAAAAAAGTCCGGTGGTGTTAGGTCTGGTGAACGTGATGGCGATTCAATTGGTCCTCTCCGTCCTATCCATCTACCTTCAAAATTTTCAGGTGGCCCCATTGGGGGGAGTCATACCCTCTGCAGAGGTGCAGTCGGTGCATTCTGACGCCCCAGCCGACAGGGAATTAAAGAACTTTATGTAACAGAGTTATTGAATGGCTAAGTAGAGGTGACTGGTTTTTGCGAAGTAGCGTATTTTTGTCTGGATGGGGAGATGAAAAATATTGTCAAGTTTTATTCCCGTAGAACATGGAGAGACGATGACCTCAGAATCGGGAAAGTCAGTATGAATGACGTGATCATGTCCAGACGAGGGTTTTTTTTAATCTGTTTATGGTAGCTAACAGAAATTACCTTTTGGCCTGGATTGTTATTGAAATGATGAGCTGTCTGTTCTGTTAAACATCAGATGTAATAAACGTTGTAGAGAAGCGAATTCATTGGTCGAGTTCGTAATCATTAGTTACGGGTTGTGACGTCATGAGGAAAGTTAGAGAGAGTTGGTATCACGACCGGTCAAAAGAGCAGACATAGGATCAGCCTCTTGAGGATTCAGGGTTCAGATTGAATACACATACTCGTTATTTGTTGGTCGACAGGTCACATCCATAAGTATTATAAAGGTGGCAATACAAGTACAGCATCAATATCATGTTGAGTGTGTAGTGAGTTATTCAAGGAATTTTTCATTACGAACTGCTAGACAATAATCAAAGAATCTCCTCTAAAGTAATTATCTTCCTCTTTTGAAAACTATTTTAAAATCTACTTGTTTAATTTTATATTAGAAGTTACTCATTTGATCTCATCTATGAGACTGAAGAACAGCGGGCGTCGAGTGAGTTGCGGTAAAAGAACTACTAGAATTAAGACGACTGAGGATAATCTCAATCAAATAAATAATAATGATTATTAACATCGTGCGTGTTTTCTCTGCTAGGATTACAAGCTTGAATTAATGCACATGTTCATCAAATATCATTTAAAAATATCACGTTGAGAAAACCCTTTAGCCATACTATGAAATTTTAGACTATTCTTAGCAAACATAATCACGATGTATACGTCATTTAAGAGAGACATTATGAGACTCTGAATTAAAGAGTTCCGCTTTTTATGGTTTCATTTACTCAGACAGACTTTTACAGCCCCAACCCCTTTTATCATATGGGTGCTAGAAGGCGGTGGCTGCGGGTCTACATGTCCTGGGAATGACGTTAAACTCTATCTGATGCTGAGGTTCCAGTTTTGGAGGTTTGGGGAATGTGGAGCACCCCTTCATCACCATTGCTCCCTGGTCCACTCTGACCCGGAGTGGTAGTACCTATTAGGGTTCCATCTATGGGTTAAATAGCAAAATGTATTTATAAAAAAATTGTATTATCCATTAAGAATTGATTTATTTCAAATCTTTATCGGCATTAAATGACCCACTGAGGTTGATATGCCGTAAAACAAAACAAACAAACAAAAAAAAAAAAAAAAGGAAAAAAAATACTTTTACAACACCGGATAGAGGAATTCTTATTGAATGACAGACATATAGTCTGTATTTTCAGATGTTTGTGTTTCAGATCAGTGATTGGCTTCTTGGCCAAATCTATATATTAATAGACTTGTTCCTTAATCTTCACACTCTTATGATATTGCAACACCCACTGTAAAAATGAGATCGTCCAAATATTAGTCAACAGAAAAGGAGTCATACTTCATCACGATGATGCCTGTCCTCACACAGCTCAATTGTCAAAATATGTATTGTAATATATTGTCTGATCAGTGCACCCAAGGACCAAGCTGAATAGGAAGTGCACGGGGGCCAGGTGCAGCCTGGAAACGAAAACAGGATGTGGCCCTGACCTGACCTTTTGCACCTGAAAATGCAGGTGAACATTTGACATGATATAGGTGCAGAAATCTGTAGGCGTAGCCCATAGCCAATGAAAACAGCCTGCGTGGGCGAAGAGGCCTGTCTACAGAAAAACTGCGTAGGTGTCACGAACAAAGAGGCGTGACACCGGGGGTCAGACTACAATAAAAGAAGCTCGTAGAGATCGATTAGACAGACAACGATCAGGTTCGAGATCACTTGAAAAGAACTGCCGAAGGCTCCACGTTTGCGCAAGCCCTGTACACAACCGAGGGAATAAACATCTCATCTTACATTTTTCTTAAATACAAGTGTTTGTGTTCTTTGACGGTTCCAGTGTGTAAGAGTATTAGAGGAGATTGGTTGGGAACAATTGCTTCACTTTCCTGACATTTTCCTTCTGATTCTCACTTGATTAGATGATTAAAGAATCGTGTGAATGGTCTTAGGCTGGCATAAAGAAGTTAAACACGAGGTCATATTATATTTAGAAACAAAACCTAAAGAATTCTACAAGACAGGCACATGGAAACTTATTCACAGGTGGAATACGTAGCAAGAAAGCAATAAAGGTCATATTAATGATTAAATATTTTTTATAGGCATACGTTGTTAAATAGCCAACCTTGTTAACCATTAAACCAGGAGAAATGTCTCTATTTTCGGTGAAATGTATGCTTGAATGAAATTTGGTTTGCTTTGGTTAGGTAGTTTTTACGACATATAAACCCTTTCCAGGCCCTTTAATACCGAATAATTTGACCGTACTTGAATGATATTTGGTTTGGTTTAGTATGGTTTGGTTGTTTTATGGCATATTAACCCTTTTCAGGTCATTTAATGCTGAATAATTTGACCGTACTTGAATGATATTTGGTTTGGTTTAGTATGGTTTGGTTGTTTTATGGCATATTAACCCTTTTCAGGTCATTTAATGCTGAATAATTTGACCGTAATTGAATGATATTTGGTTTGGTTTAGTATGGTTTGGTTGTTTTATGGCATATTAACCCTTTTCTTTGACCGTACTTGAATGATATTTGGTTTAGTATGGTTTGGTTGTTTTATGGCATATTAACCCTTTTCAGGTTATTTAATGCTGAATAGTTTGACCGTACTTGAATGATATTTGGTTTGGTTTAGTATGGTTTGGTTGTTTTATGGCATATTAACCCTTTTCAGGTTATTTAATGCTGAATAATTTGACCGTACTTGAATGATATTTGGTTTGGTTTAGTATGGTTTGGTTGTTTTATGGCATATTAACCCTTTTCAGGTTATTTAATGCTGAATAATTTGACCGTACTTGAATCATATTTGGTTTGGTTTAGTATGGTTTGGTTGTTTTATGGCATATTAACCCTTTTCAGGTCATTTAATGCTGAATAATTTGACCGTACTTGAATGATATTTGGTTTGGTTTAGTATGGTTTGGTTGTTTTATGGCATATTAACCCTTTTCAGGTCATTTAATGCCGAATAATTTGGCGTACTTGAATGATATTTGGTTTGGTTTAGTATGGTTTGGTTGTTTTATGGCATATTAACCATTTTCAGGTTATTTAATGCCGAATAATTAGGCCGTACTTGAATGATATTTGCTTTGGTTTTGTATGGTTTGGTTGTTTTATGGCATATTAGACCTTTTCAGGTCATTTAATGCTGAATCAAATTAATTTGATAGTAGATTGCTCACAGCACCAACTGTGGTCACACATCTAAGTATTGAAAAGTTTCAATTCAGCTTAAATCCAGTGATATAGTGATATAGTGATATAAACCAATGATATTTAGAAATGTCAAATAATTTGCTACAAAAGCGGAAAAGTAGAAATATTGGAAAAGACGTAATATTTTTCAAATTGAAATCCAGAAATCTTAAATAAATAATTAGATAAGATTTTTTAAAAAACTATAACGGCAAAAATAGTTTCACCCTAAAAAAGAATTGAAAATGAATTTGCAAACGTTAAAAAATCATGTTTAAATGCAGAAGAATTGCTAAGAATTAAGAAAAATCTACTTTTGAATAGAATGGACATCATTGGTCTAAAATTGTTTTCATTATTTTAATTCAAAAATTGGAATAAAATATAAGCAATTATCACTTTTATTGATGCTCAATGATTATAATAAAACAATTGATACGAGGGTGAGTAGAAAAGTAATGCCATTTTCTTTATTTCATGTGAATATTCTTTTTAAATAAAACTAAGGTCTACATTGAGAGCCTAACGAGGCTCAAAGCAAGAATCAGACGAGTAAGTCCTAACTTGCCAATCAAAAATGTCCTACTTCTGCGTGACAATGGTCAACTACACACAAGCATCAGGACCAGGGAGAAAGTCGCCTCATTCTGGTGAACAACTTTACCGCATCTTCCATACTCACCAGATTTAGCGCCTTCAGACTATTATCTTTTCGGCCTCATGGAAGAAGGTTTGAGAGGCAAACATTATTCCAGTGACGAGGAAGTGAAATATGTATTGAAAAAGTGGCTTAAAAAACAATCAACATAATTTTACGGGGCAGGGATACATGCTCTCTTTCAAAGGTGGAACATTGCTATTGAGAGAAACGGTGACTATGCAGAGAAGTAGGGATGTGACCAGCTTCATTTTGATGTATGGTACATGCGCCTGTGTTGGTAATTATACCTGTCTAAACAAAATGGTATTACATTTTGACTAACCCCCGTATATTGACAGTTTTGCGACGATGCCGTCACAGAAACCATATTTGTATTATGAGAGAATACATGTCTACTCGTTTATTCTGAAAGCTCTTTAGATGAAACTATTTACAAATGTAGAAGTTAGCAGTGATCTAAACATCGTTTGGATCTATAAAAGTTTATCGTTAAAAACTATTACAGAAATGTACGAATGCATATTTCTTTTAGAGGATGTTTGAATATTAGCACTATCAAAGAAATGATGCTCTACAAAGACACGACAGCAATACTTTCGCTCAGATGATGGTGACACGGATTTCTTTGACATCATCGCTGGAGTTCTACAAGGAGGTACATTAGCATTATTTCTATTTATAATCTGCCTAGATCTAACGAAGAAAAAGGTTTCACCCTAAAAACCATAATCGTAAACGTTGTTCTACAATGAAAAAAGAATTGAAGATAACCTTTCGAACTCCAAAGTAAAAGATTTGTAGGTAAATGCAGAAAAAATCTCCAGTGAAGGGATCAAGAAATCTGTTTAAAGTAACAAAAGAGAATACAAACATGATATGCAATACAAGGAAGAACCTTTAAAGAGTTGTATGAGCGAAATGTCCAAACATGGAAAGAGTTTTTAGCAGAGAAAATGTTTAATCCTTGATAGAAAAGGAAAGTGTAAAGGCTTACATGTTTATCATGTTATTGTGCTCATGTGACATGAGCTTAATGGGGTGTAATGCCCCCCAGTCTATGGAGTGAGTTTTGACTTTGCCGCTTCTACTTTTATAATGCTAATGTTCACGCCACCTAGAAGCTATTTGCATCCAAGCGAGTTAATTACCTTTCGTGCCCCTAGCAGAAAATAAAAGAACCGTGGAAAGTAAGGGATGAAATTCCTACATTATTTCACTATTAAGAACGCAAATATTTCAATGAGTACGATTCATTCTTGTTTTTCTTACCAAGCTGTTTGAATCAAAGAGCATAGATGCTATGAAAAAAAGTTTCTGCCCTTTTCCCATGGAATAAATCAGTTGGCAATTAATTGTTTTAAAATTGAAAAAAGGAAAGCATATTTGAACAGTAATGTTTGTTGAGTGCATAAACCAGATGTGGAGAGTCGGAGGTACCAAAAAAAGAGGAGTCGGAGTCGGTGCCGAAGGGTTTGTGCTCCGACTGCACAGCTCTGATTGCATCACGCCTCTTTAGTAGGGCAGACTAGGCTCTTTAACCTTGGTTAGGCAACTGGTATAGGAGAAGGAAAACTCTGAATTCAAACCTGTTGAACTCCGCTTAAGAAATTGACCTTGTGTCACATCCTGCTCGTGCGGAGGGGTTAATAAATATATATATGCCAAAATTCTCAACATAACCAAAGGATTCTTTACCAAGTATTTCCGCTGGACAAGGGTTCTTGCTTGAAGCCTAAATGGTGGCCCATAAAATCGTAACAGAAAGATGTTTTGAAATTCTTTCACTGTACGATTTTCATTTTATAATGACAGAAATTTAAAGAATACCAGACAATTTACGATCAATCAGTTAGAAATAGGCAGCTTTTCTTGAATTTTTTTTTTTTTTTTTTTAGAGAGAAGAGAAAATGTTTTTATTGCAAAACAAAAGTTGTGTATTTGTTATTCATGAATTGTTTATTTTGATTTAGAAGTTGATTCCATTCGTCTCTTCAGTGTGGGCGTTGATATAAAAGGGCGGGAAGGGTAAGGAGAGGGGTATTGGGGGTGAATGGTGGGAAAAGCTTTGTAATGTTTGAATTCTTTCTTTGAAACACATTTCTTTATTATTTCTTATTTCTTATTTCTTTTTTTCTTCTTTCTTTCTTTTCTTTTTTTTCACCATTTCTCTGTCTTTTTATCTTTCTTTTTCTTTTTCCTTTGTTTTCTCTTTTTCTCTCGTTTCTTTCTTTTTTCTTTATTTCCTTTTTCTTTCCCTTTTCTTTCTTTTATTTTTTCTTTCTTTTTTTTTTCTTTCTTTTATTTTTTCTTCCTTTTTCTTCTATTTCTAAATAATTTTCTTTACGCTTAGAACCATTTTTTATTTTCTATCCCCTCGATCCATTTGCTTCTATCGATCTGACTTTGATCTATCTATCTATCTATATATATATCTATCTATCTACATTGTTTGTAACTATCTAAAACTCTCCATATCTGACTTTTTCTTTCTATCTTTCTTTTTCAGTTTCATTACATTATGTTGTTCATATCTATCTCAGTGTATTCATTCACATTAAATATATTTACACAGTTTGTATATATATATATATATATATATATATATATATATATACTTTGGTGTGGTACCAAGTTTCTTCGTACAAGGTGATTCTAGGCTGGTCCTATTCTCTACCAGTAGTTTGTTGTAGAGTTCAGGTTCCGTATGAGAGCTCAACGTTTAATTATTGTAAACAGAGCAGAGTTATTTGTGAATAAAAAGGCCTTAAATACCATGGGTATCGTGGTTATGGACAATTTCCACTCGTGAGTACGCCCACGAGCTTCTTCAGACCACTGATATCTTTTATTTAGACAGTCTAAATTAGATCTGTCTAAATAAAATATATCAGTGGTCTGAAGAAGCTCGTGGGCATACTCACGAGTGGAAATGGTCCATAACCCCGGTACCCATGGTATTTAAGGCCTTTTTATTCACAGATATATATATATATATATATATATATATATATATATATATATATATATATATATATATATATGAACATAGATTAATGAATAGATAGATATTGGTTGTTTGGTTTGATATCATATCAAATACCAAATCTTATTTTTATTATATATGAATCAATATTTTTAAGACATTGCAATCTACTTCTAAAATATCTCTGTCAATTGTTTGTCGGAAAATCATTTTCCCCTTATTGAATATATTTGGAGGAGGTGCATGTGGTATTATAGTTTCCATCGTAGGAAATGCCGAGTTCAAATCCAGGACGAGACTGTTTATATTTCACATACCTGTGGAAAATATAGTTTCTTTACTAAGATTAATTAACCCACAACGCTGCAAGTACGGGGCCCACAATGTGAATCGAACTCATTATGCTTTCCTAATCCATCTCGCTAACCATTACACCAGGTGAAGTGCTTTTCCCATGAAAATGTATGCATCCAATTATTCTCCCTCAAGCTATGGGTGAACAGTAGTGAAGATTTGGCTATTTGATCTAGGTATGGTAACCAGTGTAGGAGAAGGAAAAGCTCTGAATTCAAGCCTGTTTAAACTACGCGTAAAATTGATCTTGTTCGTGCGAAGGAGTTGGTGAATATATATTGAATATATTATAAACGAATTCTGCACTCTATGTTAGACTTCCTTCTGAGTATGTATTTACCCAACTCGTTCGTATGAGCAGGATGTAACACAGGGTCAATTTTTAAGCAGGGTTTAACATGCTTGAATTCAAAGTTTTTCCTCTCCTAGACCAGTTGCTATACCAAGATTAAAGAGCCCATCTGCTCTACTATTTACACATAACTAGAGGGAGAATATTTGGATGCATACTGTTCGCAAGGATGTCAACTTTATGTGAAATACAGACAGCCTCGTATCCAGATTTGAACCTGGGACACCGTATCCATTTCCTACGACGATGTCCATTACACACGCACAGAATATCATATGGGCACTACTTTTGACAGTGTGAAATTAATGAGAATCAAACATATCTTAGAATTGAAGGGGACCGTCATTAACATCATCATCATCATTAACAGCATCATCATCATCATCCTTAAAGCATGGATTCCTTTAACTCTCGCCATCCATCCCTATCAGACATAGCTCTCGGTATGTCCTCTTGACGGCATCCAGTATCCTTAACAGAGCTAATAGATGTAGATTGTTTCTGGTCCTCCATGCATTGGTGTGCCCATGTGTAGGGGTCCAAGCTGAACGTCGCTTTTGAGTTCCTCCCTGCTTCTCCAACAGTGCCCTGCATGTCTTGCTCGTCTTATTTTGCGATATGTAAGGCGTTTTGTGATATGGAAGGTCGTATAACTGCAGTTTTGTAGTGTACTGCTTTTAGGTTTTGTTCAAAACAGCACTCATCGTCCTTTCATTTAAATCAAAGTGGTGCTATCGTACAATAGTACTGACACAGTTACACCTGGATGAAAACTGTTGATGTATTGTTATTTAGTAAATATTTTGCTTGCCTTTTGTATTTGTGTGCATATCACTTATTCTTATCGCTGTTATTTATTTATTTCACTTTATTTATAACTCTAAACAGAGTAATTGGATAAAACAAAAGATACCTAAGGGAATATCGATCAGGTTGGGAATTATTTGTTTTCTTTTGCCCTAGGCCAAATTCACCAGCGAGCTCCATGGGTCAACCGGTTTAATTTATCTGTAGATATATACTTATTGTGCTGGGAGCTAATACCGCGGGTCATATACTTATTGTGCATAGGATCTTATGGATTTTAAATCTTATTATAATGGAGATTCAGTGTCTGTCTGTAACCAAAACTACGTCACTGATTACTTCACAATACCCCCAGAAATTGCATAAATTTATCAATGAGTATTTAATTTATAGTCAAAATAGTTAATACCTAAAATAAATTATTTTTTTAACAATGTCTATGAAAATCTGAATTAGATTTGCCAAAATAGCCCATGTTATTTATGTTTAAAATCCTGCAATGTGTCTTATATATCATTAAAAACCATAGGCTTACATGTATTTGAATCTTATTATAATGGTGTGGTTAATTTGAGTATTGGTTTTAACAAAACCGAGTTTGATAAATAATTACTAATAATATTATTTTTTTTATTTATATTAGAATCAATCCTATGCATGAGTGTATATAGAAACCAATTAAAATATAATTAAAATAAGTGTAATTTTATATTTCGTTCTTATTCAATTTCATTAGTATTTCAAAGTTAATATATTTCATTATATTAAAACTTAAATGCTTACCCGGAGAGCGCATATTCTGCTAATATATATAATAAAATGCACTTAAGTGTACACTTAAAACAAGGATATAATCTGTGCGCTGCCACAATAAATTAGTTTCAGTCGGCCTACAGATATGTGTAGGTCTTTAGCCAATGGACTGCTATGATATACTTATTTATAAATCTTGGTTTAGAAGTTTTGAAAAAGATATGCTAGTGGTATACTTATTTACAGGCATATATATATATATATATATATATATATATATATATATATATGTATGTATGTATCTCTAACAAAAAAACATATACATTGGTGTAACCACAACTACCCTTTCCAGACGGCTTACAAAGCACCTTCACAGACAATAGCTCAATAGCCAAACATCTAAAATCACACTTGGTCCCAATAATAAATTCCGGAAAATACTTAACGATAACACTACCATTATAGAAACAGAATCATGTAAACAACGACTAAAAATCTTAGAAGCACTGCATATTAGACACAAAAATCCAAAACTAAACAAAATAAGCTTTGATAATAGCACCAACATTCTAAAATGCCTATAATTACTATAAAATATAATAGCAAAAGTAGTAATAATAATGACAATAATAATAACAACAACAATAATAAACACAACCTATATATATATATATATATATATTATATATATATATATAATAATGGAGATTGTGGGTTTGTCTGTCTGTAACCGAAACTATATTACTATACAAGTCACAATTCCTTTAGTATTTACATCATAATCTCCAAGATTATATTTTTATTTAACCTTAATTATTAATAAAATGTTTTACATTACTTACACTGTTGACCATATCTACATACTAATAACATGCAATTGTTTTTATATACAACAAAATAGAGGTTTACAGTATGAATGGAAGGCTAATTTGCATATTGATCTTAAAAAATTGATTTTAATAAATATATGCTTAGTATTATTGATTTCTAATTGTTTGGTTTTATCTTATTGAATATGAGCAAAAATCCCTTCAATAAATCTTAAAAGAAATTCATTAACAAAAAGAAATAACTGTAATATTATTCTTTACTTCCTATTTTAACTAAACAGTTTAATTAGAAAAATTTACCAATGAAAGACGGGAGTAACGGAAAATGATGGAAGAGTTAGTTTCAAAGTTGTTCTATTTTTCAATCATACCCCTTCTGTTCAAAATCTTTTTATTTACATTCTTATCCAGTTTCATTAGCCTTTCTAATTTAATATCATATTTTATTATAAAATTTAACTAAAATACTTGCACCCGGAGGGTGCATATATTTGCTAGTATATATAATATATTTTGTTATAGCTACAAATAAAGAGACTTCAATATATATTTATAGACCATGAAAGGGTACAGAAGATACGAAGTCAACAGTGCTGCGATTTTTAAATCAAGTATATCTGAAAATTACATTGGCGAGAAACCAATTAGGTTTGAAATTGTATCGGCGAGAAACTGTCCGTTATCAGCTGCCGTTGACTTCATGTCGGTGTAATAATGACAATTCCTTATCACAGTAGGACAGAACAAAATAATAATATTCTTCCTACCTGGGAGATGTTTGTTTTGTATTATAAGTTCATTCTTATTTCTTCGTTGTATACGAACGGGGATTTTTATATTTGGCTATTGATACAACATTTTGATATTAAAAAAGTATACACACGAACTTAGCGATTGGCTGTATTTTCTTGCTCAGGTTGTTTTCCTCATTTGTTCATTTACTAAATCTGAGCTGCCTAATTTATTAATCTGATATTTTAGCACAGATAATGAATTTGTAATTAAATTTAATAATCAAGATCTAAACACAGATTTGATAATTAAGATTTAAACACAGATAATGCCATTTTTGATTTCCGAGTAAAATCCTGACTAAAACAAACAAAACAGATATTTTTTTAAATGTTGATATGAATATTTTGCATTACAATCATATTTGGCTGAGAGCAAAATAGCCGAATTATTGCATTTTTCCAATTTTGTATGTTTCTTTTTGCACAAGTCAAAAACTTTGGTTTGGTTTGTTGCGGTTTAATGGCATATCAACCCTTGTGGTTATGTAGAAGTAGAAGAGAATATAGCTTACCTCTGAGAACAAAGTGCGTTCGTATACGCCTAGCGTTCAGGAGGAGTTTAAAAACTTAGAAAGAAGAACATGGCCATCCCACAGCTGTGATTTAGGAGACATGATCTCGGAGACAGGAAAATTGGCAAGACAACATTTTTTAGATATCAATTTCAACTTAAAATTGATTTACTGTGTCTATTTAACAACAAGTTATTTAATGCTAAAGCATCCTTGTAGAAGAACAGTAGTGGTACTATCTCACCAATAGATGGAGGACTGAGGGGGTTCATATGTTCCCAAGGTTATTAGTACAGAAAAAGAAATAATATCACGAATAGAGTTCTGACTCGCTTAGTACGATATTACAGTCACCCTGCAATGACAGATAATTAACAGATTGTGGCAAATTATGAATAAGAAAAAAGTAAAATCACCGGGGCGGCCTAATGACGGTATCAGCCAGACAGCGAGGGAATCTATCCTCTTTTTGCTAGTGCTAGACCAAGGAGATTATTTAGTTTCTGAGGTGATCGCCACACCTACCATCACCTCCTCACTTTGTCGCACAGATCCCTGTGCTACTCATACGCTGAGTTGGCGAGGGCAGGTATCGAACCAAGAACCATGTGATTCCTAGCCGAACACTGTACCGACTGAGCTACGGAAAATTTTGGGTGATTTTTTGTGTTTATGGTTTTAAAAATGTTTGATTTGTTTTGTTTTACGGCATATCAACCTCAGTGGGTCATTTAATGCCGATAAAGTTTTGAAATAAATCAATTCTTAATGGATAATACAATTTTTTTATAAATACATTTTTCTATTTAACCCATAGATGGGACCCTAACTGGTACTACCACTCCGGGTTAGAGTGGACCAGGGAGCAATGGTGATGAAGGGGTGCTCCACATTTCCCAAACCTCCAAAAACTGGAACCTCACCATCAGATAGAGTTTAACGTCATTCCCAGGACATGTAGACCCGCAGCCACCTCCTTCTAGCACTCATATGATAAAAAAGGGTTGGGACTTGCCATAAGGGCAATAGGGTTGGGAAAATCATATAGGTGCTAGGGCTTGACGTGACCAGCCGATTGATCGGAGGTGGCCTCTCCGACCGCCCGTCTAGCCCAAGATAGGGGTTTAAAAAAGAATCAAATCTCATTCCTTACCTGATTTACGCAGGTGGTGTCCTTTATGGGGGGGGATAGTTTGGTATTGCCCGTCTCATAATCTCATTTAGAGGAATTGGTTACCCTCCCCCAATCTTTTCATTTTTAAAAAAATATCAGCATCCAGTGTCAGTCAACCGTTTCTCTTTCCACAAATATTAGAAGCGGATCACATCGAGTGTGGAAGATTAATGGCTCATGATGTAGAAAGTATATGTCTACCCTATTCGTCATCTGTACTCACTTCAGATCTTTCTGTTAGTTTCAGTAAAGAAATCCAAGAAACCCAAGAATATATTGGCCAACAAATTCGAGGATGGTGGCCAGATATATTACATTTATCAATAAAAACTGTCTATACAAATTCCTCCCCATATATATATATATATATATATATATATATATATTGTCGGATAAGGACACATCAAACACATTGTTTGTCTGTTTACTTCTCATACTGTCGTGTAGCAAGTCACCAAATGTGGAATATAACTGAGTTCAAAACAAACAAAAAATCTGGAGAAAACCAGTTGTGTAATGGTTAGAATCCCCGCCTGTCAGTTAGGGTTCGAATCACACACTGAGCAGTCTTCCTGTCTATAACTCTGCTAATGAGGCATAATAGGCCGAAATGTACATACATAGATTGACCTTTTCTAGATTTGTTTAGCCTTACATTTGAACAGATATGCCCGCCTTATTCATTAATTATCAATTAATTAATTTTCAAAATTAGGTATGACTTCAATTTAGCACATACTCCAAAATAAATTGTCGGCTAAGGCCATATCAAACAGATTGTTTGTTTGTTTACTTCTCATATATATATATATATATATATATATATATATATATATATATATATATATATATGAAAAACAAGGTCATTAGTGGATGATTTTCTTATAGTTGAAGTATTTGCCAACGCTAGACGTTTTGATTTATTCATATTATACCATCATCAGGACATTGTCAATATTTGATTCATCTACTGAATTGTATTAATTTTTTTTATATGGAAATCAAAATGAGGAACATCTTAGCATTCAATTGCCGTTAGTAGCATTCTGATTCAAAACTAAGTGACGTAATTCGTGTTAGGAATTTTCGAAAGAATATATTAAAAAATTGTATCGATTGGTTTTAAAAATGAATGAGGATATTTAGATTTAGCCCATATTGTTTAACTTTACGTTAGGTCTTTTTTTTTTAAATAAGGCTTCACAATTTGTATTATTTAGATTTTTCGGATTTCAGTCCTCTTTTTTCATCGTTGTACATACAATTTTTGATCGATGTGCCCTTCGGCCTTCTTTAGGTATTTTGAAACTCGAATAAACAAAATCTTAACATTCGTAAGCGGTCGTGGTTACCGGAATGAGAACAACCTACTCCAGTGAATTAAATAAATGGTTTGATTCGGACTACCGTGAAGATTCCCGATTCCATCATGAAAGCTCCCAATTTGAACAAGAAGGTTTCCGTGTTCGACAAGAAACTCCTGAAGCCGAAATGTTGAGTATATAACAATAAAGGTGAAGACAAGAGCCCAAAAAAATCTAAATAATACAAATTACTTTAGATCGATGCTTTTTGCTGCCTCCCCCAGGCTATGTAGCAGTGACTCAGCCAGTGCCGGTGTATCTGCAAGAAGTGCGAGGTCATCAGCATAGTCTGCATCTGTGACTGTTTGTGCAGGGTATCTCCTGTTTGCCTTTCTTAATGTAAAACCTTTTTCTTTTATGGTATGTAATGATGTTCGGAGTACATAGTCGAGACATATACATATATATGGTGCTAATGTATCTCCTTGTAGGATTCCTGCGGCGATGTCAAAGAAATCCGTGTCGCCATCAGGTGAACGTACCATTGCCTTAGTGTCTTTGTAGAGCATCATTATAGCGGCAACCATTTCTTTGGGGAGACCATATGCCAGTAATATTTGTTCCATTTTCCCTCTGTGTATGGAATCAAATGCCTTGGGAAAATCTACGAATAGTAGCGTTGCCTCTAAATTCTTTGCTCTAACACCTTCTATGATCCGTCATACTGTCAGGATCTGAGAGGTTGTGGATCTATTTTTGCGGAATCCATTTTGGTTTTTCCTGAAGGTTTTCTCTATTTCGGGTCGGATTCGATTAAGAAGAAGGGCATTATATATCTTAGCTGCAATGGCAGTAAGAGTTATGCCTCTGTAGTTTTTAGCTATTCTTAGGTCTCCTTTTTTGAGGAATGGGTGGATGCATCCTTTCGTCCATTTATCTATTCTGTTTTGCCAATATACTGCATTGCATAGCCTAAGAAGTGTCGTCTTCCATTCATAGTCCGCCCATTGTCCTTAAATACCAAACACACTATATCATAAATATATACGTGTGTGCTATTTTCCCCAGAATCTAATAAGGGCTATGTAGTTCTTTATTATAGCTAAGTTGATACAGAAGGCCACATGTATGGGCACCCAGTGAGACACAGAATCACTAGTTATGGCTTGCTATTCAAGTTTACTAACCATGAAATTACACAGTGCCCAAATTTTACGCATATTTTGTATGAACGTTACTTATGAGTTCGTTCTTACTTCCTCATCAGTATCAAGCATGTCTTGTTTGTCTTTTTATCATATGGGTGCTAGAAGGCAGTGACTGAGGGTTTTCATGTCCTGGGAATGATGTTAAACTCCATCTGATGGTGAGGTTCCAGTTCTTGAGTCTGGAGAATGTGGAGAACCCCTTCATCACCATTACTCCCAGGTCCACTCTGATCTAGAGTGGTAGTACCTGTTACGGTTACATCTATGGGTCAAATAGAACAAAATGAGTTTTTAAAAAATGTTGTATTCTTTTAATTGAGTTTTTAAAACTAATTAATCTTAATGAGTATGACATTAAACTCTATCTGATGGTAAACTTCAATCTGGAGAATGTGAAGTACACCTTTATCGCCATTACTTGCAGATCCACTTTGACCCACTGTGGAAATACCTATTAGAGTCCCATCTATAAGTCAAATGGAAAAAAAACGTGAGTTAAAAACTTTTGAAAAAAATTGAGTTTGCAGAAATTGTTAAATACCCATCAAGAATGAATAAAACAAAACATAGTAGGAATAAAATAACCCAACAAGGATTAGTATGGCGTAAAATCCAACCAACCAGTCAACCAACTTTTGATCGACATTGTATACTCCTTCAAAAAAAAATTAAATAACCCAATGGGTTGACATGCTTTAAAAACCAACCAACCAACCAACCAACTAACTAACTAAAAGAATATTCTTTTACTCAATGTAAGCGATTTCTGCATCAATATATCATATATCAATGTATAATAGCAATGAGCTCTGGCTTCCAGTATTTGTTCAAGACGGCACGCATCATACTTGTGTAGTTCCTAACAAGATTCTATCTTAACGTTTCTTTAAACTTAAAACTTACGTAGTGTTATCATACATTAGCACTGATGCAACTTAATAGAATTCTCGCTGACATACTCCTGTGTTCACCTACACATGGACACACCATTATTATCTGAGCAGCAAAACCTAACATTGATCATCTCTGAGCGGCACTATAACGTGCACTTTTCATGGACACATCATTATTATCTGAGCAGCTAAACCTAACATTGATCATCTCTGAGCGGACACTGGATAACGTGCAGAGGACTTTTCATGGACACATCATTATTATCTGAGCAGCTAAACCTAACATGATCATCTCTGAGCGACACTGGATAACGTGCAGAGGACTTTTCATGGACACATCATATTATCTGAGCAGCTAAACCTAACATTGATCATCTCTGAGCGGGACACTGGATAACGTGCAGGACTTTTCATGGACACTCATTATTATTGAGCAGCTAAACCTAACATTGATCATCTCTGAGCCGGACACTGGATAACGTGCAGGGACTTTTCATGGACACATCATTAATCTGAGCAGCAAAACCTAACATTGATCATCTCTGAGCGGACACTGGATAACGTGCAGAGGACTTTTCATGGACACATCATTATTATCTGAGCAGCAAAATCTAACATTGATCTCTGAGCGGACACTGGATAACGTGCAGGGACTATTCATGGACACATCATTATATTCTGAGCAGCAAAACCCTAACATTGATCATCTCTGAGCGGGACACGGATAACGTGCAGAAGGACTTTCCGTGAAGCGATGATTATGGGTATGGGTGGTAAGAAAGGTTCATGGAAATTCGTGCTATGACACAACTTGATGATGAATACTTTGCAATTTATTAGATATTCATACGATAAGAAATCACTACCATAGATCAACAATTCAGAAATAGAAGAATCACATCTCATATTTCTAATCTCCAATCTTCATCTTGACTGGAGACAAAAAGCTGAAGAACACGAAGAAAATAAAACACTTGACCTGAAGGAAATGATAAAAATAAAATACAATCCTCTGATAACAGACTGGAGTCAAATATATGTCAATTAGGAGAATATCCCTTGTTTTAAAAGACTTCAATTCAAAGTAGAACAAGAGAAAGACGCAGAAAGAAAAGAAACAAACAAAGAAAAAGATATTTATTAAAAACTCTCGCACTGCTTTTAATGCATTATTTTCATGAAATGTATTCCACTTAATCCAAGACACTAGTATATAATTGTTTGTTTTTACTTGGGTTCGTTTTACAGAAAAATATGCGAGTCTTTATTGAAGGTGATTTATCGAGAATTTAGGATATGTACGTCATTTACTATGAAAACAATTGTTTGTTTTTACTGGGATTCATTTTACAGAAAGATATTGACCTTGAATAATAGATTTAATTAATTTTAATTCGCTTAATTAAACTCGTAGAAGCTGATTTTTTTCCTGTCCCTAATATATATATATATATTATATATATATATATATATACGGGTTGTGTGTGTGTGTGTGTGTGTGTGTGTGTGTGTGTAATGTATGCCTGTCTGTCTATCGGTCTGTCAATCTGCTTGTTTGTGCAACTACCGACCACCTGTCGTTTTGTAAAATACAATTCGGGGAGACCAGCAAAACAGAAGTTCAATAATATCCACACCCTACTTTTGTCCGAGAGGGCATTAAATATTACCCTTTATTTTCCATTAGCAAAGTGATATAAAAATATGATTAGGATATAAATCAATAATATATTTAAAGACTATGTTTTTTTTCAAAATGATTAAAAAATAAAACGAATAAATAAACGACAAATAAGATAAAAGAAAAATACGAACAACAATAATACAAATAAATAACGTAAAAACACGAATGTATAAAGAATAAAAATGATAAAACAAATATATATATTTGAAGGTGATTTATCGAGAATTAAATACTACATGACAAAATTGCAATCACAGTCTTGGCAAGTATTTACTATGTGTTTCTTTTTGGAAACTCACATAAAACATAGTTTATGCGTGACAAACAAGATTGAGACATCTCTAAACTGGACAGTAAGCAACTGAAATTAGTAAACCAGTTCAGGTAGTAATATTCATCTACAGAAAGTGATGTCAGTATACGAATTGGTATAAGTATCCATTGCTATAGACAGATTATCATTCATATGGAAATCTTACATTTTTGATAAGATGAAGAGAAAACTCTTCCTGACTTTTGTCGACTCACTATTACTGTATAGCTGCACTACTTTTACTCTAACGAAACGCTTCGAGAAAAAGCAAGATGGGAACTGTACAAGGATGCTGCGTGCTGTCTTGATTAAATCCTGGAAGCAGCACACCACGAAAGAGCAGCTTTACGTCCACTTGCTTCCTCTCACACGAAGCATGTCAGTAAAATAAACAAGACAGCTGGACACAGCTAGAGAAGCAAGAGGAAACTTATATAACGTTTTTCTGTGGACACATATACATGGGAACAGCAGTGTAGTCCGACCAGCAAAAACCTACATGAACCGGCTTTATGCGGATTCTGGATACTGTGCTAAGGACCTGCCAGGGGCGATAACTGATACAGACGGTTGGCGAGCGAGCGAGCGAGCGAGCGAGAGAGAGAGAGAGATAGAGAGAGAGAGAGAGAGAGAGAGAGAATCATAGGTATCCGTGCTGTCAGTGCTGATGGTGATGGTGATAATATACTTTACTTGGATTCAATTTATCTAAAAAATGTACAAGTTTTAAATTGAAGGGGCTTAGTCGGTAGAGCGTTCGGTTATGAATAGCAAGGTTCCTGTTCGATACCGGCTCTCACCATGAGTAGCACAGGGATCTGTGCGGTGAAGTAGGAGCTGATGGTAGGTGTATCGCTCAACCTCAAATGCTAAAATAATCTCCTTGGTCTAGCGCTAGTGAATAGTGGATAGACTCCCACGCTGTGTGGCTGATACCGACATTAGGCCGCCCCATCGACTTATTTTACATCTTACATTACAGAATTACAATTATTTTGTGTATTCGATAGGCGACACCCTTAAAGAGTTCTAGATCGAAATGTGTCTATTTTTTTTATTGCATTCGAAAGACTCAGTTCAAACATTACTGAAAACTTTATTCAAATGACAATATGAATTTATATTTAAGGGAAAAGGAAGCTGCGTAGTAAGAGAGAAATGCGCGCAATACATGTGAAAATATTGATAAAAGGCAGAAGGAATATAGAGTTAAATACAAAAGAAACAAACATTTTAACACTAATTTTTGTTTTGAAAATATATTCGCATTTAGTATTATCTGCTTTATTCGGTCTATTGTCCCATCTTCATTGTTTATTATACAACGTTTCGGCCGATAGCCTCCGGCCCTCTTCAGGTATTTCTTGTCGGACTCGGGAACTTCTCGGACTCTCGGGAACCTTCTCGACTCGGAACCTTCTTTTCGAACTCGGGAACTTTCTTGTCGTAATCGGGTGCATCACGGACTTTGAACCTAACCCTTTATTTAGTCCACGGGGTCAAAGTTCCGTGATGGCTCCGATTATGACAAGAAGTTCCCGAGTTCGAAAAGAAGGTTCCCGAGTCCGAGAAGGTTCCCGAGTCCGAGAAGAAATACCTGAAGAAGGCCGGAGGGCATATCGGCCGAAACGTTGTACAAATAACAATGAAGATGGGGACAATAGTCCAAATAAAGCAGATAATACTAATCTTCAAGCCTCATCTCAAACATTCAGAGAAATAATATTCGCACTTCCTTAAAGAATTTTAATTTCAATTTTTTTTTTTAATCACATGTAAATTCAATATAAAATTTCATTATGTCTCTCGTTAGTCAAAATCTGCATTAGAAAGTTTATCTAACAAACAGTAAGCCGCGATTCTGAACTTTTAATAGTCAACAGTTTCGTTGGTATGGTTGGTTGGTTGGTTGGTTAGTTGTCTTTTATTGTATATCAACCCTTCGGTTATCTATGCCGAAGACGTTTTTGTTTTATTAATTCTTGTTGGGTCTTCAAATTTGTCCCATAAAATTCAAGGACTCAAAGATTATAGGAAAAAGATCAAAGAAAAACTAATTAGAGCACCCAGTAACAATAATTTCAATATACAAACAAACAGAAATACAATAAAAACTAGAAAGAGATTCGATGAAAAACCACTGGATGCATACTTCAAGTAACGAAGCGGAGAAATTATACATGAAAAAACCTGCAAATCGTTCAAAAAGGGAGAATCTCTGATAATTGAATCACAGGACTATGCCATAATAACAAACAATTAAAAATATACCGTATACCTAAACTCATTTCTTTTACAGGAACACCAATAGTAGGATTGGGGTACTTACTACTCGCATAAATCCCCAAATGGGTTTGAATAGGCTCCTTAGCCTTGGTCGGTAAACCATCAACTCAAGAAGTCCGACACAAAACCACTGCTGCCTTTCAATGGAAGGCTAGGAGAGTAAACCCCGATAATAAATCAGGATTTGAAGTCCCTAAGGTGGTGTGATGCTGAAATCTAGTGCTACCCATTAACTCCTGCGACACTACCGTTGCCAAACTGCATTGGTCCCTTACCTTTACTTTGGATCACAGCGGCAGTGTGGAGAGGGGGGATTTGCTTCATGGGCAACAGCTCATCCTCCATATGAACCCGCCCAGGATATGTAGTTCAAGTTAACAAAAAAACGACACTACTAAACAAAAAAGAAACTTGACACTACTCCATCGTCTCTCGTAGACGAAAGGCTGCCAACCAATATCAAAGCGAAAAGTGTAGGATATGTGGAGACGAAACGGTTAATCATATAATAAGCGAATAAGCGACTGCAGTAAAATTGCCCAGAGAGTGTTCAAGACTAGACACGACTGTATGGGAGTGGTGATCAACTTTGAAATTTGCAATAAATTAAATGTTGATCATGCTAACGATTATTGTATATTCCCAACCTAGAATCCGTCCAAGAGAATGAGACACATAAAATTGTCCAGGACTTTGAGTTACAAACATATTGACTAATCGTGGATAGAAGACCAGGCCTAGTATTAATTATCAAGAAGAAGAGAACAATTTATGTAGTGGATTCTGAGAACAGAGAGAAAATGAAAGAAAACGAAAAAATAGACAAATACTAGGACCTTGTATGAGAACTGAAGATACTGTGGAACATGCGACAGAAAGTGGTAGCAATTGTGTAGTCTCCTTGGAACGGTTCCAAAGGGTTTGGAAAGGAGACTGGAGGACTTGGAAATCAGAGGAAGAATCAAGACCATCCAGAAAACAAGATCGGCTTGAATATTTAGATATTTAGTCTCACTAAATTTGATGAGCCATGTCAATTGAGGTTTAATTTTTATGCTAAAATCCCAATATGTCTTTATATCTTGTTAAACAATAATATTGTAAAATAATGTAAAATAACACTGGTTTGGTTTGGTTTGGTCTCTGGGTAGTGTAGAGTACCCTTTCATTGGCATTATTACTAGTTCCACTCTGACCCGGAGTGGTTGTACCTATCAGGGTCCTATGTATGGGTTAAATAGATAAAAATTGTTTCAAAAATGAATTAATAAATGAGTTTAAAATAGAATGACCCAAAGGTTGACATGCCATAAAACCCAACCAACCAACCAACCAACCAACCAACCACAAAATTTTAATTATTTTTGTTAGACTGTGAAGAAGACGTTTTTAATGTTTGATAACTCTTTCAATGCCGGAGCGTACGAACACCAACCGAGGTGGGGCACAAACCATATGGAGAAACCCGGTCTGGTTTCATATATTTTCTATGAATACTACTTTATGAAAATTGACAGGTAGTTGAGTGGAGATTCATATATTTTTCATGAATATCAATTCATGAAAATTAACACTTGAAGGGTGTCATGAGACCATATCCCCAGCACTGACTGTTTTAAAGAAACCTTTATACATACAGGGTGGTCTGAGAGTCTTGTGATGCCGAACATATTTTTAGAGAAAAAATAATTACGTAATACAACCCGAATATCTTGAAAATAATTCAATTTTTAAAGATATTTTAGAGGTAAAATAATTATATAACTTCTTATTAAAACAATAAATAATGAAAGTTAAAACAATATGTATGCCGCCCTGTCGGCTGGGGCATTAGAATGCACAGACTGCACCTCTGCAGATGGGTAAGACTCCCCCCAATGGGGCCACCTGTTGGCCGTGGGTGGCTACCCGTGATGCTTAAGGATAGAGCCCAGGTGGATGAGCAGTTCATGACATGCAATACTCCACTTTGGCCCTACCTTGGGCTAGACGGGCGGTCGGAGAGGCCCCCTCCGATCAATCGGCTGGTCACGTCAAGCCCTAGCACCTATATGATTTTCCCAACCCTATTGTTTTTATGGCAAGCCTCAACCCTTTTTATCATATAGGTGCTAGAAGGCGGTGGCTGCGGATCTACATGTCCTGGGAATGACGTTAAACTCTATCTGATGGTGAGATTCCAGTTTTGGAGGTTTGGGGAATGTGGAGCACCCCTTCATCACCATTGCCCTGGTCCACTCTTACCTAGAGTGGTAGTACCTGTTAGGGTCCCATCTATGGGTTAAACAGAAAAATGTATTTATAAAAAATTGTATTATCCATTAAGAATTGATTTATTTCAAAACTTTATCGGCATTAAATGACCCACCGAGGTTGATATGCCGTAAAACAAAACAAATCAAACCAAACAATATGTAGGGGTGACAAGACTGTAGGACTACACTGTAGAATGTTTTTTTTAAGTGCTGTCATAATATTCTTCCAATAAACATAACTAGATATATAATCCCGTTGTCAAGCTTTGCAATATTGATATATAGTTCTAAATAAGTATATAGTACTAAATAAAAAAAAAAACAAATACAATTTTATCTAGTGTCACCTTGACAATTATAGAAAGTAATGTTTGCTAAAAGCGAACCAAACTGATCTTTTTCTATTGGCAGACTCTAAAGCATTCGGGGTTATTAAGCGAATATCGATCTTAAGCTTTAGCAGTTTTGCTGAGGCAAGAAGTGGGTGAGACAGGTTCGAAGACAAACAGATCAATAGCATAGCATGTTTTATGTGACAGTGGGGAGAATCGTATGTCACCGGGAGATCAAGGTAAATTACGACAAACATTGCCGGACACTTGGGAAATACTTGGCGTCGTATCTCAAGGAAACATGTACAGGTTTACTACGACAAGCGTTGTGAGATCAGTTACAGACTGAATGGTGGCCAACTTTAACGCATGAGATGTAAAACAGTATGCTCTAGAGATTATTCATTGATATAGAATCTGCAGATAGATTTTTGCTAAATAAACAGGTTATCATTTGGTTAGAGATGCGCAGTGTAATGGTTACGGTCGTAGGAAATGGACACGGCGAGACGAGTTCAAATCCTTGACGTGGCTGTTTGTATTTCACATAGCACTAATGCCCTTAGGAAAGGCACGAACCCTACTGGTAAATAGTGGGGCAGACTGGGCTCTTCATGGAGACCGGTCTAGGAGATGACAAATCTCTGAATTCAGAAAACTGGAAATAAATTGTAGCCGAGTAGATTTGGTACATTATGGTAGGAGTGTAATAAAGAAACAAAAGGCTGGTGACCCGATCGACCAAGAATTCTAAGTGCAGATCCACATATAGATATATGGATGGAACTCACACACAGATGGGATAAAGGATTGAAATTCCAGCCAATGTGGCGGTCATCGTTAAATGTTTCTTTGAAGTTGTCGAAGGCGGTCGGGTTAGAACAAATCTAAGGAAGGTTGTGTTGTTCTGTCTCTGCCTCACTCCACGCGTGCGGGTTGAGGATATATGGGGTATTTTTAGTTTGTTTTGTTTTACGTCATATCAACCTCAGTGGGTCATTTAATGCCGATAAAGTTTTGAAATAAATCAATTCTTAATGGATAATACACATTTTTTTTATAAATACATTTTTCTATTTAACCCATAGATGGGACCCTAACAGGTACTACCACTCCGGGTCAGAGTGGACCAGGGAGCAATGGTGATGAAGGGGTGCTCCACATTCCCAAACCTCCAGAACTGGAACCTCGCCATCAGATAGAGTTTAACGTCATTCCCAGGACATGTAGACCCGCAGCCACCGCCTTCTAGCACCCATATCATAAAAAGGGGTTGGGGCTTGCCATAAGGGCAATAGGGTTGGGAAAATCATATAGGTGCTAGGGCTTGACGTGACCAGCCGATTGATCGGAGGGGGCTCTCCGACCGCCCGTCTAGCCCAAGATAGGGCCAAAGTGTATATGGGGTATTGGGCCGTATGTCACGGTGTTGTTCCTAAACATAACAGAGCAAGATAGAACTCATATATAGAGAGATAGAGAGAGAGAGAGAGAGAGAGAGAGAGAGAGAGAGAGGGGGGGACTCCCAGGCAGCAGAGAAACGATAACGAATAAGAAAGAGAAATTAACAAACATAGCAAAGGTATCAACATTAAATAAATTCGGTTGATTTATACAAAAATGCATTGCATTAAGTAGGGGTATCTGCCTCATACCCCACTTGTATGGCTGGGCACAAGGCCTCGTTTTAACGTGGGCCCACCCACAAGCCAAAGCTCATGGGTGCGAAAGAACAAAAATTTCGTCGATCCGTTCGGCATTCCCCCTCAAGGGGGCGCCTCAGGCACTGGGCAATAAACCCAGCCGTACCCCTTTAAGTCAAGGGGCAGGTATTGCCTGGGGGGATAGCCCCTGGGATCGACGCTATTAATTGTACTTTACCGGTCCAGTGGCCGAAGCACACTGGACCCCCAGCCGAGGCCGGGTGGATTAGGTAAGAATTAGAGCATAGCACCTGGAACAGATACTACACTCCGATCCCCCTTTAGTCCAGGGAGCATTGCATTAAGTAGGGATTCATGGGAATTGATCATTTGGATCTGTTTTTCTTTTGCCAACCCTTCCACGAGCAGGATGTGACACAAGCTCAATTTTTAAGCGGCGTTTAACAGGTTTGAATTCAGAGTTTTTACTTCTCCTTCTCAATTGACATTAAGCTACTGTTCTATTCTTAGCAGATTGACCCCCTCCTCCCTTTCACCTATTTTTAATACATCCGACTCTTGACCCCATTTACTCCACATAAAAATCTAATTATTCCTTAGCTACATAGATCTCTAAACAGAGATTTATAACTATAGTAAAATAAGGATACGTGGGTGGACAGAAAAGTTCATATGATGACGTCATATCTCCTGTTGATGACACTTTTGACTAACGTGTTATAAGTACTGCAACGCCGATAGAAGAAGTGTGTGAACCGAAAGGGCGACTACGTTAAAAATAAACCTCATTTAGTCATACATGCGAATACTTTGGTAAGTTTCTGAACTTTTCAGTCGATCCTTGTACTCAACTATATCTAGATCTAATTTTCTCTGTCTTACTTTATTCATATTCAGCAAGTCTTCCGCTTGAATGGGATGACTATAGACATTACCAAACGAGCGCCTCCTAATGTTAATCATGAATAAACAATTGAAAAACAGATTTGATGGGTTAAATTACGAAGATCTTATGTAGCAAGTCGGTTATAAGGATCAATGTTAAACTGTTTGAGAGGCCTCGTGGTATAAACGCTAACATACTCGACAGCGACATCATAGTAAACGAGTTCGAACTCCAGTCGCATTATTATATTCACGTTCGGACATGGCTATCGGTTAAATAGTGCTACTAAGTATACAAGAACGGCTTTGGCATTAAATAACCCATAAAGGTTAACATGTTATTATAAAAGAAAAAAACAACATCAAAGAAACAATTATACCTATAAAATAAAAGTAAGTCGTTAGCGGCCTAATGTCGCTATCAGCCAATCAGCGAGGGAGTCTATCCCCTTTTCACTAGCGCTAGACCAAGGAGATTGTTTTTGCGGGTGTGGTGCTCCTTATTTTACCGCACAGGCCCCTGTGCTACTCATACGCTGAGTTGGCGAGGGCAGGTATCGAACTAGGAACCTCGTGGTTTCTAGCCGAACATTCTACCAACTGAGCTAAACTGGTCCTCAATAAATGTATATATATATATATATATAATATATAATATATATATATATGTTGATAATGGTACACGGTAATAACCTACTCGAGTTTCACCATAAGGTATCGAACTAGGAACCTTGTGGTTTCTAGCCGAAAGCTCTACCGACTGAGCTACCCCGGCCCTAGATTGATATAAAATGGACGAATAATAGCAAAAATAAATGAAAGATCAATGAAATTAATTCATCAGTAGTATCTTATGCACATAGCTATATAAAGGTATGTTGGAAATCTGACAAGAAACCAACTGTACGGCCACTAGTTACTTATCACACAAACACCCAAGTAAGATGAACAAGACATACAATACACTACTGGCGAAGCAAAGAACAAACTTATAAGTGACGGTTCTACCGGTGGACACCAATATATACCAACCAGTAAAAACCTACATCTAGCAGCTTCTCTGTGAATACGTGCAGAAGACCGTGATATAGCTTTACGTGGGTAAATTGAAAAGTCCTATACTCAAGCATAATGAGAGCGGTATTTTTTGCATCTTTTTAAAGTATTTGTTTGAAAAGTTTAAGAAACTTAAGAAACAATTATTTGTGGTTTCGCGGCTAACGCACTGGACTGCGACACCGCAGGAAGCGAGGTAAAACTTCAGTCGCGCTTTTACGTTCACCTTCGGGCTCATCAACTTGGGAAAGGTATGGACACCCCCATCGCCCCACTTATGGGTTAGATAGTAGCGCTAATATTTAAGGATGGCTTTGATATTATTTGGTTTGTTTTGTTTTACGACATATCAACCTCAGTGGGTCATTTAATGCCGATAAAGTTTTGAAATAAATCAATTCTTAATGGATAATACATTTTTTTTATAAATACATTTTTCTATTTAACCCATAGATGGGACCCTAACAGGTACTACCACTCCGGGTCAGAGTGGACCAGGGAGCAATGGTGATGAAGAGGTGCTCCACATTCCCCAAACCTCCAAATCTGGAACCTCACCATCAGATAGAGTTTAACGTCATTCCCAGGACATGTAGACCCGCAGCCGCCGCCTTCTAGCACCCATATGATAAAAAGTTGTTGGGCTTGCCATAAGGGCAATAGGGTTGGGAAAATCATATAGGTGCTAGGGCTTGACGTGACCAGCCGATTGATCGGTGGGGCCTCTCCGACCGCCCGTCTAGCCCAAGATAGGGCCAAAGTGTAGTATTGCATGTGATGAACTGCTCATCCACCCGGGTTCTATCCTTAAGCATCACGGGTCGCCACCCACGGCCAACAGGTTGCCCCATTGGGGGAGTCTTACCCCTCTGCAGAGGTGCAGTCGGTGCATTCTAACGCCACTGCCGACAGGGCGGGCTTTGATATTAGATAACCTACGAATGTTAATATGCCAAATACACAAAGAGAATATTTTTATTAGCCTTTATAGTAAGTAGTCATGTGACAAACTGCCATGATTCTAACCAGGGATAGTTGTTGAATCTAGCCACACTGAAGAGGCGTGAAACGCCGAAACACGTGTCTATGGATGACTTATTAATATATGCTCCCATAAATTTGGTATGAGCTCTCTGATTGGTAATTTAAATTAACTTTCACTACTAAGCATATAAGCAATGATCGTTTGCCCGCAAACTAGATCTCTCTGTGATCGTAAAATATATTTAAAAAACTATGCATTTAATAGTTTAAACACCAGCCCAGCTACAGCAGCTGTCTGTGGCAGAGGGATTAAGAAATCAGGCTGGCAAACAGGCAGTCGGAGATCGATCCTAGCCAGGTATAGTTGTTGTGTCTAGCCACACTAGGCGTGAAACGCCAAAGCACGTGTCTGTGGATGACTTATATATATATATATATATATATATATATATATATATATATATATATATGTTGTGTGGTGTGTGTGTGTGTGTGTGTGTGAGGAAATGTATTAGAAATGTGAATAAATAATGAATCTGATGAAGTTTCAGAAACTGACAAAAGCCGAAATATTAATTGAATTGAATTGTTTTTTGTTCGTTATTCACTTTTCCAATACATTTCCTCAGATTTTTTCTGTCATTTCCTAATTTGTTATTTTCTTCAGATAATCGTCGTATACATCTGGTATCTTGTAAGAGTAATTGATTGAAAAAAAAACGAAGTAAGCGAGAGCCAAAACCTCTCCTTAATATACATAGTTCAGAGATAACGTAGCGGTTTCTCATATAACTACTTACAATAAAGACTGGTTGAAAAATAACAACACCTTTTGGTAGTAATATTTAACAAACATAATGTAACGTACTCTCGTTCTTTAACTCTCGTTCTTTAACTAATCAGTCAATTTCTCCAGCCTTTTCCAAACTAAAAAGATGTAGCAGTGAATAAGAAGGTAGATCCTTCGACAAAACACCCAGTTGAATGAATTTGGTTCGATACGCACTCTCGCATTGAGTGCCACTCCCGTTCAAAGTGTTATGTCATCTTGGCCAAATTAAATACGATCAGCACCCGCATCAATAGCATTTGCAGGAGCAAGTGGTCGAGGATCCTCAAAGAAGTGGAAAAATTTTAAATATTCATACATACCCTCCTCCCAACCTTAACTCTTAAAACTGTTGACCATATTTCTCCTCACAAAAACAAGTAAACCAGTACACAGTACTGTAACAGTATGTTTAATCAATTAAACTTTAACTTAATTTAATTAATTTCAAATTAAAGTATCAATAGATATATGCTGTGAGAATAACAGTATCAAAGAGAGAGGGGGATTTGTGTGTGTATGTCAGAGAGAGAGAGAGAGAGAGAGAAAGAAGAGAGAGAGGAGAGAGAGAGAGAGAGTGTGTGTGTGTGAATATCAGAGTATGTGTATGTATGTGTATCAGACCATGAGTGTCTGTGTGTGTGTGTGTGTGTGTTGTGTGAGAGTGTGTATATGTGTGTGTCTGTCAGAGTGTAAGTATATGTATGTGTACTTCAGTGTGAGATTAATATTGTATTTTTTTCTTTCAGTAATTCAACTTCTCACATTTTTTTTTCATCTTCGAACACTTGTTATTATGAATTGGCCTATCACAAACTAAGAGAATAATTGCTTTTCGACAATCGTCCTTCACTGAATATGATGTAAACATATATAAATCTGCTCTGTTATGATATATGAAAATCAATTTGAGAACGCGTTGCTTTTTATTTGACGATTCATCACTTTTAAAGATAAAAACGTCTCTTTTCCAATGATGAACGAAGAATTGAGATATACAATATTTTTCCAGCGCTTTTAGTTACATAGGTGATGTATGGCCATATTTAACACAATATAACATCAAATAAAAGGAGAAAGGAGAAATCGCCTACGCTAAGTGCCTTTCATATAGTAAACATAAATAAGTGGTAGGTCTAGAAAGATACGATCGAACTCATAAGGGACGTTCTCGTATGTACGCCTACACATGGACGCAAGTGTTGGTCGACCATCAAAAACCTACATTAACCAGCTCTGTGTGGACGCACAATGCTGTGTAGAGTATCTACCGAGAGCGATGGATGATATGAAAGGATAGCGTGCGGACGTGAACGTGCCTGAGAGAGAGAGAGAGAGAGAGAGAGAGAGAGAGAGATGAGGAGAGAGACACACAGAGACAGACAGACAGAGACAGACAGACAGAGAATGCGGTAATGTTAACCTTTAGTTGTCAAAATTCCTAGCAAATAAGACAATTAGAGTAACCTCCCTTGACTTTCACTTTGAACCAAGTCGGTAGCTATTTGGAAAGTCTCCGTGCGAAATAAACAAATCTTAGAAACTTGTTCGAAAACAATACAACTGCATGCTTTAACACAAAAATATCATAAAATGTGTTCTTAATAACAATTAAGTTCATTTCAGATAATTTCATGCTAGGAATTAGCCAACTGACTTTCACTTTGAAATAAGCCGGTAGCTATTTTGAAAGTCTACGTGCGAAATACACAAATCTTAGAAACGTTTCGAAAAACAATACAGCTGCATGCTTTAACACAAAAATATCATAAAACGTGTTCTTAATAACAATGAAGTTCATTTCAGATAATGCGCACGCACAATTCTATGCTAGTAATTTTAACAACTAAAGGTGAAAATTACCGGGTTAACTTGGTGTATGAGTTTTTGATACCGAGACATTTCTCTGCTATTGAGCAATGTAATTGAAATAACATCGGGATTAGAGTAGATATATTTAGTTAATGCATTAAGTCTGTCTAGTCATCTTATGATTTACAACATTTGGCGCCACAAAAATCAATATACTCAAAGACATAGATGCAAGAAATGGCGTGGCATCATTTTCATTCATATGGAAATGTTGATCAAAATTACTTAATGAAAATAAACCTCTTGTTCGCACTTAAGGAAGCAACATGCATTTCTATAAATTACTGGCTTCATGTAATTCTCAGAAATTATAAGCTTTCATTTTTTCTTTAGTGTAATATCTATCTATCTATCTATCTAAATGTTACGTACTGAGGGTTTTCACCGTACCAAATCGATATAATGTTGTATACCCTTTTCTTACTTCTTTACTCTGGACGTATTTTCTTCTGGCCGGCTTTGCTATTCTGATCGTCTATCATCTTGGTCTGGTCTAGCGTCTGGTGTTGACATTCTTGGGGACCTCGGATCTGGTTTCTGTTAGGGATTTCTCCTTATCAGAAGCCCTGTGTTATTGTTAGTTTTTAGTAAACACAAGACTTCGATTTTCTTTTAATGTTCTTTATTCGGTAGATCCCCAACCCAGACATAACATAGCGCGCGTATGCAGAGTTACAGTTTTAGACAGAGCGTCATGGCCGACTGACGTCTAAGTCAACTGGGGACTCTGAAAAAGGTTCCACGTGACTTCACATATTTGGCGGGCTTCTGTAATTTTCCATAGAAGGACCCGGCCATGGTATGAAAGGGTTCATCCCCTCAGAATTACAGGGGACTGACAATAATCTTATGCAACCGCATAGATAAATGTAACATAAACAGTCATATTTGTAAATCACAGGCGTCTTATGAATTTCAGAAATTATTAGAAACACTTTTCCATTGACGTTCTATCTATCTATCTATCTATCTATCTATCGATCTATCTATTTATCTCTGTTAGCAGATACTGTATGATTTTAATATATCATCATGTCGTACTCTTGGGTCGAAAAAGTCCACAGGTAATCCCACGCAACCTGCAAAAGCCATTCAAATATATCAGACATTATTATTAAATATGACATTTTGACATTGACTCTCATTGCAAAAATATGAGATAATCTTATCTCTTGGAATTGTGGGCGAGTTTCTTCTAGTCTACTAAGAAGCGACCAATATAAATTGTATCAAATCTCGCATCATAGACTGAGGTAGGAACAACATTCCCTTATCAGAAATTTGGTACATTTAATAACATTCAGAAAAGATGGCATCAAGCGCCATATTTGCCATGATCGTATCTAACAATGAATCATTGTCTGGCCTTATGCCCTCTTTTCTTCTGAATGAAAATGTATTCTCATAACTAGCAAATATATGCACCCTCCGGGTGCAAGTATTTAAGTTTTAATGTAATAAAATATTGTATTAAATTAGAAAGGCTAATGAAACTAAATAAGAATACAGATAAAAAGATTTAAAACAGAGGGAGTATAATAAAAGATTTGAAACAGAGGGAGTATAATAAAAAATGGAACAACTGAAACTTACTCTTCCATCACTCTCGTCTTTCATTGTTATTTTTTCTAATTTAAGTATTTAGTTATAAGAGGAAGTAAAGAATAAAATGACACTTATTTTATCTTGTTAATGGATTTCATTTAAGATTCATTGAAGAGATTTTTGCTTATATTCATTAAAATAAAACCAAACTGTTAGAAATCAATGATACTAAGCACATATTTATTAAATTCGATTTTTTAATATTTATATGCAAATTAGCCTTCCCGTTCACTCTGTAAACCGCTATTTTGTTGTATATATAAATATAATTGCATATTGTCAGTATGTAGACATAGTTAACAGTATTAATAATGTAAGACAATTTTATTAATAATTGAGGTTTAAATAAAAATAAAATCATGGAGAATGTGATGAAAATAACTATGTGAATTGTGATTTGAGTAGGAATATAGTTTCGGTTACAGACAGAAAAACACACAATCTCCATTATAATAAGATATGAAAATTCGAATTGAATCATGTTACCATTCGTCTATTTATCGATTTAAACCCTATTTCAAGAACCATGTTATCGATTACTAACTGTATATTCTTGTCATACAGATAAAAATGTCTTAATAAAAAAAAAGAAATTGGTTTATTCTAGGTATATCCAAAATGAGGCTAAACTGCGTTCTTTACAAAATGACTTTAGCCTCTCTTACAGAAATATGTCAATTAGGAGAATATCGTGGTGTAATGGTTAGCAAGCTACTCTCCCAGATTCATTTCTATTGAATAGCAAATTTGATCATCGCTGGATAGCCTGCACTTGCAACCTGGTGTCATATCTTATCAGTGGCGAACGGGTTAGGTAAAAACGGATGTCTTATCGTGGTTTTAATGGTTAAAAAGCTAATCTTGTAGATCCCTGAATAGTGATTTTGACCCTCGCTGGATGTCCTATTATTGTGACCCTGTGTCACATCTTACCCATGCCGAACAGTTTGGGTAAATAGAGCATTACATCGTGGTTTTAATGGTTTATAAGCTAGTATCGCAAATCCATTACTACTGAATAGTGATTTTGACCCTCGCTGGATGCCCCATAATTGTGACCTTGTATGATTTCCTACTCGTGGCTAAAGAGTTGGGTAAATGCCTACTCTCAGGAAAGCATGCATCCAACTATTCCCCTTCTTGCTATGGGTAAATATTAGTAAAACTGTTCTCTTTAACCTTGATACGGGAACCAGTTTGGAAGAAGGAAAACTGAAGTCAAACCCGTTGAACTCCGTTTAACAATTGATCTGGTGTTACATCCAGCTTGTGGCGGAGGGGTTGGGTAAATACACGGGTCAAATCTATTTACCTACAAAATTCGTAATTAGTTTGTTAGCATTTTCGAATCAATTATTTCGGAAGATTTTCAATTTTTGTACTTGTGCTGTTGGTTATGCTAGTAAAATCAAAACTATTCCCCCTCTAGCTATGGGTAAATATTAGTAAAACTGTTCTCTTTAACATTGATACGGGAACCAGTTTGGGAGAAGGAAAACTGAAGTCAAACCCGCTCTGCCATAACATCAAGCACTTTTTTATGCAATTTTCTTATTTGCATTTCTTTTTTCAACTAATGGCAAACAGTTTTAAACTAGATGCTTTTAGTTTATTTTAAACATTAATTTGGCTCTGCCCTTAGGATATTGAGCACTTTTTTAAAAATTTATTATTTGTAAATACTAACAAAATTAGAATATGAGAGAAATAGGTAATATTTGGTATAGACTAAAGTTGTTTTGCAAATTATTGAGTTTTTATTCATATTATAAAAGTTCAGTGACCTGGCCATAATCATAGGCCAAATGACACCAGAATAATCTACTTGGCTTAGTAAACAATTGATTTCCGTTTAACAATTGATCTTGTGTTACACGCAGCTTGTGGCGGAGGGGTCGGGTAAATTCACGGGTCAAATCTATTTACCTACAAAATTCGTAATTAGTTTGTTAGCATTTTCGAATCAATTATTTCGGAAGAATTTCAATTTTTGTACTTGTGCAGTTGATTATGCTAGTAAAATCAAATTTCCACGTGGAGAGCTATACAGATTAAAGTATAAATGTGTACCACTCGACTGAATGCAGATGCGTATTGGTAGGTTTGAATCGAACAAACAAAAACAAAAAACAAAAAACACACCATCCTTTCCACGCGTTCACCTCCCAACTTTCCCATGTCTTTCCTTTTTCTTTCTTTCTTATATTATTCTGTGAACCATGTCCTTTTTATTCCCTTTCTTTCTTTATAATAAAAACGGAATTCTCCACTATTTGCTGAGGTGACAACACTCATAAGAAATAAGAATTCGGCGGATAAGCAACACCAGATAATCAGAATTTAAATTTTTTGCATTTAGTTTTGGACGATTCAGATGGTCTCATTTTTTTACCAGAGGTTTTTGTAAGATGATCACGGTCATACACATAGGGAACATGAGTATTAATATATATATATTTACCAACCCCTCCGCACGAGCAGGATGTGACACAAGGTCAATTTCTTAAGCGGAGTTCAACAGGTTTGAATTCAGAGTTTTCCTTCTCCTAGACCGGTTGCCTAACCAAGGTTAAAGAGTCCAGTCTGCCCTACTATTTATCCATAGCTGGAGGGAGAGTAGGATTCATACCTTTCCCAAGGGTATTAGCGCTAAATGAAATGCAATTACCATGTCCAGGATTTGAACTCGGGGCGACGAGTCCATTTCCCATGACTTTAACCATTACACCAGGCGCTTCCTACTGAGTATTAATAGATAGACTAGCAAGTCCTGTGGATATACTATAGTATGATAAGTTAATTATTACAACGTTTGATATGTTTTTCTTAAGAGCAATTGCGAGATAGTTCAATATGTAAAAATTATAATGTTTCCTTCTTTTCATCTATTTCTCATGTTTGATGCTTATTAATATTTATATTTTTGCATTTCAACTTGGACGATTAGAACGGTCTCATTTTTATAAAGAGGATGTTGTAAGATGAAAACGGTCGGAAGATTAAGGAACAACAGGATTATATATATATATATATATATATATATATATATATATATATATATATATAAAACAAGGTTTGTTTAGAATGGCTTTTTGCCGATAATTTTTGGGAGAATAAGTGCTTAATTGGAGTCGGACCTAATTTTGAAAATTAATCAATTAATAATGAATTAGGCGGGAATACCTATTAAATGTATGGCTAAACAAATCGAGAAAAATCAATCTCTGTATGTACATTTCGGCCTATTAGGCCTCATCAGCAGAGCTATAGATCGGAAGACCGCCCTGTGCGTGATTTGAAACCGGACTGTCATGCTGACAGGCCGATCCCATAACCCCTACAGTAAACGGACCTCTTAGATTTTATGATTTGTTTAGAGTAGGTTAATATTCCTCTTCTAGTGACTTTTATTACACGACGATATGATAAGTTGTAAACAAGGTTTGTTTAGAATGGCTTTTTGCCGATAATTTTTGGGAGAATAAGTGCTTAATTGGAGTCGGACCTAATTTTGAAAATTAATCAATTAATAATGAATTAGGCGGGAATACCTATTAAATGTATGGCAATATATATATAAACTTACACACACCAAATTCCGTTTTTTTAGGTTTTGTTTTTACAGTTATTGTTATTTTTGTTGTTGTTAGGGTTGCAAATCCCCTCCACACACACTGACACACACCCCCCCCACACACACACCCACACACACACACACACACATATATATATATAACATTAGAATTCATAATGATTCTTATTGGCCGAAAATACACAGGGAAAATTCGTTGTACTTGTTATTATTCAAACATTAACTGACTTTCAGTAGGAACAAAAACTATTTCTCATGAGATGGAAGCTAAGATATTTTTACTAACCGAGTGCATTCACCCATAATCATCTTCTGTACGTTGAAAGCAATCTCGCAAAACAGATCTAACTTCCGGTCTGTTTTTTTTTATTGGTTTCCAATAACCTTTGAACTTTTGTTTTTGCTAAATCAAGTGAGAAGTGAAAAATAGACAGAACCACCACATCGGAAGATAAGTCATGCGCTCACCGTCTGATTACACATCAACACACACACATATATATATATATATATATATATATATATATATATATATATACATATATACGTAGGTACGTATATACATGAATGTGTACGAACTCCTTCCTTCTCCTCTTACGTATTTGCTGCTCTTATATAAAGAAACGTGGAACACTCAAGTAAACATGTCCAAATCTATACACAAATACATGCCTATACATACGCATGGATATATATATATATATATATATATATATATATATATATATGAGAAGTAAACAAACAAACAATGTGTTTTGATATGGCTTTCTTTTAGCCGACAATTTTTGGGAGAATATGTGCTTAATTGAAGTCGTAACTAATTTTGAAAATTAATTAATTATTGATTAATGAATCAGGCAGGCTTACCTATTCAGATTTAAGGCTAAACAAATCGAGAAAAATCAATCGTTGTATGTACATTTCGGCCTATTAGGCCTCATCGGCAGGTCTTCCTTTCTATAGCTCTGCTGATGAGGCCTAATAGGCCGAAATGTACACACAGAGATTGATTTTTCTCGATTTGTTTAGCCTTACATTTGAATAGGCATGCCTGCCTGATTCATTAATTATTAATTAATTAATTTTCAAATTTAGGTACGACTTCAATTAAGCACATATTCTCCCAAATATATATATAAATATATGTATATACCATTCGTATGTATATGCATGTATATATTATATATATATATATATATATATATATAATATATATATATGTGTGTGTGTGTGTGTGTGTGTGTGTGTGTATTTGTAATGATATGCTATACAATTAAAAAGTGTTTGTAGCCATTGGTTTCAAAGCAGCGTATTAACCGCTTATCAACACGACAAAGTACCTAATTATAACTATATATAAACTCTATAAAAGATATTGAGCACTCTTTAAAAGGAAGGCCTTGTTTTATGGCACAAAACTTTGGCAAGTATATATCTCGCTCTTGCTGTAACGTGATTATGAAGGTCCGGAGATTGGGGCGGACTGCTATAGAAAGAGAGGAAGAAAGAATAAGAGAAAGTAAAGTTTTAAAAAAAGGATTAATGGCCACACAATTTGACCTAGGTATGACCCCAGATGAGAAACTGAAAACCATCCGAAAGTTTCGGGCGTTGATTGGAACCGGAAGTCACGTGGTGACGAGGAACGATGAACAAGATCGGCCACTTTTTTGCTTTCCGGCGGCGTAGAGTTCGGACAGGACTCTGGTCCCTAGAGTGGGATTACAGTAATTTAACAGTGTCCCTCTCTCTCTCTTCCTCTCTGCCTTTCCTCCTCTCCGAACAGAGCCCGAAAATAAACGCTAAGCCCTTATGACGATATCTCTCACGTGTTGTACCTTTTTTTATCGATAACGACGACCGCCGCGTAACAAATACCTTTTTAGTGTCGTGAATTTTGAGGCACGTTGACAAGACCCTCTATATAACATATATCGTTTTTGGTACCGTACCATATTACTACGTTACACTTGCTTCAAACCATTACACCGATTTGGAAGCTCCTGTTTTTACCTTAACTACCTTTTCTACATTTTGAGAATGTGAGGGTAAATCTGAAAACTCCAGCTTTGTGCCATTCATTAAGAACTCCAGAAGTCAATTTTCCGAAAATCCTTTTATTCACTCGGAAGAAGAAGCATTAAACAAACTCCTAATGATTTTTAACAAAATTTTCGGTTTACAAAAATAATGCAAATTATAAACGAAAAACAATGTTTACATTTTTCCCCGTTAAATCAATTGAAATTTAACGTAGCCAAAAACAAGTTATAACTAAGTGTTTTTTTTTTTAATTCTATGAAAAATAGATTGATTGTCCAATTTTCACGAAAATTTCCATAATTACTTACCCTTGGATGAATATATGTCTGAAATATTTTTTTTCTAAAATATATTAGGGGAAACTAGCAAATATATGCACCCTCCGGGTGCAAGTATTTATGTTTTAATGTAATAAAATATTGTATTAAATTAGAAAGGCTAATGAAACTAAATAAGAATACAGATAAAAAGATTTGAAACAGAGGGAGTATAATAAAAGATTTGAAACAGAGGGAGTATAATAAAAAATGGAACAACTGAAACTTACGCTTCCATCACTCTTGTCTTTCATTGTTATTTTTTCTAATTTAAGTATTTAGTTAAGGAAGTAAAGAATAAAATGACAGTTATTTTTTCTTGTTAATGGATTTCATTTAAGATTCATTGAAGAGATTTTTGCTTATATTCATTAGAATAAAACTAAGCAGTTAGAAATCAATAATACTAAGCACATATTTAATAAAATCACATTTTTAATATCAATATGCAAATTAGCCTTCCCGTTCACACTGTAAACCGCTATTTTGTTGTATATATAAATATAATTGCATGTTGTCAGTATGTAGACATAGTTAACAGTATTAATAATGTAAATCAATTTTATTAATAATTGAGGTTTAAATAAAAATACAATCATGGAAAATGTGATGTCAATAACTAAGGGAATAGTGATATGAGTAGTAATATAGTTTCGGTTACAGACAGAAAAACACACAATCTCCATTATAATAAGATATTTTTTATGAGGTCTACTACCCCCTGCAGGTTTCTTTGTACAACAAAGTGTCTTTGTCATTTTTTTCATCAACACCAATTTTCACCTTTGATGTGCATTATCATTAAAGATCATATTTTTGTATTATTTGGACCATTGTCCCCATTTTTTTTTAGTTATCTACACAACGTTTCGTTGTGCCCTCCGCTTCAGCTGTTTCTTTTCGGACTCGAGAACCTTCACTGGACTTCGAACCAAACCCTTTATTCAATCCACAGGGGTACATGTGTTAAGCTATGTTAAGTATTGTATGTTATTATCGACCTTGGCAAGATTTGAAACTGCAACCTAGAGATGATTGTCACTTAGAACTGTATTAAGTCAACCCTTATATTTGTTGTACCATATAACCATCTGGACAATTCAGAGGGAATTTTTTGAACTTATGATCCTAATGATCTTTTTAGGTAGAATATTTAGCTATAAACTTATGTATGATTTATACTTTGACTCATGTTGCGGATTATTATTTATTTTTTTGTATATTTTTTATATCAATACAATGTTTGAAAAGGCCTATATTTCACAAATTTAATCAGAATTTCCAAATTCAAAATGAAAATAAAATTAGAGAAATATGATAAAAGTTATATGATAAAAGTCATATGATAAAAGCCGACAGAATAAATCCAAGCTAGATTAGCACGTAAACACTACAGCGTTGCGAATGAAAGATGATAATTTTGAAAATAAAAACTGATTATTAAGGTCTTTTTTTTTTATAATTGTCTATTTTAATATAAAATTCAACAAGGTAAAGGGAGATAATTTATACGCGATGAAATATCCTAATAATTTCGTAATAATGTTTTTATTTATAATAAAATATTTTACTGTTTGATTAACAAAAAACATTTATTTGATTTATTGAGAATATTAGGTTAGCTCAGACGGTAGAGCGTTCGGCTAGAAACCACAAGGTTCCTAGTTCGATACTGGCCCTCGCCAACTCAGCGTATGAGTAGCACAGGTATCTGTGCGGTAAAGTGAGGAGCTGATGGTAGGTGTGGCGCTCCACCTCAGATACTAAAATAATCTCCTTGGTCTAGCGCTATTGAAAAGGGGATAGACTCCCTCGCTGTCTGGCTGATACCGACATTAGGCCGCCCTGACGACGACGATAGATAAGACAATTAAATGAAAAAACTATTATTAAACGTATTTTCTTCATTTGTGTTTTTTCAAGAGATGATTTTAATTTGACCTACTTATCTTTACGGATGACAGCGAAATAATTAAATTCACGATTATTTAAATTTTTAAAATCCATTGTTTTGAAAAACATTTTGTTTTGAAGAAACATATTATGTGTAATGATTTTTTAAATGTTAATTTGCAACTTTCGCCACATGGGAGAGGTTACGGTTTCAAAATCGATCTAAGCTATATGTACATGTGCCCAGAATGGACTAAAGATAAAACCATATCCCCCCCTAAGCTAGTTACAACTTAACATATAACACACAAGTTTTTTCAGGTTTTCAGGATGATCTCTTGTTAAGAACACTTTTCTTTTTAAAGCATGTAGTATATATTTGAGATATATATATATATATATATGAGGAAAAATGAGTAAAGAAAAGAAATGTAGATGGATAAAAATGAATTTTATCGATATCACTTTTAATCGATATCACTTACACATGTGTTTCGGTCTGTTTATCAAAATATATACGGATTTACTTTATTATTATTATCAAAATAATCAGATGGAGTTAAAATGATGATGATAATAATAATAGGAAAAATGCATAAAATGTTTCGTACACAGATTTTGCCGACCTTCATCAGAGTAGTATTTCAATTTTTTTTTTTTCTGTAAGTGATATTTTTTTTTTCCTCTGTAAGTGATATCGATTAAAAGTGATATCGATAAAATTCATTTTTATCCATCTACATTTCTTTTCTTTACTCATTTTTTCCTCATATTGTCGGATTCCTTTCCCATTCTCACACACACACACACACACACACACCATATATATATATATATATATATATATATATTACACTTGTCATTTTCATTTTCTATAAGAAATAGTATCGAATTTTATGCGATACATGCGTTGTAAGCGCCTTCAAGTAAAAAATTTAATATATAATAATATATATATATATATATATATATATATAGAGAGAGAGAGAGAGAGAGAGAGAGAGAGAGAGAGGAGCGCACACCTTACTTACTCCGATATTGCAGTCCAGCACGTTTGCCACTACGTCCCCTCCACCCCCTCCACCCAATAATTGATGCCGAGAAGAAATTTATTCATACTTTCCCAAGTTAAACCCAGACGACTTGAACTTGGGTCGCCGATTTTATTTCCTGATACGAAAACCATCTCCTCAAAGTATGTAACAAAAAGAGAAAACTCACTGTTTAAAAGTAAAGTCGATCAAAATCAATTCAAGAGAAATATAGATCAATGGATCAATCGATTAATCGATCAGTCGATCGATTAATGGATCGATAAATAGTTCTTATATATAATAATGTCAGATTTTTATCAGGTGCAGACACTTCAGCAAGTATCATGTATACCAGTTGAGAAATGCGCTTAGTTCAAACATAATATATCAGCATTTCCATAAAACCCTACCTCACCAAAAAGAAAAAGAAGGTAAAATAGAAATAATTGTTTTCAAAAATAAAAAAAAACAATGTCCAGAAATATTTCATTTTTTTTAAAAATATTTATCTAATTTCATTTTTTACTTTCAAAGGATGAAGTCGTAATTCTGAGCTTTCGTAGAGCGTACACTTTTGTATTAATAGATTAAATATTATATACCAATTATATATTAAATATTATATATTATATTATTATATAATATTTCAATATATAATTAATATATAACATTTAATCTATTTGAATTTTTAAAAAAATACTCCTAAAACATATTTTTCTTAAATTTTCCTTCAATCCTCCTAATATGTAATTAAAGATAATCTTTTATTTACTTATTTACTGGTCCATTTAATTAAATTAATACATTTTATTTGATTTTACAACTTAAAAAAAAAAAAGAAAAAAATTAGAGAGAAAAAAAAAGCTAAGTATATGAATTTTTCTAAGTGACCGTTTTTATTTTGAATTCAACATAGCTACTTTGTTGTAATATCCACCGGAAGCTAACCAGACAATATTGGATACATATACATGCATAGGGGTTAAAACATTCGTTCTCAACAGATATTCCCAAAATAAGAAATTACAGTTATTCGCCTATTTCATTCATAACATAAAGAAAAAAGAAAAGAGGAGAAAGAAAAAAGAGAAGAAGAGGACAATATATATATATATATATATATATATATATATATATATGACCACACAAAAAAAGACTGAAACACGTACATTTCTGATAACCATCTCTGAAGATGAAGTTCTACTTTGAAATCGATAAGACAAAAATAACATCTTTTTGTTTTTATTTTTATATGCATTGTAATTGCCTTCAAATCACTAATATATTATAACATACTTAACAATGCTTCAAGTAAATTACCAATTACTTATATATATATTATATATATTTATATATATTATATATATATATATATATATATTGCTGTAGATCCAACTAGATAAAAGTACATATTTCATGATAAAAAAGATCTGAAAATTGGTTGAATTTTGTTTTCTTTCTATTTATTTCAGTTGGTGTGACACGTGTTTCGGATTTTTAAAAATCGTCTTCAAGATAATACAATTATGGTTTGTGTTGTGGCGTATATATAATATATATATATTATATATATATAATATTATGTATGTGTGTGTGTGTGTGTGTTGTGTGTGCGTGCGTGCGTGTGTGTGTGTGTGTGCGTGCTTATTTGTGAAAATGTAGTTAAAGTGTACATACGCAGCCATAAATTCATGTCTGTAACCAGAGAAAGGACAATGCTTGTATTGTTAAGCAAAGATTAATCGAATATGTCACGTGCGTTCAATTGGTCTTTTTAACGCAAACACAAAAATGCCTTCAAGTAACAAAGAGTTGACTATCAGATAACACAGCGCGTTATTTGCATTTCAAAGTTCAGTGGCACACGTTTGTTTTCAACGCTTAACATTAAAACAAATGCAATTGACAAATTATCGTTTGATGTTTGATTTTGGTTTGCTGAACGTAATAATGTGACTGAAGTTAGATTTCGCTTACTAGGATATCGCAGTATATCACGTTAGCCGACACAGTAATAAGCGAGTCGAGCTTCAGTCGCGCTATTACATTCCCTTCCAGACTCTAATATGAATGTTCTCTGGGGGGCACAGTTAAGTCCGACGCTTTTACTCTCCCAGCAATGTTGCACTCTTCTCACCAACACTATCAAAATATCTTGTCTCTCGTCCACTCGTCGCCACAGCCAAAATGCTACTGCAAGCTTTCCTCCCGGTTTTGTGGGGGCTGGTCAATAAATACACAATTACAGTGTTCATCCGGGCTCCTTACTCTGACCTGCCCGTGCAGCAGGTGCGACACTAATCAGCACGCGTCAATCCTTCACACCCGGGCCACTCTGGATAGTTTACCAATTCCCATGCGTCAGGCAACGACTCACGATCAGGAGAATGCGAGTTCAATCTCCCCACTCGCCTCTGATCTCATTCTGCATGCCAAACACAGTTGTGCACGCTTCGAACTACTACGTTCGTGGATTCTCTCGCCACACAGACTAATGCCATTGGGAAAGGTATGAGCCCCTCATTCCACAGGTATAGGTTAAATAGTACGTCTATTGTTCTTCTGTAAGTGTGTCTTTGGCATTCAATAATCCACGAACGTTGATATGTCATTAAACAAAAGAAACTTGAGAACTTGGGATTCTCTAATTAAGGACAAAGCAATAAATGAATTAATTACCACCTTTAGAAAAAACAAATAGAAATAAGCTTGTCTGAATTTTCAAGAAGAGTCTTAATGATACGTATTTAGATTTGTCATACTGTTTCTTCATCTTTATTGTTATATGCACAACGTTTCAGACGATGTATCCTCCGGAATATTTCAGTTTTTCTAGTCGAACTCGGGAGCCTTCATGTCCTAACCAGTAGTCTTCACGTAACTTCTAATTGAACCTTTTATCAAGTTGTATACATGGCGCAACAGACATAAGGGTTGGGTTAATACAGTTCTAAGTGACAATCATCTGGAGATTGTAGGTTCAATCCTGACCAAGGGCTATAATAACATAGAATACTTAACATATCTTAACACTTGAGCTCAGTTGTAGTTAACGGTATTAGAACAGTCTACCAAAATAAAATGAATAATGAGTTCGGTTCGAAGTTCCCTGAAGTCTCCGGATTAGAGAAGGGGGCTCTGGAAATCGACGAGTAGGTTACCGAGTTCGACAAGAAACGCCTGAAGAAAGCTAAAAGGCATATTGGCCCAAATCCTGTGTATATAACAATAAAGACGAGGACAGTAAAGCGAAAAATCAAAATAATACAAAGAAATAAACTTCCAGAAAACGTTCTATATCTACAATAGTTAACTAAATATATACTTGCATTCCTTCATTTGGGAGAATACAAGAATTTGCTCAATATCAATCAAGTTGAATATAGAGAGGGACGATCTGCCTGGCATGAAAATCAGCTTAAACACAGAAAAAATGATTGACATTCCTCTTCCAGTGCGAACATAAGAATGAGTTTACGAAAGTCATATTTTAATTGGGCTCTGAAAAGAACGGTGGCAATGGTGATCTGTCTGTTAAATAAATTTAATTTGATATGAATGTTGTGAAATAATAAAGATCTCTAATCAAAGTCTTGTATTATTTCTTGTGAGATAATAAAGATCTCTAATCAAAGTCTTGTATTATTTCTTGTGAGATAATAAAGATCTCTAATCAAAGTCTTGTATTATTTCTTGTGAGATAATAAAGATCTCTAATCAAAGTCTTGTATTATTTCTTGTGAGATAATAAAGATCTCTAATCAAAGTCTTGTATTATTTCTTGTGAAATAATAAAGATCTCTAATCAAACTCTTGTATTCTTTCTTGTGAAATAATTAAGATCTATAATCAAAGTCTTGTATTATTTCTTGTGAAATAATAAAGAGCTATTCGAAATGTACTTTAGAAAAAGAGAAATTGACCGCTTCTATGCATTGAATAAATATCTAACATAAACTCTTATATGCTGGGTCTCGTCGTGGTGTAATGGTTAACCTTCATAAAGAGTTGTGCGTTTGTTTGCCATGAGGGAACTTTGAAGAATACGATCGGAACTTAATCATATAGATACTAGGGTTTGACATGTTAAGTGACCACTTAATACCCGGGTCACGAAACGCTCAACCACCTGGATACTGTCCTCAAGCATTACAGATTGCCAACCAAGACCAGCGGTGGTGGTGGTAGGATTCTTACTCCTACGCAGAAATGGAGTTGGCGTATTTTTCAGCCCCCGCGAATATCAATTGAAATGCCATAGAGTTATACTATTCATATTTACCTTCTTATTCCATATAAGCATATCTTTAGAAACCTTTTATACTCAATTGACACCTGTTTTTTTTCTTCTTCTTCTTCTTTATATCAAACTTAGAGCTACAAGTCAGAGAATACGTTTTACGATAGTGTCAAATAATATGAAAAATATAACGAAGATAACGAATTGAACTTTTTGATATAAGCATGGCAACTGATAAACGGAAAATATTCATTGAATAATGTTTTAAAAAGATGATCTTTTTATTTTGAATATCAAAATCGAATATAAACAAAAGAAATTTTGTTTCCGAAGAAAAGATAGCGAAATAGAAAGTTTCAAGATAGAGCTGAATTAAAACAGAAATAAATAAAAAATGTCACCATTAATGGTATAGATTATTCCTTTCCCAAAGTTTTACTTGTCAGATATTAGTAATATAAAAACCCACAGAAATCAAGATAAACTTTAATATCAGAAATGTACACGTCAAGAATACAAACATGTTTTATAACATGAACTTTACAAAAACAGTGTATAGTTTAGAAGCCATAGTTATGCATATGAGCAATGATATTCTCGCTCAGATCACAATTACAGTGGTACCTTGACTTACGAATTTAATTCGTTACGTTCCTATCTCAATTACCTCGTATATCAGATCAATTTTCCTCATTGAAATAAACTGAAATGCCATAAATCCGTTCCAGTCCCACTAAGAAAAACTACTTTTTTTTGTTGTGATTTTTTTTACGTATATACACTAAGTCACAGGTACAGTTGTACCGTGACTTACGAATTTAATTAGATGGCTCCTAACTCAACTTCCTCGTATATTAGATCAATTTCCATCGTTGAAATAAACCGAGATACCATTTATATGTTCCATCCTAAAAAAAATATTGGTTACGTTTTTGTAAATAAGAAAAATAGTACTATTGTATAAAAATATAAAATATTATGTGATGAATCATGTACTGTAATATGTTTTGATTCTAATTTTTTATGAATGATATTTTTTGTGTAATGAATTTTACACTTTAATATTTTTAGTGGACTTTTTAATATAAGCGCATCTGAAGCTCGTTTGTACCTCAAAAAGTCGACCCTGTGACAACTCGTAAGTCGGAAAATTCGTTGGTTGAAGCACTCGTAAGTCAATGTACGACTGTATATAAGTTTTAAGCCAATAAAATATATTAAATTAGAAATATTAACGGAACGAAATGACGCATATACAAAGATTTCACTTATTCATCTTTCACTTTAATTGATTTCTATATAAAATTATAGATGGGATTGATTTCAATAAGATTCAGAATAAACTAATAATATTAGGAGTCAATAACACCAATTAAAATAGAACGAGAAGATAACACATTATTTCAAATTGATGGTTTGAGGAGTAGCTCTGCTACAATACGAGATATATATATATATATATATATATATATATATATATATATATAATATTATATATATATATATATATATATATATATATATATATATATATATATATAATTGATAATTGATAATTGAATCATGTTACCACGACCAGACAACTTGGCAAACACCATATATATATATATGCCTCGGTGGCGGCAGAATCTCCATAGAGGACTGTACATGTCAGAAGTCACCCTGATACAACATCATGAAGCTAAGAGGTCATAAGAAAGCAACGGCAACAAAGCATCGGAACATCATCATCTACAGGGACAATCTACAAATGCAAAATCTGTGGTCGAGAATGTTTCTCAAACATATGACTTCATAGTCACAGGAGGCGCTGCAACCTCAGGGGCACACAAAAAACTTTTATCATAGTCTTTCGAGACTGAATTGCCAATGATGATTATAGTATTATAAATAAATTAATTCTTTGCTTCATCAGTCTGATTTAATATATATTTATAATATAATATATATATATATATATATATATATATATATATATATGAAAATTATAAAAATATATTCATTTAACAATATTGTGTATTTCTGACCCTTTTTTATATTATATATATATATATATATATATATAATATATATTATATCCTTCTCTCTCTCTCTCTCTCTCTCTCTCTCTCTCTCTCTCTCTCTCTCTCTCTCTCTCTGTGTCTGTGTCTGTGTCTCTCTGTCTCTCTGTCTGTGTCTCTGTCTCTGTATTTCTCTCTGTCTCACTTTGTCTCTTGTCTCTCTGTGTCTCTGTTCCTATATATATATATATATATATATATATATATATATATATATATATATATATAGTTTCTTTCCGTAGTTAGGGTCTTTCCATGTGTGTTTTAACCAAGCTGATGTAGGTAGACCATAAGGAGAGCTCAATGTGCCTAATACCAGTGAGTAAAAGGACAGAGCAAGAAATTTAGTAAATGAAGAAAAACTCTAAACTTGCTTCATTACAATAATTTATTTCAACCGTATTAATACGGCATCTTCAGGTAATCATAAGAACATGACTCTTGTTATTACCTGAAGATGCCGTATTAATACGGTTGAAATAGATTATTGTAATGAAGCAAGTTTAGAGTTTTCTTCGTTTACTATATATATATATTATATATATATATATATATATATATATAGAGAGAGAGAGAGGAGAGAGTGAGAGAGAGAGAGAGAGAGAGAGAAAGAGAACAGAGAGAGAGAGAGAGTGACAGAGAGAGAGAGAGAGAGAAGAAAGAGAGTTACAATACAGTATGTTTCTATACATTGATTAAATATATATAGAGAGAAAGATAGATAGATGAATGGTTAAAAGAAGAACAACATTACTGGATGAGTTATAGCGGATATCCAAGAAGATGATAGTCTGACATTGATCAAGTAAGACGGGATAACCTGGTGGATGATGTATGGTGTCAGAAAACACGAAACGTCAAATGACGTCAGGTGGACATCTCTGTCGAATTGTCCTTTCGCATTAAGATATATATTTAGAAAAGATGGATATGAAGATACTCAGATAGATAGATAATTAACAAACCAAAGTTGATAGATATATAGGGATAAATAAATATATATACATATAGATATAAACAATGTACCGACGAAAGATAGGTATAACTGAACTTAAGATATTAAGATACGGAAATGGCTATATATAAACAGACTAAGATACACACACACACACACACACACACACATATATATATATATATAAATATATATATATATATATATATATATATATATTTGTGAATAGTGTCTTGTTTGATAGGATTCAACCAAAATTGAGGACTCAAACATGCATATAAAGTATAATCTGCGTTATTCGGACTATTGTCCCCATCTTCATTGGTATTTGTACAACGTTTCGGCCGATAAGCCCTCCGGCCTTCTTCAGGTATTTCTTCTCGGACTCGGGAATCTTCTCGAACTCGGGAACCTTCTCGGACTCGGAGGGCATATCGGCCGAAACGTTGTACAAATAACAATGAAGATGGGGACAATAGTCCGAAATAACGCAGATAATACTAATATTCAAGCCTCATCTCAAACATTCAGAGATATGCATATAAAGATTTTGTGTATATAGATATAAGTATTAGTGCATATGCATACTTTTACATATACGTAGTATGTAATAAATAAATGAATATATGAAAATCTTAATTCATCAGGAATCAAACTAAAGAGGCGAAGGTAACTGAAATAATTTTTCCAGATAGATCAAGGTTTTCATATATATATATATATTAATATATATATATATATATATATGTGTGTGTGTGTGTGTGTGTGTGTGAGAGAGAGAGAGAGAGAGAGAGAGAGAGAGAGAGAGAGAGAGAGAGAGAGTGTGTATTGAAAAATAAATAAAGGGGAGAAAATGTTGAATGGATAAAGATATCCATTCAACATTTTCGCTCCTTTATTTATTCATTTTTCAACACACACATACACACACACACACACACACACACACACACACACACACACACACACATATATATATATATATATATATATATATATATATATATATATATATATATATATTACCTGACCAATGCGTTTAGCAGGAAACCATTGGTTGTAAATATTGTTCCCGTGTAAATAAATAAATGCTAAACCTTTTATTTGTTCATTTTCATATATATATATATATATATATATATATATATATATATATATATATATATATATATTCAATATTTTATAATTCAATATATAAAAAAAAGAAGGTCTGCAAAATGTATTTTGTTCTCAGAAAAAACATTTTTAATTCTTTTTGTTTTACATATGCAACACGTGTTTCAGATCTTCTAGTATCTTCTTCAGGCTTTGATTGATAATATGAAAATGAATTTTATATGCATGTGTATATATATACATACACATGAGTATTTCACCTCCCCTTCCTGTTTTTGTGGGGGTGGAATGGAATTTCATTTTTAACATTAGTCTTTTAAACAGGTGTTTTTGTTTTTTGGGTTGTTTACTAATAAAGTCATTAGCTGAATTTTTATATCTTTTTTTATTATAACTTTTTTTATTTTTATTACTTTTTCTTTGGGTTGTCTTGATAAAGTTCATATAATATATATATATATATATATATATATATATATATATATATATATATATATACAGATAGATAGATAGATAGATAGATAGATAGATCCCTGAATTTAAACACCAACTAACTAAGAGGGTTGACCTCACAGGAACCGTGAGTACTTGAAAACAAAATTAGTGTTGCGTTTCAGTCGTACTGGGCTGAATCAGATACACTCTGATCCAGCTGCCGTTTTACAACAAATATTTTCAATTTCTCATTTCAACGTACAAAGACATCATTTTCATGGCTTAGATCTATCTAAATAAGATGTAGTAGTTTTCTTTCCTTCAATAATGAATTGCACATTGACGCAATTTGTTACTAAAATTCCCAATCACGATCTGTTGTACCTCAGATCTAAAGATTTCAGCAGGTAACACCGAGCGACCACAGTTTGTATCCCAAATGACGAGGCTTTTTGGCGGGAATGGCGAATCGTATTTCAATCGGCTTCAATTTCCAAACTTTTCAATGAGGAATTCTTCGATCGTTTCGTTTAGAAACTGGTTTCTTTGTAAGATTTGCAAGTATGGCGCCGAAATCGATATTTCTCAATTCCAATATGGACCTGCAGGTTTTCTCGATGGGAGAAAAAGCCGTAAGGAAAACCGTTCTTAGATTACTCTGGTCAGAATACAAAATTGTTGTTATTTATTTATTTATTTATTCAGTACTGTGACAAAATCTTGTTTTCAAAACCTGAAAATCCAAATACCCCGTACTAATTAATGTTCTATATAAGGGATATCAATAATTATTTATTCAGTTTCTCATGAATTAATGTTGTCTTTTGTATCAGGCTTACAAATACACGTTTTATCACGTTCGAGAATTTAAATTCATCTAATTACTTCCAAGATTATGTAAATTATTGTAGTTTTAAAATTCAAATAACCCCTATTTATGATACTTTATATAATATATATATATATATATATATATATATATATATATATATATATATATATATATATATCATCATTGGCAATTCAGTCTCGAAAGACTATAATAAAAGTTTTTGTGTGCACCTGAAGTTGCTGCGCCTCCTGTGACTATGAAATCCGATGTTTGAGAAACATTCTCGACCACAGATTTTGCATTTGTAGGTTGTCCCCGTAGATGATGTTCCGATGCTTTGTGCCGTTGCTTCTGTGACTTCTGACATGTACAGTCCTCTATGGAGATTCTGCCGCCACTGAGGTCGGTCTTGAGCCAGATTTTCCCAACTTTATATATATATATATATATATATATATATGTGTGTGTGTGTGTGTGTGTGTGTGTGTGTGTGTGTATGGGTTGAGGAATCCTGAATTAGTGTTCGATCCGTGTGTGCGTACCCATTTAATTTCAGAATATTTGTGATTTTGTGTGTATGGAAAACCGTGATCAATTAAAATGCACTTCCAGTTTTATTTCACCACCACTAACCCCACCGTCATCACTACCAGAGCGGAAGCCACCAGGGGCGACCAAGACGAACAGCGTGGACGACTAAAGACAAACCAATTAACACGCCGACACATGAAACACAGAAAAGCACTCGCACATAACAAACAAATGAGTAGCGGCAACAAAGAAGAAAGGAGATCACTGAGAACGACCACCCACACCCTACCCAACGAGGTCACAACGGATTATGCTACTAGCTCCGAAAACGAGTATAAATAAGATGCCAGGAAGTCCAAACCAGCTTGTCTAACGGTTCTGAAGAAGAGGCACAAATGGCCCCGACGATTTAACGAAATAAAACGAAACTTAACATTAAAAAACCGAGTTTCTTATATTTCATACCTAATGCTCCATACTAAATCCCAAACAATATTTATTATAACCCTAATAATATATATATATATATATATATATATATATATATACACCCCACACACACACACATATATATATATATATATATATATTTGGAGGATATGTGCTTAATTGAAGTCATACCAAATTTTGAAAATAAATTAGTTAATAATTAATGAATTTAGGCGGGCATATATGTTCAAATGTAGGGCTAAACAAATCGAGTAATTTTCAAAATTAGGTATGAAATTAATTAAGCACATATCCTCCAAAAATTGTCGGCTAAAAGCCATATCAAATAAACGCATTATTTGTTTACTTACTCTCGTATATATATATATATATATATATATATATATAATATATATATATATATTATATATATATAATTAGAGAGAGAGAAAGAGAGAGATAGAGAGATAGGATAGTGTAGACATAGTCAATGGGTTTGGTAATTATCATACTTTGCCTTTGTGATGATATATATGCTCAATAAATGTAGATTAAACATTTTATCTGTATCTCTTAGTAACATGATTTTTTTCTATCTACCCCTTATCAATTTTTGAATAAACTTGGTTTTATCCGAATTTGAATTTCTTTTCTTCTTAACCATTCTGACAATAAATCTATGTCGATTAGGATACAGTATGGATCGGAAATACCTAATAAACTACTTCGAACTTGTATCACTTTTGCCTAACAAAACAATTTTTCCGCAACAGCTAACCGCTTGAAACATATATATATATATATATATATATATATATATATATATATATATATATCTTATCATAATGGAGATTGTGTGTTTTTCTGTCTGTAACCGAAACTATATTACTATTCAAGTAACAATTCCCTTAGTTATTTACATCACATTCTACAGGATTTTATTTTTATTTAAACCTCGATTATTAATAAAATTGTTTTACATTATTAATACTGTTGGCCTTATCTACATACTAATAACATACAATTGTATTTATATATACAACAAAATAGCAGTTTACAGTGTGAATGGGAAAGCTAATTTGCATATTGATATTAAAAATCTGATTTTAATAAATATGTGCTTAGTATTACTGATTTCTAATTGTTTGATTTTATGTTAATGAAAATTATCTAAAATCTCAGGGATAAATCTTAAAAGAAATCCATTAACAAGAAAAAAATAACTGTAATTTTATTCTTTACGTTACTGTTTTAATAGATCATGGAAATGATGTTATGTTATGGGGCTGACGTGGAAGCATGAGAGTGACCCGATATGTAAATTAGAACGGAAAGTTTTAAGCAAGAATGTTGAATTAGAGGAGAATGGAAAAGTTTTAATGATAATTCAGCAAAGACACTTGGCATGGTTTGACATGGCCTACTTATATAAATACTTTATATTTTAGGGTAATATCAATGACATACTCAAATTAATCCAAAACTTGGAGACTAAGAATTTCCCATGAAACATGATTTTAAGGAACTACAATTTTAGACATCCTCATAAAAAAATGATCGAATTATCACATATATTTTCGTAAATCCAGAGACACACAAGAATATCTACATTTTAATAGACATCACCCCCAAAACTGCATAAAGATTCCACACTAACACGTAGTATCTGCATTATGCGTGATCACCAACAAAAAACCCCGAAAGATCCTTTTAGAAAAACTACACAAAACCCACTAGAACAACTACTTTATCTCTCTCTCTCTCTCTCTCTCTCTCTCTCTCTCTCTCTCTCTCTCTCTCTCTCTCTCTCTCTCTCTCTCTCTCTCTCTCTCTCTCTCTCTCTCTGTAAGTTTCCTTATTATAAACATATTAATGTGTATGCGTGATTGTAATGTTCAATGACGTATTTTTTCAGTGTTATTAGTTGACGCAAAACACATATATATATATATATATATATATATATATATATATATATATGTGTGTGTGTGTGTGTGTGTGTGTGTGTGTGTGTGAACGTTCTAATAATTACATTAATATAAATCATGTTAGATTGATATAGAATTTATAATATTGTTTTAGAGTTCATTTTAACTAAAATCATTCTTTATTCCCAATGTTTTATAAAAACACATCTCAGTTTTGGATTGTTTGTTTAAATACATATCAAACTGTGTGGGTCATTTAATATATTGAACGCTCTTTACTTATAGATATTGCAAACTACATTATAATATTATTATCAATATATATATATATATATATATATATATATATATATATATATATATATATATGAGGTAAAGTAAAAGAAAAGTGGACAAAAATAATAACTCAAACAAGTAAAGGTAGGAGAGAAATATGTATTCCTTCTTTACTTAATATTTCTCTCCTACCTCTACTTGTTAGAGTCGTTATTTTTTGTACACTTTCCTTTTACCTTACCTCATGCTGTCAGATTTTACTCCAACCCTCCTATCTTCATATGTATATATATATGATTATGGTCATTTGCTTTAGAAGCATTGTTGAGTAAAGTATATTATTTATGTTTTTGCTTGAAGGCAGTTACAATGCGTATATCGTATAAAATTCGATAATTAATGAAAATAATCATAACAAGCGAACTCGGTAAATATTGCCTACTACGTAGAACATCGTACAGGAGCCGTTTCAACTTAATATATATATATATATATATATATATATATATATATATATATATTATAATTAAAAGGTCAGCAAAGTAGTTTGAATGTTTTATTCTATTCATTTCGATTTCATAGTAGGCGTATCTTCAGATGTTGATACGTAGCAAACAATACACTTGTAACTCTTTAAATGGATTTACATAAACATCGACTTTTCATATAAAATTTATCAAGATTTGCTGATATTTATACTCAGCGATACGGCGCCATATATTTTTTTCTTAAAGCGGCGATGGCTATTTTATGTATAAAAAGCAACCTTATATCTTTTCCTGTCCAGACCGGAAGAATCAAGAGATCAACCGGAAGTTATCTGCGCCATTTTGTCTGTCTCTTGACTTAAACATTAGACACTCATCTCTATTCTTTTTCTTCTTTTTCTTTGTGCCTTCAGATCATTTCATATGTCATCCGATACGTTCTTTGCCCTCAGCAACTTTCTTATTCGTTTTCATTTCATCAGAGACCGTTTATCATTTAGTTTCATTTATTTCGTTTTTACGTTTTTTCTCTCTCTATGCTCCTTCTTCGTTATCAAGTTGTTGTTTTTTTCTTTCGTTCTGTCTATCCTTCTACTCTTTTCTATTTCCAACTTCTATATCTTTTCCACTTTCTTTGCATTTTTCCATCTTTCTTTGATAATGTAGTTTAAATTAAAGAATAGTCTTTGTTTATTTCAGTATCTTTTCCGCAATTCGCTTGACCTTTGTCAGTAACTGAAAAGGTATGCGGCGGCATGGGTTAAAGCTGAGTGACTCCAGATTCCCCGGGCAAAACGAAAAGGTCATATATCTCTCTCTATTTCTCCTCTCTCTCTATTTCTCTCTCTCTCTCTCTCTCTCTCTCTCTCTCTCTCTCTCTCTCTCTCAATATATATATTGGAAGCGCGTGGTGTAATGGGTAAAGTCATAGGAAATGGACTCGTCGCCCCGAGTACAATTCCTGGACATGGTAATTGCATTTCACTTAGCGCTAATAACCTTGAGAAAGGGTAGGAATCCTACTCTCCCTCCACCTACGGGTAAATAGTAGGACAGACTGGGATCTTTAACATTCGTTAACCAACCGGTTTTGGAGAAGGAAAATTCTGATTTCAAACCTGCTGAACTCCGCTTAAGAAATTGACCTTTTGTCGCATCTGCTCATGCGGAAGGGTTGGAATATATATATATATATATATATATATATATATATATAATGAGAGAGAGAGAGAGAGAGATAGAGAAAGAGAGAGGGAGAGAGAGAGGGGGGTGAAAATAGCAAAGCCGATAAACTGACTCTTACCAAACGTCGTTGACTTTATGTCTTTACAACCCTAACTTAATATATATGCTCTATCAATTATATTGAGCACACTTTAGTTATAGAAATAGCAAAGTCCATGATCAATATTAGCATTAAAGTTAAGATATTTGAAATACATATATAATACATCTATATATATTTATATATATATATATCAATTTTATAACTAATATTGATAATGTAGTTTGCTATACATATAAGTAAAATGTTCTCATATATATATATATATATATATATATATATATGTGTGTGTGTGTGTGTGTGTGTGTGTGTGTGTGTGTTTCTCTCTCTGTCTGTATAAAGATGGTTGTAGATCAATGACAGAAAAGGTCTGTAGAGTGGTTGAATGTTTTATTCTATTTGTTTCAATGTCACAGTAGGTGTATTTTAGATCTTCATCCTTAGCTTAGATATGGCACAAGGCCGGAAGTATGGAGCGCCCAGTGACAATCGAACTCACAAACAATGGTCGGCAAATTCCGCTTGCTAACCATTACACCACATTGAGATATAGTTATTTGCTAAGCTTAGCTCAGATGCGGACAAGGCCAGAAGTGTTGAATCGATGGTCTGCTAATCTAGCTTGCTAACCATTACACCACATTGATATAGCTAAGCTAGCTCAGATTTACAAGGCCAGAAGTGTGGGGCACCCAGTGAGAATCGAACTCACTAACAATGGTCTGCTAATCTAGCTTGCTAACCATTACACCACATTGAGATATAGTTATTTACTAAGCTGAGCTTAGATGTGGCACAAGGCCAGAAGTGTGGGGCACCTAGTGAGAATCGAACTCACTGATAATGGTTTGCGAGTCTAGCTTGCTAACCATTACACACATTGAGATATAAGGTGTGTGCTAGACGCCCGCTTTCACTTATAGACTCGGCAAGTACCATGTGATCTTGGCGTCATATATATATATATATATATATATATATATATATATATATATATATATATATATGAAGAACATATTTTCAAAAATATAAACAAACACAGGAATTAACGGTTAATAACATTTTATTCACACATTCACTATACAATTAACATTTGTCATTTTTCTCCCGCACATCAATTTCTATAACAGTGTCCTGATGATGGTTTAATACCAAAATACTTAAATATAGACACATAAAATAAATCATTGCTCTGATCATAACATCCTGTGTTTGTTATATGTTTTGAAAATATTTTCTTCACATATTGTCGGATTATTTCCATATATATATATATATATATATAAATGGATAACCAAATTCAATACACTTAAAAATGGTTTGAATACTGACCTCGGTATTTTAAAAACATACAAATACTTTCACACATCCCACACCACAATCATTATAACCCCGCCCCCCAAAAAAAAAATGCAGAAAGTCCACGTAAATGTGTATTTGAGTCTAAAACACGGCGAGAAGCCAAAGGCTAATGATGTGACGTAATATCATATTTTCATTTTTATTTTTTCCATCTTTTTTCATTTTATTTTTCACGATCAAAGTCATGCCGGATTTCAAACGATTACCATGATCGATTTCGAGTGAGTTACGTCACACAATTTCGAACGAAAAATACCGGCTAAAAAAATTGCCAAATCCTTTCACTTCATTTATTTTTTTGTTCTCATATACAGCATTTCATTTTTCTCCAGATCGTCTCATATATACATTGAAAAAGGGTGAATGTTCACCCGAAATATCGGAATTGATCAAACCAGGAACAGAACAACAATTGAATATAAAATTCTGATTTTTGTCCTGTTTTTTTTACCCCTAAAAAAAAACATCGTTCACAAGAATAAAGTTTATACATAACATACATCTCTCTCTCTCTCTCTCTCTCTCTCTCTCTCTCTCTCTCTCTCTCTCTCTCTCTCTCTCTCTCTAAACCAAAATGTTCTCTCTCTCCTTGCAGTGCTACTTAAAGTTTATAGATAGTCGTGTAATCTATTGGTACAGTATTTCCATATAATATAGCAAGTGTAAGTAGAGCAAATAATAAAGATGAGTCAGACGTAATGCTCTTCTATATATATATATATATATATATATATATATATATATATATATATATATATGATACGTGTGTGTGCGTGCGTGTGTGTATATATATATGTATGTGTGTGTATGTGTTTTCATTTTTCGTATTATAAAGGAAAATCTTTTATGCAAAGAGTTAAAATCTTGAAAACTTTAATTTACCATAACATATTGTAAAGGTGTTTGACGGAAGAATACCTTTCTTTGGTAATATCCCTATCCTTATTGAGCGTAAAATGTTTATTGCTTCCTTTCTTAAATAAACACATTTTCTTCTTTTCCTTCTCCGATATAAAAACAAAGACCTGCAACCTCCACACTTGAAAAACTAATAACAGTGAAAGAAATGTTTCATTTGGTATGCAATTACTCCAAGGAAATCCTAGGAATCTTTGAATTAGTTTCGTTAAGAAATATCTAATTACGCCTTGGCTATTTCCATTTCCTTAGTAATTTAACTCTTGTATTGCCACGACTTTTTTTAAGTGGATGGCTTCGGCTAGTTTGAATTGTGATTCTTGTATTCATTCCTATTTACAAATGGATAAAAATGGCGTCATTTGACTTCAAATTATTTGACAATTTAATTCGGAAACATTTATTGCAATGATAAATAGGAAAAGAAAATGATTTCCTTGATCCAGTTTCTTCCTTGTAAAGAAATAATGCCAAGATAGAGTAAGAATAGGCTATGGTTTTATTTTTGGAAAATTTTGAAATTAAAAAAAAAAAAATCAGGTGGGATTGATATTATTCCAGCTTCTTCATCATAGATGAAGTTTCATGTCTATCAAAACCCTTTATGTCAAAAGGCCAAAAACGGATGTTATAACAAAAGTAGTAACACATACACACACACACACACACACACACACACATATATATATATATATATATATATATATATATATATATGTAAAGTAAATGGAAGTGAATCCGACAGTATGAATTAAACATTCTCGAAGAAACAAACACATGATGTTATAGTTCGCTGACAGATATCTGTTTCGACCATTTATTAAAGCGCGTCTTTCCATCACAAATATTTCGCTCTTGATGAAGACCGCTTTAATAAATGGTCGAAACAGATTTCTGTCAGCGAACTATAATATTATTTGTTTGTTTTTTCTAAAATGTTTAAATTATATATATATATATATATATATATATATATATATATATATATATATATATATATTATGTGTGTGTGTATGTATGAATATGTGTGTCTGTGTGTCTGTGTATGTGTATGCGCGCACGTGTGTGTTGTGTAAATAAGAAAATATTCAGAGTTTGTATTTTTATATTTTATGTATCCATAAATTCTTTATATATGATATATTTTGCTTTATATATATATATATATATATATATATATAATATATATATATATATATATATATATATATAAAGCAATATATAATATATAAAGAATATATGGATATATATGAAATATAAAATTACATGCTCTGAATATTTTCTTATATATATTATATATATATATATATATATATATATATATATATATATATATATATATATAGAGAGAGAGAGAGAGAGAGAGAGAGAGAGAGGGGAGAGAGAGAGAGAGACCTGTCGTTTTAATTATTATGGTCGTAGGAAACGGAAAAGGCAACACGAGTTCAAATCCCGGACAAAGATATTTGCATTTCTTATTACCGAGGGGAAATGAACCCATCTATTCTCCCTACAGCTATGGCTAAATATTGGGACAGACTGTGATTATCTAAATTTTATTTTTTAATTATCTTCATGTACATAAATACAATCTCTATTATTTTTGCTCAAAGACCAAGCCCTGGTAATATATATATATATATATATATATATATTATATATATATATATATATATATATATATATATATGCGTGTGTGTGGGGGGGGTTAATAATCGTTTGCAGATCTATTACTACTGAATAGCGAGTTCGATCCTCGCAGGATGACTCATAAAAATCACCATGTAAAAAAGATCCTATGTTAATCCGGCCTGGTGTGAGGTCAAGGAATTTTTTTCGTCAGTGAGGAGGGAATGCCATAACATAATGATATATTAAGACATTTTAATTCAATAATTAACAATATCTTTTAAGATAAGATATAAATGGGTCGATTTGTTAAATTTATATTTCAAGTAAAAAATATGAAAAAAATCAAATAAACTATCTAAATTTAAGATAATTCTTTAATTTAATTTTTTTTTTGTACAATGAAATATTTAGGTACAACTTTGAATCAGTAAAAACATGAAAACAAAAAATGAAAAGTAAAAATCTTCTTGTCGTAACTTGTTTTTTGGCTACGTTAAAATTCAATTGATTTAACGGTATAAAAAATGAAAGCATTGTTTTTCAATCATACTTTTCATTATTTCCGTGAGCTGAGAACTTGAATACTTCAAACGACAAATTAAAAAAAAAATTACACTCGTGATGCCCTGGACATGGCTAGGAAGGGGAAACTTAAGGAGAAAAACTATTATTAGGTAGCAAAAATAACGGCATAGGAAGTAATCATGTCACATCTAAAATCAATAATACACAAGAGAATATCAAATATAGGCTCGCGGAAAGAGATAGAGGAAACAGTTAATCACATAAGTGAATTCACTAAACTCGCATAAAAGTAATACAGGTACGAAAATGATTGGGTGGGAATGGGAGATCCACTGGTAATTGTGAAAAAAACAAACTGATAACCATGGATACAAATGATAAACGCTCAAACCAGGCGTAAAGTGTAATGGTTATCGTCATTGGAAATGGACACGACGAGACTAGTTCAAATCATGGACGAGTCTGCTGGTATTTTACAGCGCTAATACCCTTGGGAAAGGTATGAATCATACTATTCTCTCTCTCCAGCTATGGGTAAACAGTAGGACAGACTGGTCTCTTTAACCTTTGTTAGGTATGGAAACCGTTCTAGGAGTAGGAAAACTCTGAATTCAAGCCCGTTAAACCCCACTTAAGAAATTGACCTTATGTCACATCCTGCTCATTTGGAGAGGTTAAGTAAATATATACGCCCAAACCAGAATCTATCCAAGAAAATAAAACGCACATAATTCTCTGAGATTTTAAAGTAAAAAACAACAACAGAGCATCTAATTCCGGACAGAAGAACTGATCTAGCGTTAATTAACAAGAAGAAAAAAATGTCAACAAGTGGAATTTGCTGTCCTAGCAGACCATAGAGTGTAATTTTAAAAAAAATGAAAAACTGTATAAATAACTTTACTTGACAGAGTGCTGAAATGGGTTTCTAATATCCAAGTGACCAATGATATTCGGAGCGCTTGGAACAATCTTAAATAATCTAGAAAAGGGTTTATTTGTCTCATACCCCACCTGTATGGACTGGGCACAAGGCTCCGTTTTAACGTGGGCCCACCCACAAGCCGAAGCTAATGGGTGGGAGAGAACAAAAATTGCGTCGATCCCATCGGCATTCCCCCCTAAAGGGGGGGAGCCTCAGGCGCTGGGCAATAAACCCAGCCCTGCCCGCAAAGGGGCAGGTATTGCCTGGAGGGATGGCCCTCTGGGATCGACGCTATTAATTTAACCCCGTAAATCTAGAAAAGGGACCGGGTGAAATAAGGACCAGAAGAAGAATCAAGACTGTCTCAACTAACTTACTGCTAAGATCCCCTTCAGTAATCAAAACAGTTTTTGTTGTCACTCAGATTTAAATGAAAAGTCACCAGTTTATTTTTTTTTAAAAAAGAAGAAAAAAAACACAAGGAAAAAACATTAACAAGTAAAAGGTTTATTCGTTTACAATGGCAAAAGTATTATGCGTATATAAAAGATTTGATAAAAAGCAAAACTTGAGCCCATCACCCCCACCCTACATACACACAAACACGCATTAAATGTAAGCAGGTACACAAAAATATTGGGGAAGTAGCCATGGTGTAGTGGCTAACCTGCTGGACTGCGAGGTTATAGAAAGTGAGTTCGACCTCCAGTCGTGCTATTATGTTTACTTTCGGACAATTACCATTTGGAAAGGCATGTTCCCTCTCATCCGCGAGCTATGGGTTAAATAGTACCACTACTGTTCTTCTACAAGAATGGATTTTGGCATTGAATAACCCCCGAAAGTGAATATGCCATTAGACAAAAGAAACAAAACAAAAACATTTTTCTTTGAAAGAAATGCTTACGGTCAAGCCACGTGGAAAGCACCGGTTTCAGATAGATTACTGAAGTGAAGCAGCGATGAGTCTTTTCAGTATAATCTTTCTTGTTGAATGACAATGCGTAAAAGAACAACCATCTTGGTGCTAGGAAATGATGAGAGACTGCTTTAAAACAACTTGATTTCTTATTTGTTTGGATTTCTGAGTTGAGAATTGATTGCATTATATTGATTTTTCTGACTGTTGTCCTCATCTCGATTGTGATATGCAGAAACACAACGTTTCCATTATTGTGCCCTCCAAACTTTTTCAAGGGTACCTAGTCCGTCTGTGCATATCGACCAATTACGCAACAGCAGGAACTTTAAGCAACTTGATATCAAACTGTCTTGAATTGGAATTAAATGAAATGAAAAGGGTTAATATGCCGTAAAACAAAACAAGCAACCTACCAATTTGAAGAAAGAAAGAAAATAAACGTTAAGAAGAAACCGGAAAGACATCAACAACTGTAATTGTTTTGTTTTTTATTCGACTTCTATGAATTTGAGATTTATCTCAGCTGAGCCACTTCAGAATAAATGCTGCTTTATTTTTTGGGGAGAGACTAAAGTCCAAGCTGGTAACAGGGGGTGATGTAGAGGACGGTAAGTATAGGAAGTCCGAAATAAGATCTCCCAGGAAGGCATCCTTAATACAATTACTTTTTGCTACTCCTTTAACTGTTACTTACCATAGACTAGTTGTTCTCAACCATGGGCCATATGCCCCCAGTGGACCATATAACGTTTTTGGGGTCCAAAAGTATTTAATCCTAAAAATATAATAGGATTTTAAAACATTGAATGGCTATAGTAAAAAAAAGGAATCAAAGTGATCCATATGTAAAAAAAAAACGGATTGAGAACCACTGTAACAGCAGTCCATGATGATATTAACGCTTCTATTTAGGAAGGAGTGAATTATGTTAATTAGCATTTCATTGCTATCTTTCTTATATTGAGTATTTATATATATTTACCAACCCCTCCCGCACGAGCAGGATGTGACACAAGGTCAATTTCTTAAGCGGAGTTCAACAGGTGTGAATTCAGAGTTTTCTTTCTCCTAGACCGGTTGCCTAACCAAGGTTAAAGAGCTCAGTCTGCCCTACTCTTTATCCATAGCTGGAAGGAAAGTAGGATTCATACGTTTCCCAAGGGTATTAGCGCTAAGTGAAATGCAATTACCAAGTCCAGGATTTGAACTCGGGACGACGAGTCCATTTCCCATGTCTTTAACCATTACACCACGCGCTTCCTATTATTTCCTATTATATTGAGAATTTAGATGTTTAAAACATGACAGTTAAATTTCAGTCCGTGCAAAGAATATCATTCAAATTCAAAAGAAAATTGATTTATTCTTTAAGTTTTAAGTGCTCTGCACTAGAATATCTGTCTCTGATGAAGCATTATTGTTGAGTTACATGTAAACATTATATGACGTTCTGTAATATAGAGATATTAATGAAAGTTTAAATTCAGTTAGAATATAAAAGAAAAAGAAGAAAAGCAAATAAAAAAAAAAAACAGAGAAAGATATTGGGAAAAATTAAGATATCAAAATAAAACTGAATAATTGTAATACGTATTTACCTAACCCATTCACTATGGACAAGATGTGACACAAGGTAGCATCCAGCGAGGATCGAACTCGCTTTCAAGTAGCATGGATTTGCAAGACCAGCTTCCTGAACTGCACTTGTATTAATGAAGACATGCATACCTATAAAATCGGCGTTTGAAAAAAAAAAAAAAAATCGTACTCTCACACTCGCACACACACAGCACACGGCAATTTAGGTGAGTGGGTGGGGGCATTGCAAGAAAAGAAATCGTGTTTCACTAAATGGCCAACAATTTCAAATAAACAAATCTCCAAATTTTCAATAGACAGTGATGCTGATAGCTTTTTGATTTAGTGTGCTCTGGGATGCATATATTTGCTTTGAATGAGTCCCCTTGGTAAATTTATGGGTCCCAACAAAAGTTTCTTAATAGATTGTAAGGTTTTTATTTATGATCTGGATAAATAACTTGTTATATCGTAAATGACCAGTTATACCGAGTGGTTGCTCACGGGAGTATTATGAAGAGAGTCCTTCACATAAGTCCCACACATAGTGATTTGTGTGTACTTAAATAGTGACAAGCACCACCACACTGCTCAGGTACGGGAAGATGAGCCATTCCATTATATCATAACTAAAGACGCCTAACTCCTACCTTATAACCCATTCTGTGTAATTAATTTCTAAGAAACTATTGAAATGTATTACAGTTAGTTTGAAATGGTGGGGGGAAGAAAAATTTATCTTTGGCATTAATAACACATGAAGTTTGATAACGCATTAAAAAAAGAAAGCAAGCCTCACATGCAGAGATCTTAGTTCACGTGGTCATTTCTAGAAAGCCAGACTATGTAGGTATTCACTCAACCCGTTCATCCTCAGTAGGATGTGACACAAAGTCGTATGAGATATCCAGATATTAGCCCGAAGGTGAACGTAATAGAATGAGTCACTTACTACTATGTTGCAGTCCAGAAGCTTAGCGACTAACCTTCAGGGAATCCACAAACATTTTCTCAGCAAGTATTTCTATCTCAAGCTTTTAATAACTTTCTACTACTTCATCTACAGTCATTGAAATTTTCATAACTGTTACATCATAAAAAGGGGCCTTTAGGCACACCTTTTTGATCTCGATTAAGAAAGGACATGATTTTCATATACACCGTCAATATCCGGTTGTTTTAACAGATGATTTTTAGTTTTTTAATTATAAAGCTAACTGCTAACCCTTAACCCTAAACCCTAACAAACAATCGGATATTGTGTTGTATACCCTTTCTTTCCTTACTTCTATTTTTCTTCTGTTCATCTTTGGTATCTTACGTTCATCTTCCAGCGTCTGGACCTAGACTTGGGGGCTTCGTGTCTGGTCTTCTAGGTCAGTCTTGTTACCAAGACATTCATCAACCACAAAACCATATTATGTATTGAAACTTTTATTTCTTAACTAAACATTTCATGTAACTAACATAACGCGCGTATGCAGTGAGCTCCAGTTAAGGCAGTACATCTTCTCTGTCTGACGTCCAAACTGAAACCGAAGACCCAACCAGGTCCCACGTGACTTCATGTATTTCGCGGGCTTCCTGTAATATTCCATGGAAAGTCCTGCCCGTGATATGAAAAGGGGCCATCCCTTCAGAAATACCGGGATTGACAATAATCTTATGCAACCGCATAGATTATGTAACAATTGACGGTATAAATGAAAAACATGTCCTTTCTTAATCGAGATTAAAAAGGGGTGCCTAAAGGTAATATGGTCCAAAAAAGATTATCAATTAGAATTAAACATATTTCTAACCTAAAACAAAATTTGACTGATTTAAAAAAAGCCCCAACCAAACAAACAAACAAAAAAAAACAAATCCCTCTATAAACAAAAACAAATTAAAAAAGTTTGATTTTGATTTTTTCAACAGTTGTCCTCACCTTTATTGTGATATTAAAAAAAAAACACAACGTTTTGGCCGTTGTACCTTGCGGCCTTCTTCAGCTGTATCTTTTCCGTTCGAGCATACCGATTATTCAAACTGAGAAATCATTTTGAATACTTTGTCTCTTGAGCAAACAAGGCGTCAGAACGACCGAAACTTTGTGTTTCTGTATGACACATTATAGACGAGGACAACAGTCCGAAAAATCCAAACAATACATATCAGTCCTGAACTTAAAAATCCAAACAAATAAGGAATTAAGTTGTTGTCATCCAGTCTCTCATCATTTCCTAGAGACGCCATCAACGTAAAAGCAAGCACCAGTATGATTATTGTTTTACTCACTTATCGTTCAACAAGAAAGATTGTTAGTAATACTGTCACTATTTCGTGGAATGGAGGCGCGTGGTGTAATGGTTACCGTCATAGGGAATGGAAACGACAAGACGATTTCAAATCCGGGAAGAGGCTGTTTGCTTTTCCCATAGCTCTAATACTCTTGGGAAAGGTATGAATCCAAGTATTCTATTTCCAGCTATGAGGAATTAATTGGGCAGACGGGGCTCTTTAGTTTTGGTTAGGCAAACAGTCTAAGTGAAGGAGAGCTCTGAATTCAAACCTGTTAAAACACCTCTCAAGAAACTGACTATGTATCACACCCCATTCGTGTGAGAGTGCCACTAGATTTGGTTTTTCATGCAAAAATTCTACAATCAAATATAATAAAGTTTCTCTTTCAGGGTTTTCGTTTTAGATTAACAGAAATTGCTTTCCTAGAAAAGACGAAAATCGACCAAGAAATTAACCTTGTGTCACACTCGGCTTATGTTTTTGTTTGTTTGTTTTTGTTTTACGGCATATCAACCTCAGTGGGTCATTTAATGCCGATAAAGTTTTGAAATAAATCAATTCTTAAATGGATAATACAATCTTTTATAAATACATTTTCCTATTTAACCCATAGATGGACCCTAACAGGTACTACTACTCCGGGTCAGAGTGGACCAGGGAGCAATGGTGATGAAGGGGTGCTCCACATTCCCCAAACCTCCAAAACTGGAACCTCACCATCAGATAGAGTTTAAGGTCATTCCCAGGACATGTAGACCCGCAGCCACCGCCTTCTAGCACCCATATGATAAAAAGGGTGGGGCTTGCGATAAGGGCAATACGGTTGGCAAAATCTTATAGGTACTAGGGCTTGACGTGCCTCGGCTTATGTGGAGGGGTTGATAAATATGTACATTGTGTAATGGTTATCGTATAGGGAATGGACACGGTGAACTGAGTTAAAATCCTTGACGACACTGTTCGCATTTCATATAGTACAAATACTTTTGGGAAAGGAATGCGTCCAACTGGTTATCCAAGAAGCACGTTGTTTAACATTATCCTAATCGAATAATTCTTCGTTTCTGTTAATGGTGCTTTTTGCAAATTTCTGTTTTTTGTTAATCTAATTTAGAGCAGCACTTGTTTGGGTCAATATTCAGCAGCAAAAAGAATAAAGGATTTCCAAAAATTTCAACATATACATTTGTTGGGATTATTTGGATATAGGATGTGCTCTAAATACCCACCTCTAGTTATAGACTAGCTAAGGTCACGTGATTGACTCTTGTAACCAATCACTAACAATACTACTGGCCTGATAGAATACTTAAACCCCCTAACATTGGGCATAATTAAAACTGCACTATTTGAGGACGGACACACATAGGATTGCCGGATCTGTACCAATACTCTTGAAGGACTTATACGATTACCAGTAACTGAGAACACTTTAGTAACCAACAGGATTAATTATCGAAGGACTTTATACGAGTAACTGAGAACACTTTAGCGCTTCTGCTATAAGGCCAAGGAATAGCCCTCAAAACGTAACAACATTGCATTGGAAAACCTAGGTTATCATCGTAGAAAATGATACGTCGACCCGAGTTCAAATCCTAGACGAGGCTTTTGTATTTTCCACTGTGCGAATCCCCTTCCAAATATTTTCCGTCAGCTATGGATAAATAGTTGGGTAGACTGGAATCTTTAACTTTGGTATAGCTAGCTGTTGTTGTTTATTGATTTTAACGGCATATCAACCCGTCTGGGGTTATGTCATGCCTAACGGTTAGGAAGTGATACATATCGTGTATTTATATTTTTACTTTTTAGTAATTGGTTTTAACAATGTGTTAGCATTATTGGGGATTATGTTGTATGGTATTGATTTGTTTCATGTCTATATTCTATGGTATAATTTTATTTCCCTTAAAAAAGAGAGAATATCTTCCATGTTGACGTTTTCAAACAATCTTTCATATTGTTTGCTTTAAAATAACGGTTGGTATAGCTACCTGTCTAGGAAAAAGAAACACCTGTTAAACTCATATAATGAATTGATCTTGTATAGCATCCTACTATGGGTAAATAATAGGGCAGACTGTAATAATTTAATCTTCGTATGGCTACCGATCTAGGAGAAATTGACCTTGTATCGCACCTTGCACGTGCGTAGTGGTTGGGTAAATATCTCTACATTCACTATATATGGCGAGGACATATATTTTAACACCGTAGATAAAATACACAGTCACCCCTGCATGCATTTCAATACGCATCCATAAATGACGTATTCTCTCAGTAACGCCTGATCTATTATGATTATTTCTTTCCTGATTTTCAAAACGATTCCTTGAAAATTGTCAGCAATGCATTTTTATGATCAATATAAGATTTAGATTTGTCATAATTGCATTCATTTCATTCTGTTGACGATTCATTTCTTCTTGATATTCAATGCAATTCTATAGTGGAATCCTTAGAAATGAATGTGCATTGTACACACAATAACGCTATTTAACAATGTGTTAGCATTATTGGGGATTATGTTTTATGGTATTGATTTGTTTCATGTCTATATTCTATGGTATGATTTTATTCCCTCAAAAAAGAGGAATGGCTTTGTTTGAGAAGAAAATGGCTGAAGCTATGTAATGGAGAAATCTAATGACAGTAATGAGAAAATCGTAAGGTATCAATTCTTGGGTCAAAAGACATCTGCAGTCATTTATATCAATGATTATTGAGTAGTAAAGCATTGTCCGTGCGCGGTAAGTGTGTTACAGTGGCTTGTGTCTGGTGTACGAATTACATTACTTACTTTACACGATTATCTCTCGTGTTTCTGTCGTTAGGTGCTAGGTGTCGTTGTGAGTATAATAAAAACAGAAGTACCAACGTCAAACCTCCCCATACCAAAAAAAAAACGCTTTGACTTTTTCAACTTGCCTCGACGAGCAAACAGTGTAACTACTGTCTACTTGACAGGGGGACATCTCACCATAGTAAACCCGTGTCACACAGCAGACGGGAACGCATGCACAACATGTAATTTTTTAACTTTACTTCCTTAACTAACAACCTCAGGAACTTTATATACATCAAACACCATCTAGAATGTATGACATTTCACCTCATACAACTTATGTAAAGGCTTCTTTGTATCTTCTTAATTTATGTATTTCTTCCATTAAGTTTTCTCAGGCAATTAAAAGTGTTCTTTTTAATTAGTCATGTATTGTCTTTTTAATATCTATCATCGTCGGCAGAATTTTATGTCAAATAAAACTAAGCTAATCCGGCTTTCCGTTTTAGAGGAAGCCTCGTGCATTGATTGGACAATCGTCCGTAGTTTATCATGATAAAAGACTGGGGGAAATTTGAAGCAGGACGGTTTTTCCACTTTTCATGTAATTGATTAATAGAGCATACACGAATACGAGGAACGGTGTGTTTGAAAGTAATTTTCGTTGTTAGACAAGTATTGTCATATGTGGACTGGTGCTTCAGATTTTCGGTGTTAGATGAGAATTTGTCCACTGTGGGCTGGTGTTCCGGCTCGTTGGCGTTAAAGTAGCGAGGACAGAATCACTTTTTACTACATAATGTTATTTTCTTTTTATTTCAGTATATTTGCGAGAAATTCAAGATGAGAATATTTTTAGTATTTCTTCTCGAAGTGGAAATTTTCTGTCAAGGCAGATTTCAAAAACTAAGTCTCTTAATCAATTGGATCTTTTTTGCTAATAGAGTAAAATATTTTCGGAACAATTTGCCTAATCAGATCAGAAACAGAAATAGTAAAAGAAAAAAATGAATTAGATGATGTCAGAAATAATAGCAAAAAAAATAAATAAATAAAAAATAAGAGGACAATTTTTAGGTACTATAGGACGAATTACTTAACAAAATCTGTACTTATCTGTATATAAATATTGCATTGATATTATTGAATATGTTTTGTGCAAATACTTACGACCTTGTGCCATATCCAACAACTGGCGAACGGATAGTGTAAATACAAGAGCTTTCCTTCGTGGTTTAATGGTTAGCAAGTTAGACCTTATATGTCTATTACAACTAAATAGCAAATTCAGTCCTCTATGGATACCCAATACTGGTGACCTTGTGTTCCATCCTACTCGTTTTGAAAAGGCTGGCTAACTACGTTGCTTTACCATGGTTATTAGCGCTATGGGAAATAAAAACTGCCTCGTTTCAGGATTGTTCAGATCCTGAAACGAGGCAGTTTGCATTTCACATAGCATAGTCAAGGCAATTTCCTATGACGATAACAAATGCACAACCCACTTCCAAAGTATTTCACGCGTAGCTCATAAGTTCAACTTTAACAATTATCTTACGTGCTATTTGATATAAACTGTTGCACTATTATTCGATTGCAACGCATTAGGTTAGAAATTATTTTTTTAATTTACTTTCGTTAGTCATTCTGATTTAATATATTTAATTACGTCAAAACTTAAATACTTGCACCTAGCGGAAGGTGCATATTCTTGCTAGTATATATAATATGAATAATAATTACATATTCTATCCAAGTGTGACCCAATGTATCTTCATTAACGCTTATAGAAATTTATTTATGGAACTCTACATTTTAATGATTATCTTATGATCAATATCAATTAGAGACATTTGGAAGACAAATTACCAAAAGGAGATCAACTAATTTTTATACGAAGGATACAAATTGGAACATCAAAAAGGAAAAAAAAAATAGAAAAAGAAAATAGTTTAGATGAATAGAATAAAGTGGACAGTGTAAAAGGGTTAATGTTTGGAAAGACATGGAATAGTATTAAACGAAGCAAATATGTCGTTAGTTTCGTTTTTCCAAGAAAATGCGTTTATCAATTCTGGGAATTTTAATAACTGAGTACTATATATATATATATATATATATATAATATATATATATATATATATGAGTAAGGAAATACAAAAGACTTAGAGATTTAGCGTTATAGTCTATTTCAGGGAGCTTAGACAAATAAACAAATTCATCATTCGCATCTGATGAGTCGGGAGATCTAGACAAATAAAAAATTTCATCATTCGCATCTGATGAGTCGGGAGATTTAGACTATTTGTCTAAGCTCCCTGAAATAGACTATAACGCTAAATCTCTAAGTCTTTTGTTATTTCTGTACTCATATATTTGCTCTGTGACTCTAACATTAAGAGCACACATTGAGCTCTCAAACTGCGACTTGGTTTTGTTTAAATAAAACTCTTGTGTCGTAAGGAAGATTTCTTCTCTGGACTTTTGGATTATATATAATATATATATATATATATATATATATATATATATATAAAAGGAATGACTTACCGGTAAAAATATTGGGTTGGTCTCAATATTTGGTTAGTACAAGTGTTATTCGGATAAGTCAGCGTTATAACAAATATTAAGAGCTCAATACGTAAGTAGAGCGGATTTATTATTATAGTGTGTAAAAAAATAACCTCCTCGAGTTTCACCATAAGGATCTTCAGGGTTAAATCCAATGAATTAATCAAGATGTAGATTAATCACAGCTAACTGTAGGAGTTGTACTGTTTACTGGTTAATTTTGTAAATGTTTACTGGTGAAACTTGAGTATGTTATTCCTATACACACTATAATAATAATAATAATAATATATAATATATATATATATATATATATATATAATGTAGATCAATATTGAATACTAGGAAAAATATAGGGCAATCACAATAGCATTTAAGTCGAAAGTATTCTACATCGATATATATTGGAGATATAATGTATTTATGAGGATTTATATATGCGTGTATGAAGCTTTTTAACCGTGATGCTGTCTATGTGGATATTCAAATCGCATGCATTAGTTAGATACCTATCCGATATAGATAATGTATAACTAACAACCTAATATAATATATATATATATATATATATATATATATATATAATATGATAAATAAGTAATCCACAAACACGTGTTTCGAGGTTTCACCTCTCATCAGTGTGGCTATACCTACAGCTACAGGTTTGAAACCCGAATGAACTTTCGTTCGCCAAGCCTTTATACCCGTGCGGCCAGAGGCAGCTGTCAAATATAGGAGAATATTTAATCGCTACATTTCTAAGCGGAAATGAATTCACTAGAGTCCGCAAACTTTTTTTTGTAAACAAAGCGAGGTTTAGCTACACGCCAGAACGGTGAATTTGCAATTAAATCCCTATTCAGAGAACTCAACCAAAGTGGGAGTAATATATGATAAATAAGTAAGTAAGTAAGATAGATAGATATATAGATATATGTAATGTTGCAAAAATAGAAAAAACACAAGTTTCATTAATTAATAATGTTTATGAAGCTTACGCTGCAGTGTTTCGGTCTGTTTCGATAGACCTTCATTAAAAAAAACATTCATTAAAAATTAGTTTCCAAGAATTTTAGGGATGAATTACGTCACGTAGGTTGAATTAAGATGCCGACGTTAGTCACAATTTTAAGCATATCTTTTCTTCCTCCCCATGTGAATATCAACAAAAACAGAGGCTCGCAGACTTTTGTTTTCATTAATAGTTTATTTTTTCCTTAAATCAACGAAAGTCCTGATGAAGGTCTATCGAAACAGACCGAAAAAATGCAGCGTAGGCTTAATAAACATCATTCGTTAATGAAACTTGTGTTTCTTTCAATTTTTAAATATTATATATTGTCGGATTTACTTCCACTTTTCCTATATATATAAATATATAGACATATAGATATAAATATTAGATAGATAGATAGATAAATAGACAGATAGATAGAAAATAGACTGATAGATATGTATTTCTGTCTGAAAATCCCTCGGGGAGGACCCTTATGGCAAGCCCCAACCCTTTTTTATCATATGGGTGCTAGAAGGCCGTGGCTGCGGGTCTACATGTCCTGGGAATGACGTTAAACTCTATCTGATGGTGAGGTTCCAGTTTCGGAGGTTTGGGGAATGTGGAGCACCCCTTTATCACCATTGCTCCCTGGTCCACTCTGATCCGTAGTGGTAGTACATGTTAGGGTCCCATCTATGGGTTAAATAGGAAAATGTATTTATAAAAAAATATAGGGCAGACTGGGCACTTTAACCTTGGTTAAGCAACCGGTCTAGGAGAAGGAAAACTCTGAATTCAAACCTGTTAAACTCGCTTTAAGAAATTTACCTTGTGTCGCATCCTGCTCGTGCGGAGGGGTTGGTAAATATCTATATAGCGAGAAAAAGTTAAATACTGTTATCAGAAAAGAAAACAGTTTACGTGAATAGAATAAAGTGGACAGTGTAAAAGCGTTAATTGTAGGAAGGTTTCAATGTCAGTAAAGACGGTATATTTCTGGTTAATTGTAAGGAAAGATTTCAATGTCAGCAGAGACGGGATATTTCTGATCCGGAAAAGATTATATTGCCAAGAAAATGAGATGTTCTCAGAAAGATGTTAAACATCAGCTTATGGTTTATTTCCCATTATATTTATGTCAGCAATTTTATCAGATTGTAAAACAGTAAACAAATGGTTTAAGACGACCACGAAGACGACTAAAGTAAATGCAGAAATTAATTATGGACGGAACAAATTTATACGACTGTTTCCTTATCTAATGATTTGTAATTTTTAAAGAAGTTATTCTTAATTATTTTTGTATTGATTTTAGTTTCTATGTTGAATGTTGGATTTTTTGTTGAAAGAGCATTTTGCAGTTACTGCATTTAAAAAAATGTGACTTTATCGATAGGCGGTTTGAATTAAGTAAGAGAATACATGAGCGTGTATAATAATAATAATAATAATAATAATAATAATAATAATAATAATAATAATAATAATAATAAAAATAAAATGAAAAAAATGGACAAATACCTGGACCTTGCCAGAGAACTGAAAAAGTTATAGAATATGAAAGTCAAAGTGATAGTTGGTACCAAAGGGATTGGAAAAGGGATTCGAAAATCGTCTCCTCGGGGTGTAATGGTTAATAATTTAGTCTCGCAAACCCATTGCTACTGAATAGCCAGTTCGATCCTCGCTTTGGGCCCCATAATTGCGACAATGTACCATATGATACCCGTGACGAATAGGTTGGATTAATAGGGCTTCCAACGTGTTGTACTGATTAACAAGTTAGTCTCACAGATCCAATACTACTGAATAACGAATTCAGTTCTAGCTGGATGCCCATACGTGTGATATTGCGTCATATCCTACCCGTGGAGATCGGGTTGGGTATATAGGTCCTCCATCGTGTTCTAATGGTTCACAAGCTAGTCTCACAGATCCAATACTACAGAATAACGAATTCAATTCTATCTGATCCCACGTGTGATATTGTGTCATATCCTTGGAGAACGGGTTGGGTAAATACGTCGTCCATCATGCTCTAATAGTTAACAGGCTAGTCTCACACATCTAATACTACTGAATAACGAATTCAATCCTAGCTGGAACCCCATACGTGTGATAGTTGTGTCATATCCTATCCGTGGCGAACCGCTTGGGTATATAGGTCCTCCATCGTGTTCTAATAGTTAACAAACTAGTCTCACACATCCAATACTACTGAATAACGAATTCAGTTTACTGAAGGCCCCATCTTGTGATATTTTGTCATAGAGAACGGTTCGATAAATACCTACCTAACGAATCAACTAATGGAAGGCCTTTTTGTCGACTTAGGATGTTTCGTCATTATTATGTTCCCACAAACGATTCACCGAGAAATTGAAGATGGAGACAGGGACTGTTATCATTAAGACTTGACATATTTCAAAATGACTCATGATCTTTTATGACCTTCTGGGGATCAATCGGTTGTACGAATCAATCGATGTCCATATAACCAACGATGCACTCATACATTCGATACACCGTTTATAGCGAGTAATATACAATAGTTTTAAACTGCCACTCTCCCAGATGAATAATATATATTGTAGGCTATCAAGTCACCAATGTCCTTTATAAAAGAGGAAATGTGTTGCTTTAAATTGCTATCATCCAATTATAGATTTCCTTCTGAAGTGTCATTGTGAAAGCAGAATATTGTTAAATATCTGAATTTGTACAGAAACGAAACAACGAATACTTCCGGGAAATTATACCTTGTCTATGAGGGAAAATGTTTTTTTCTGTATTCATTAGAGAAGATGTGTCAAGAGGTATTAACCTGATTCTTGCTGATTCATTTAAAATTCAGACTTTTTTTGTACACATTGACATTTCTGATCTAGAATTCCATTTCTTTGGTTTGGTTTCTGTTACAATTTTATGGGCCATCATTTAAGCTTCCAGCAAGAGCGCTTATCCAGTGGAAATCCTTGGTAAAGAATCCTTTGTTTGTTCCTTGGTGCTCTCAGTATTGCAAGTCCTTCGTCAATGATTGCAAATGGACGTCTCTCAGTATCAGTGCTTAAGTAGTCAACCAACCACGCATTCGGGCTGTTAATTGGCTCAGGTTTAAACCATGTGACTTCGCTTAGTCTATAGATTTAAGTGGTGTATTGTAGCACACCTTGTATACAAAATAATCGGAAGCGCGTGGTGTAATGGTTAAAGTCATGGGAAATGGACTCGTCGCCCCGAGTTCAAATCCTGGACGTGGTAATTGCATTTCACTTAGTGCTATTACCCTTGGGAAAAGTATTAATCCTACTCTCCCTCCAGCTATGGGTAAATAGCAGGGCAGACTGGGTTCTTTAACCATGGCTAGGTAACCAGTCCAGGAGAAGGAAAACTCTAAATTCAAACCTGTTGAACTCCGCTTAAGAAATTGACCTTGTGTCACATCCTGCTCGTGCAGAGGGGTTGGTAAATAGATATATACAAAACAATCCAAAAGTTTCTTTGTTTCGTACTAACCTTCTTGGCACATCGTGCCCTCTGTCCAGTAGCTTCGATTTCTGGGGGAAGGTAAGATTTAATTTAATCGCATGATCCCAGGGGGCTATCTCCCCAGGCAATACCACCCTTGTCTAAAAAGAGTAGGGTCGGGTTTATTGTCCGATGCCTGAGGTGTTCCAAAAGGGGAACGTCGAATGGATTGAAGCACTTTCTGCACTCGCCACTGCATGAGCTTCAGTTTGTTCATGGCGCCCCACGTTAAAATATCCTTGTGTCAGTCAGGCAAATTGGAACGTCAGATAAATACTTACCAACCTTCCTGGGTTATTTAATTCCAAAGCCAGCATTGTAGTGGTACTATTTAATCCATATCTAATGGGATAAGGTAGTACCTTTCCCAATGATATTAGTCCAAAAGCCAACGTAATAGAGCGTGTGGAGTTTGAAAATGATTTCTAATATGCTGCAGTTCAGTAGGTTAGTAATTACGCCACGTGGATTTCACCAAAATTCCATTTGAAGATGAAACACTTTTGAGGCACGTAAACAGCTCTATTAAATTACACATTCAATGAAGACCATGATTTTTATTCTATCAGCGATTTTGAGTTTTAGGAAATTACAATTTATTGAGAATTGAAATGATAACAAGTGTTTTGTAAATGGGGTAATAACATTAGATCATTTCATCATCATCCTCCTCCTCCTCATCATCATCATCTTAGGCTGACATCACGGTTTCCGTGACTCTCTCTCTCTCTCTCTCTCTCTCTCCTCTCTCTCTCTCTCTCTCGCTATTCGTCCCTATTGGTCATCGCCCCTTGCAAGAAGAGATATGTGGAAACACCGGACGTCAGTGCGTAATAGAAAGAAGACGTGGTTGTGCACGCGAACAGCTGTTCAGGAATAGATTAAACTCTCACAGAAAATCTATTAGGACGTCTTCCCGCCTAAAGTGCTGTTTATTCTTTATGTTTTGTTCGCATCTGAGATCAATTCTTTGATAGTCAATCAGACCCGGGTGATAAAACTAATCGAAGGTCATCTAATTTACAAAATCTAATGAAGAAAGGGAAAGTATTGAAAGTGAAATTCTGAGAAAGAACAAAATAATTGTTAATCGTGAACCCAGACATGAAAAATCCTTAATTGTTATTACCATTTAAGATTCTTTTGACCTAATCGAAACATCGATACGTAAAATCAATAATCTACAAACAAGCTTTAACCCTTTCACTGGCTGGTTGTTTGGTTTAGTTCAACTGTTTTAACGATTTTCGGTTGACCTGTCGGCTGGCGCTGTAGAATACGCCGAATGCAGCTCTGCAGAGGAAGACCACGCGCATAATACTCTAAGACAGACCCTTGATGGCTGAGCTGTCCTTGACATGCAATACTCCACTTTGACCCTTATTTATGCTAGACGGGCGATCAGAAAGGCCCATCTAATCAATCGGCTAGTTAGGTCAAGCCCTAGCATATAGATGATAGTCATTTACCCTTTCACTGTTTTTTTTTTTTTTTTGGTTTCGTTTTTAAGACGTCTCAATGTTTCTCCAATATAAACTTTTCACAATTCTTACAGAGTATAATATAAATACCTACCTATGTTGTCCGTTTTATTAATAATGCAATCCTAATTATCTTTTATCGCTTTAGATGACTTGAATGACTAATTAAAAATTTATCGATTAATTAGTTATTTACTAAATATGGTGTCGCTAGGCTTACTTCAACTAGTTGTGCTCATTTTATGGTTTGCGGTAGAATGTATTGTATATACATTTGTTGCATATCGTACGGGTGGAAGTAGGATTTTCCGTTTAAACCGAAACAAAGAAAGACGACAAAAATGACAAAGGACTTCTTCCAGTTAACGCGAACAAAGAAAAATATAACAATGACATTCGGAAGTAGATTTTCCGCTGATAAGTATAACAAGAGAAAATGCGTAGGTGACTTAAGAAAGTCAGAGGTCCCAGCAGTTAGTCAGACAGAACCCTTGGGACAGAGAACAAGTGAGCGTGATAAACGCTCACGGTCCATCGGCCGAAAGGCTGTGAGACCAACGTAGCCACCTAGCCACCCCTTTACCTCACCAACGCTAGCCATCCCAGCAGCAGTTATTGTCAACGCTCATTGTCAACGCTCGCCACCCACAGCACAGCCGAGTAGAAGAAATAAAGTCAGAAGTTCTACCATACACATGTGTTGTAATTTCGTAAGGCCGACTACTACATTTAAGCAAAGTAGCCAATGTACGCCGGCGATGTCAATTTGATACCACTATGTTACATACACGATTTAGTGCCGTGAAAAGGCACTATGTAACACATTGTGTATTTAAAAAATAAGAACATAAGAAGGATTTAAAAGTATTTTCAAAATATTCAAATTTGTCATCAAATTATAATTCATTATTTTTAAGGATTTAGAATTTTATATGAACTGAATCATATACATAAAATACTCTAAAAATCTGATTTCACGTCAAACTGAATGAGTCATATAACGACATATCAACAAATATCCGTTCATTTAATATCGAATCAAGTCATTTTGTTATTCGTTTTCTTACAGTACCTGCTATTGCTTAAGTGGTCACCCATCTAAGTGATGAACAGGCTCATCGCTGCTTAACTTTGGTTATTTAGCGAGAACCGGTGCTTTCAACGTGACTTGACCGTCAGCCCATTTTACTGTTTCGAGAGCCACATATAGGACACATGTGGCTCTCAAACCGCATAAAAATACAGGACAAAATCCTGTGAAAATTTGTTAGTCAACTCTAGTTTGCCTTGATCAGTGAAAAGGTTAAAAGCTCACTACATTGTTCAAAATCGAAAGTGCGTAATTAATTGCACTTTTGTGCTACCGTATTAATTTGTCTTTTTGTGCATGTATATATTCACATGTGTTTGCAAGTGAATATTAAGTGCTCGATTAATCAAAGAAATTTAATAGCATTTTATATGTTTACTATAATTAAAAAAATACAAAAAAAAGCATAAAGAACAATATCATCTTTCACACGTTCAATGATTATCGATTTGTGATCAAATAGAAACTAAAAATTCAATTACTAAAGAAAAGTTTGAATGAAAAGTTTACGACAAATAGATTGCTATAGATTGGTCATTCATGTCGATTGAGTTGATTTTTATCGAATAATCAAAACTAAGGGCCGGGTTATCTCAGTCGGTAGAGCGTTCGGCAAGAAACCATAAGGTTCATAGTTCGATACCGGCACTCGCCAACTCAGTGTATGAGTAGCACAGGGTTCTGTGCGGTAAAGTAAGGAGCTGATAGTAGGCGTGGCGCCCCACCTCAGACGCGAAAACAATCTGCTTGGTCTAGCGCTAATGAAAAGGGGATAAACTCCCTCGCTGAATGGCTGATAGCGACATTAGGCCGCCCCGGGGACTTTACTTATTACTGTAATTATTTTTAACTTATTGCTATGTCATAGGTTGTCCGGTTGTACTTTTCATTCATGAAAAATTGAACCTTGCAAAGAAACGATTGAAGATTTGAACTATTTCAGCTATTTGAGATTCTAATTTTACAAATCAACAAAACAGAAAATTAAATTTATATCATCATGGAGGGGTGATCCCCGAGGCTAACTTGATGGACCGCGACATCATAGTAAGCGAGATCGAACACCAGTTGCGGTATTACGTTCACTTTCGGACTGTTTATTTGTTTAACGGCATATCAACCATCATGGGTTATATAATGTCAAAGCCATCCTTGTAGAACAACAGTAGGTTTACTATTTAATTCCATAGCCATAGGAATTAGGAGGTTCATACCGTTCGCAAGGGTATTAATCCGAAAGCCAACGTAATATTGCAACTTGAGTTCGAGTTCGCTTACTACTGTGTTAATTTCAGTACGTTAACCAAAACACCACGGGAACTCCCCCGAACTTTAGGACTAATACCCTTGGGAAAGGTATGAACGCCTCATCTCATTATAAATGGGTTATATGCTACCACTAATGTTTTTGTTAAGAATGGCTTTGGCTTTAAATAACCCAAGAACGTTGATATGCAATTAAATAATGAAATCAAACTGAACCATATCATCATTCAGAATTGGTCAAAATAGTCTTGAGACTATTAAGATATTTTTGGACTCAGTGTCATAGTAGTTGGGTACCCATTGATCATCCTGGTTTCCTAGGCAATATCCATAGCTTTCGGAAAGCGTACTTGTTCTTATTGTGTATCTCTAGTAATAATATTTTTGGGAATAGTTTTGGCAGGCTGCTTGTTTACCGCCTGATGACGTTATCAAAAAGCATGTGGTCTAAAATGACGATGTTTCATTACTTAATACGCAGAAGTTTATAAATGTAGACGGTTCTAATCTTATCTAAGGTTCTCAGAGATTTTTTTTAAAAAAGCTTTTATCAAAAGCTTTTTTTTTTTTTAAATCTCTGAGAATCTTAGATAAGACTAGAACCGTTCTGAACCAGACTTGACCTTATTTTCGATTAGTTCAAAATAGTGTTTTTAAAAGATTCTCCTGGAATATTCAATAATATCCCATATTTCCAAATAAATAGCGGCTTAAAACTCAAGTAAAAAATTCTGGAAATCCAGAATACCCCCACATGCAAATTAACATCTCGGTTGCTATATTCATAACGTCTCCGCCGAGTTACTCAACCTGGACACATTCCTGAGATGGTTGAGACGTCGTCAAATATCCTAGTAGACTTCCATCAGGAAATTGTAAGTTCAATCCCTGGCTTCGGTTTCAATAGTGGTGAAAAGGAAAAAAGTGTCTGATATGAGAAACCTACAAGGCACGATTGGTGGAGTGAGAACAGTCTATCCCTGTGATTCAAATAAAGAGTTCAGTTCCGATTTTTCCAAAATTTACCGAGTACGACAAAAGACACTTCAAGAAGTTCAGTAGCCAAAATGTCTTGAGTATACCAACCCGAAATATGTATAGAATGAAAATACAGGGTTGCTCACAAAATACTGAACACTTTTAAAATTCATAACTTTCTTGGTTTTATATTATTTTTCAGAAATCCTAAGTAAACTACAATATAAAAGAACAAACTGAAATAACAGAATTAAAGTACTATTCAACTAAGAGGTCTAAAATTTAAGCAAAAATAAATTTTTAGTGGTACAATCCTTTCAAGAAATTCAGAATTCAAATAACTCTCTATTCGCCTGCTTTTTCTGTCTGACTTCCTTTTGTGGGGTTATTTAAAGGGGTGAATATATTTGAATAAACTTAAGCATTGCGACAGTTTAAGAATAATATTCATGCAGAGATAAGAGGATTAACCCCCTAAAAACATTGAGCAAACTCTTAGAATTCTTTAATACATTCTATTGACTACACAAACAGTAACACTGCAAACCTCTGAAGAAAGGCGAAACAATAGCAAATACTACACATGAACCTAAATATTTAGAAAATATTTTAGAATTTTCTTTATAAGAGAAGATATATCGTTTCTTCTACAAGTGAATTCAATCAATTACGAGTCGAAGCCATCGAAAGTTTCCAGGTTTAATTTGTACTAGCAGGAACTATAGATATACCACAGTAAGATATTTTAATTATTACGACGTTTGATAGGTTTACTTAAGAGATATTGCTAAATAGTTCAATATATAAAAAGTTTGATAATCTTCATTTAAATCTCTCTCGCAATTTCTTTCTCTCTTTTCATATTTTCATTTATTCGATTGAAACAGATATGGATTTCGCGCGCTCACTCCCCCTCCCCACTCTCTCTCTCTCTCTCTCTCTCTGTCCTCTCTCTCTCTATCCCTCTCTCTCTCCCCCTCTCTCTCTGTCCCTCTCTCTCTCTCTTTAAATAGTGTTCGAATACAAGTGCAACTTTGTATCCGTGAAAATGGAGTCAATCTACAAGATATCATTTTTCGCAAATAGATAAAGATATATCCCTGGTCTATATTTTATGAATCAAAACACTAAATAATTGCATTTTTTTATGTCAGTCTTTTGTTGGCCATCCGTGTATAAATGGATGACGTACATTGGGACAGAAACGTCTTTGAATCTTTTGAAAAGGCAAACCTTTTCGGCTTTGATGTCTACAAATTCTATTAGAAATCTTCACACGATTTTATGCGTGATTTGTAAATGACAGCAGTTACAA
>CM042145.1:31832934-31885434 GCA_023376005.1 Doryteuthis pealeii | reverse complement strand
CAGTATTTATTATTATTATTATTATTATTGTTGTTGTTGTTGTTAGCTGTTTAAAGCCTTATAAGGCGTATATCGATGTTACACATTTCTAATAGCCTCTCGCTAAAGTAATAGTTCTAAATACCTAGTATATTCATTGATAATGAGAGCCAATTGTGATGAGCTCTAAGCTCCACAGCTTTCAAGAGACATGAGTTGTTATGATCAAGAGAAACAATGGGTAGCGAATTCCACCCCTGTTGGGATGGACATGAGTCTAAAATGGTTATCTTCCCTTGCTGCAGTCTTTCGCCCATAGGTGGCTTCTGTATTTAAACAGAAAAATCACCCCTTTCTCTCGGTCCGATAACCATTGCACATGGGTTGCTTGGTGTCTCTGACCAATGAGTTGGGATTTGCCCCCCCCCCCGAAACTATCAGTAAGTGACTTTTTCTACATGTAACTCTGTTTCAACTCTTTAGGACTTAGTCCTACATTCTTTATGTATGTTTATGTATCTGTTCTCCATATCTTACTGTACCTTGTCCTGAGTATGTGTATACCTGTCTTGTATGCATTTGCTCCACGTGCTCCCAAAATAAAGTCTATGTTCATTATTATATATAACTTCTTTGTCAGATTAATTCATGTACATAAATGTACCCACGTTGGAAGGTTACTTTGAGCCTTCTGAAATATATAAGAAATTTCCTTTTATAAATGTTAAAGTGAAATCCTTCATCATTTGGGGACAACTAGCACCTATCTTATTCTAAATACTTTTCATTTCTCTGAGAAGAATTCCCAATGCTTGAATGTTGTATAAGTATGGAAAGAGATTTAGTTATTCCGTGGCAGATTTATTGGATTAGTGTCAACCTGTTAATTGTTAATAGAAGGACATACATCTTTAATTTGTTTGAATAAACAAGGAAATTTTGTAGATAATCTTAACAAGCAAAACCAAACAAATACAAAAACAAAACAAAACGTAGCTCAATTTCCACTCCAGTTTAAAGCATCCACACCCAAATAAAATATCAAATCTCAATTTGAAGAAGTTGAATATTTAATATAAGTGTTTTATAATTTGCTTGAAGCATTGTGTTTATATTGGTTTGGTGGTTTGTTTTGAATAGCTATCACAATGCAAGTGTAATGAAAAATAAGGTAACTATGGTGTTGTTTATTAACCTATCATTTATACTTAATATTTCGAGATAAAATCTCTTTCTACAGAAGATTTCCGAAACTGAAACTGTTGCTAGCGACCGTCCATTTGGTTTTGCGTCTTATATCTTCCAAATTCTCTGCATTCGTGTGAGTGGAGGGGTGTTTATGTGTGTTTATGTGCGTGTGCACGCGCACGCGCGTGTGTTTGTGTGTGTGTGTGTGTGTGTGTGTGTGTGTGTGTGTGTGTGTGTGTGTTGTTTTGTGTGTGTGTTTTTATGTGTGTGTCTGTTCAACAATGTCTGATTATCATTCCAGGTTTGGCTTACTCTCCAAGCATTGGCCCGTTTGTTTATTTCCAGGCCCATCTGATTCTCTTTTTTTTTGTTATGTGTGTGTGTGTCTGATTATCATTCCAGGTTTTAATATAAATATTTTATCTTGCCAATTCTATATCATTTTTAAGAAAGAGCCAACTTAATTAATTTTTGAACGATCTCTTCAGTATTGTGAAAGACGTGTGGAAGTAAAATGATGATAAAAAAAACAGTACATTCAAATTGTAAATTGAATCCTTCACTAAAAACTTTAACAGTTTTGAATATGCCTAAAATATGCTCCCAAGCAGGGAGGGGATCAAAGTTAAGGTACAGGACATGTATGCCAAAAGAAAAATTGTGATATTGTAAAAAGTACCTGGTACCTATTCCTTAAGCATAACATTTATTATCTTGATGTAGATATAATATAAATAATTTATTTATAGAATAATTCAATAGAAATTATTTCAATTTTTTAAAAACTGAATTGGAACCTGTTAATGTGGTTCTATGATAGTCACGGTACTTGATGGGGATGACTTAGTTCCGTCACTAACACATGTGACTCCAGTTAATTGTCCTGTCAATGTTTTCTATGCCCACTGTGTGTTTTCTTTTGATCAGCTAAATGGGGATTAACCAAGCGAATGGAAAAATAAAACAGTCACATAGTCTGATAGAGAGAGTGTCACCCCGAGGTCATCTGGAGGCGCGGCTCCTGTTGGGCTGGCGTGATATGGGGGCTGGGAAAATAGATTGAAATCTAGTCAGTTTGAGACTGAGCGCCTGATTCGGGAAGAGGCAAACATGTGCCTCTACCCCTTGTGCATGCGAGTCGGCAACGAACATATTCGGGGTAATAGAAGGGTATACACAAAAATATGCCTTTGCGTTGTTTCAATGTCTAAAAACTATTAGATGATTTGAACAACACACACGGAGAATACTGAGGAGAGTCATGGAAGCCTATCTTTTGAAGCTTCTCGGTCCATATGTCAGTCGATCATCGAACGTTACCATACAAAAATGGTGGGATTCTCTGAGAAGCAGACAACCCCAATGGAAGAAGAAACAACATCCTAATATGAAGAAACCAACCGAAAGGGTGCTCCGATATAACACCCCCGATGGACGATGGAAGATGTAGCAGATATTACTATAATAGAGAAGAATAAGAATAAGAATAAGAATAAGAATAAGAAGAAAGAAGAAGAAAGAGAGAAGAAGAGAAGAAGAAGAAGAAGAAGATTAATTACTATTAGATTTTCTGATGGGATGGATATATGCACTATATTTCATTTTTTAATAAGCTTTATAATAATATTATTTCATATTTCGATTTTTTACTTTTTTGTTATGTCACTTTTTTAACCCCTTTTCACATATTCTCTGCTAGATCTGATTGAGTTGTTGCACAGGTTTGTTATGCAGACGGTAGCTAGCTTCTACTTTATATTATATATAACAGGTGTTTGAAATGCTATAGCTGCTTCTATGTATATATCCGTCAGGTTCATCTTTATCTTGGTAATAATATCTCATCTACAGAAACTGACGAAATGCCTGGATTGCTACTGTCAAACTATCGATCATATGGAAATCCTATCTCTTTGATAAGATAAAGCGAAAACTTTTCTAAGCAGTAGCCGTCTGAGTGTTATTGTATGGCAGCAACACTTGGACTCTCACAAAGCTTTTGAAGAGAAAAGCTAGATTAAAACTGTACAAGGATGCTCCGTGCTGTCTTGAACAAATCCTAGAAGCAGTTACCCGCAAAAGAGCAGCTGTTAGGCCACTTTCATTTTATCACATAAGTCATCCGAATATGCTGGACACTGCCGGGAAAAGGGGGACTTTGCGATGATCTCTTATTGACATCTTCACATGGGCATAAGTGTGAGTCGATCAGCAAAGATACTGGATGCTGTATAGAGAACCTTTCAGTAGCAATGGTTGATAGGGACAGAATCATGGGGATCCGTAGAGATGTGTAGAAAACCATTCAGTAAGTTGTCGGGCGCCCTAATGTCGGTATCAGCCAGACAGCGAGGGAGTTTATTCCCTTTTCACAAGCGCTAGAGCAAGGATATTATTTTAGCATCTGAGGTGGAGCGCCACACCTACTAGCAGCTCCTCACTTTACCGCACATATCTCTGTGCTACTCATACGCTGAGTTGGCGGGGGCCGGTATCGAACCAGGAACCTTGTGATTCCTAGCCGAACCCTTAGTAGCAATGGTTAATATGGACAGAATCATGGAGATCCGTCCTGTCAGCATGATTGTATGATGATATATCCGTTATTAACTTCAACAGTTACTGCTGATTCAATATTTATTTCAATCATATGAAGAGATGAAATAACATTGAAGTAAGTAAGTAAAGTCGTCGGCGCGGCCTAAAGTCGTTATCAGCCAGTCTGCGAGGGAGTGTATCCCCTTTTCAATAGCGCTAGACCAAGGAGATTGCTTTGGCGTTTGAGATGGAGCGCCACACCTACCATCAGCTCCTTACCTTACCGCACAGATCCCTGTGCTACTCATACGCTGAGTTGGCGAGGACCGGTATCGAACTAGGAACCTTGTGGTTTCTAGCCGAACGCTCTACCGACTGAGCTAACCCGGCCCATTAACATTGAAGTAGTTAGTCAAAATGTTGCGAACCCACATATAAAATGATATCATATAGACCCTACATAATGAGAATGGAATCGTTTGTTTTTCCTATAAATAATGTCTGACAACACCTCGGAAGAGAGAAACAACTAGTTAATTCAACCTAGCAATTGCTGATTATTCTGTTCCCCTTGTATCTTTGCTTAGTAAACCTTTTTCCCCATATCCTTAATACTCGTTCTGCTTCTTTTATTTCTCTGTTAACGCTGATACTTGACTTACAACAAATAAATAAAATGATATTCAAACTTTATTTTACTATAGAACGTAAAGCACTCGATATTTTATAAAGATCAATAAAACACGTATACATGAGTGCATGTGTGTATGTGTGTTTATTTGTGTGTGTGTGTGTGTGTGTGTGTGTGTGTGTGTGGTAAAGTAATCTTAAAATCGAATTTCAAAATTACTATAGATGCTCATATTTTTTTTTCTGTGGCGAATCAATGAAGAGGCTGTGTACAGTCATTTATAATACACGAATCATGTTCAAAAGAGATCAGATTGCCAGATAATATAATAGAGATATCAGTTATGAGCATCAACACATTGGTACGGCATATAGTAAAGTATAATGAAAAGAATTGAATGGAAGCTTTTCTAAACGTTCCGGGTTCACTATTGACGTTAATCTAATCAGATATAATCTTTCTTTTTTTGGTTCTTTTGTAATTTTCCATTTTGTACATATTCTACATGCTAAATCAAATTTATTCTCCACGAAATCATACTGCGTGAGAATTCCTCTTGAATTTTGCAAGATAACAATCAACAGTAGCGTTAAGATTGGCAAGTTCATCATACGCATTATTTCATTAGTAGTACCGTATTATCCACAAAGCTGGCTAGGTTCATCAAGTGCACAACCCTAGCAAGATTGTAGGAAAGGAGAGCGTGGAATGGGGAGCGGAATGTGGAGAGGTCGAAAGGAGATAAATCTCTAGGGACCCTAGAACATAATCAATAATGCTTCTGCCTCTGAAGATGAGATTTTCTCGAAAATATTTAGGTAAATAAACATCATTTAACACCTATTACATTGCATTGTAAATTGCCTTCAAACTTATATTTTACACATACATACAATGCTTCTAAAAATCTATAAAAAAGACACTTATTTCACCACACCTGACTGAGGCTTATTTTATAGTTATAAATTTTTTTTAAAAAGAACTAAAAGAATTTCGAATAATCAGCACGAGCGCATATACAACAGACCGACATGCCATCACGGAAAATCCCGAACATTTCAAATATCTGGCGTTCCTCCAACTTAATAACAACAAAAGATTACGCCGGCTCGTTGCTTAAAAAAAAACACACGGATGCTTCTGCCTCTGAAGATGAGATTTTCTCGAAAATATTTAGGTAAATAAACATCATTTAACACCTATTACATTGCATTGTAAATTCCCTTCAAATTTATATTTTACATAATCAAAGTATTCTAATCCTGGCTTGAAAGAAAGTACGTATGATTATTTTAAATAGTGATTAACATTACTTGCAACGTCTTCATGATCAATGAAGAACTATGCGGACGTCTCGTAAAAATAAGAGCAAAGGTTAGAGAAAGACATTAGACAAAGCTTACTCCACAAAGAGGGGGTTGAGTGGTTCGTTCGTTGGTTGGGTTTACGTAATTTTAACCTTTATTCGGTTATTCAATATTCGGCTTTTGTTTCTATGCAAATATATGGAGAGGTCGAAAGGAGATGAATCTCTTGGGGCCCTGTGTTAGGTTAACTAGGTACTGCTTATTAGTGTATTGAGCGAAATCTTTATACTAAGTACCCCATTTTTATAGACGAAAGTTGAAATCAACCTGTCTTCAAACTTTCCAGTGCTAAGACATCAGTGGTGTAATGGTTATCGTCATAGGAAATGGACAGTGCGATATGAGTTCAAATCATGGATGAAGCTGGTTTCACTTCAAATATCGGTAATTCCTTCAGGAAAGCTATAAATCGAACTATTCTCTTTCCAGCTTTGGGTAAATAGTAGAGCAGACTGGGTTTCTTAACCAAAGTTTCGTGGTAATTTTCACCTTTATTTGTTAAAATTCCTAGCAAATAAGGCAATTAGAGTAACTTCCCTTGATTTTCACTTTGAATTAAGCCGGTAGCTATTTTGAAAGTCTCCGTGCGAAATAAACAAATCTTAGAAACTTTTTCGAAAACAATGTAACTGCATGCTTTAACACGAAATATTCAAAATGTATTCTTAATAACAATTAAGTTCATTTCTGATAATTTCATGCTTGGAATTTAGCCGACTGACTTTCACTTTGAAACAAGACGGTAGCCATTTTGAAAGTCTCCGTTCGAAATATACAAATCTTAGAATCGTTTCGAAAACAATACAACTGCATGCTTTAACACAAAAATATCATAACATGTGTTCTTAATAACAATTAAGTTCATTTCAGATAATGCGCACGCACAATTTTATGCTAGGAATTTTAACAACTAAAGGTGAAAATTACCAGTTTCATAACCACTCTACAAGAAGGAAGACTGAATTCAAACTGTTAACATAAAATGACCTTCTGCCATACCCTGCTCGTGCAGAGGATTGATAAATAGATGCCAATACAGAATTATATATCTTATAGTGTTTTCGGGTTTCGAAAAATGTTTACCAAGGAGATTAGCACGAAGGTATACGCAAACTTCCTTATCACCGATTCAATTTCCTATGACGATAACCATTACCCCAAGTACACCACTCAATAATAGATGAGTAAGTAACCATGTCAACCTGAAGACCATTAGCAAATGTTCGGCCAGAATAAACCATGAACTAAATGAGACCAAGAAAAATATGAATGTAATAAGTTGTCATCGATAAAAAGAATGGATTTTCTTTCGCCAAAATTTGAACTTAGTTCACGGATTCATTTTTATTTTTATGTGGTGTGTATTGATGAGTTTGATAAAATGTCCGACATTGACCGAACTGCAATTCATGAAGTTATGGAACAGGGTAGAGTGACTATTTCCAAAGCTGGAATCCATGCCAAACTTAATGCCAGATGTAGTGTGTTGGCTGCCGCTAACCCTGTCTATGGAAGGGTAAATATTTATTTTTGCTACTGCAGTCCTTTTTGTCACCACGTGTGTATAATATATATATATAATATATATATATATATTGTGGTGTGTGTGTGTGTGTGTGTGTGTGTGTATATATATATATATATATATATATAGTTCTATTTTCAATTCAAATAACTTTTTCAATATGTTGTGTTTGGCTTTCTCGATCTCAAGTCAAACTAGATTTCGAAGAATCAAGTACGGTAATGCCATGATCAATTTCAATCAAGTTACATCACACAATTTTAAAACAACTCTAACGGCTAGATAATGCCATGGCTTTACGAAAATTGTTTTTGTTCTGTTTTTTTTTTTCCTTTTTTTATGATAAAAACAGTATCTTGTTTAGACTGAATGTTTTGTAAATTTTTTAAAACATAATTTTCCGTCCTGAAATATTTTAAAATGTTATCACAATTTCAGCCTATTTAATATTGTTTTTGTTCTTTGTTCAGTATGACCAATACAAAACTCCCATGGAAAATATTGGACTCCAGGATTCCTTACCCTCTCGTTTTGATTTGCTATTCATTGTTTTGGACAATGTAAGTTGTTTTTTTTGTTTTTTTTTTGTTGTTTGCAATGATCTTTAAGGCAAACAGTTATTGGCATCTTTAATCGTTTTTTCTTTTGGCTCCGATCTTTTAAAAGTTTTGTTTGGTTACAGCGCTCGATGTCTGCGCAAGATAAGTAGGGCATGGACGTGCCTCACTTGTGAACACCCGACAAACAATTACGTTTGCCAAGTTACCAAAATAGGAAATGTGGGAATTATTTGGAATTGCATTTGTGTTGCAAATATTTTGCATTTCCTTATCGAACGGCTGAAGAGGGAGAATCAACATATGCGCTGACCGAACAGACACTTGTGACCAGAGTAGGATTTGATATTGACATCTGGAAAAAAAAAGGTAATGGAGGCTTACTCTGGAGATGATTGCGAATCGATAGAGAATTCGTCGAGTACTTGACCCCATCAGAAGAACACAGCCTCCAGACATTCAGTATTCGCTCGGAAGATCATCGGATATGTTTCAATTTGAAAGTCAAACATAACATCACGACATTGCTAAATTTAAAGTTTATTAAATAATCTTTTATGTTTGTAGGTAAATAAAGGTTGTAAAGTTGTATATATAATATATATATATATATATATATATATATATATATTATATATATTCCAAGGAATCGCGTGGTGTAATGGTTAAAGTCATGGAAAATGGACTTCAAATCCTGAACGTGGTAATTGAATTTCACTTAGCGGTAATAACCTTGGGAAATGTATGAATCCTACTCCCACTCCAGCTATGGGTAAATAGTAGGACACCCTGGCTCTTTAACCTGGTTAGGCAACTGATAGGAGAAGGAAAACCTGAATTCAAACCTGTTTTAACTCCGCTTAAGAAATTGACCTTGTGTCGCATCCTGCTCGTGCGGAGGGGTTGGTATATATATATATATATATTATATATATATATATATATATATATATCATCATCATCATCATGTCGCGCTATTAGCACGGATATCCATGACAATCTCTCGCCAACCTTTCCTATCATTCATTTTGCCAGGGAGGTCTTCTGCGCAGCAACCTGCATCTTGGCTTAGTTGGTCAATGTAGGTCCTTGCTGGGCGGCCCACACTAGCATGTCCGTGTGTTGGCTTCCACAGGAGAACGTCACTTATGATCTCATCCTTGCTTCTCCAGCAGTGCCCGGCATGTCTTGTCCGTCTCACTTGTATGGTTTGTGAGATGGGGGGCAGGTGGCCATACAGCTGCTTCCTCGTGGGGTGCTGCTTCCACGATTTATTCAGGACTGCACGCAGCATTCTTGTGCAGCTCCCGTCCAGCTTATTCTCAAGGCGCCTCGTTAGGGTCCAAGCGGTGCATCCGTACAGCAACACTGATACAACCACCGCCTGGAAGAAATGTCGCTTTAGCTTGTCAGTGAGATCGGATTTCCATATTACTGATAATTTGTTTGTGGCCGACCACGCTTTTCCTATTCGTGTATTTACATCGCTTTCTGTGGATAAGATATTACTACCTAGGTATGTGAATTGTTCTACTGGCTTAAGGGGCTTACCGTTGAGTGTGGTTATGTCTCCTTTCCTTTTGAAACATATGTACTCTGTTTTATCGGAGTTTACATGAAGGCCAATATTATTTGCTGCCTTCTCTAGGCTATGCAGTAGTGACTCGGCCTGTGGTGGTGTATCTGCAATGAGTGCAAGGTCATCAGCGTAGTCTGCATCTGTGACTTTCTGTGCGGGATATCGCCTGCTTCTTGCCTTTTTTAGTGTGAAGCCTTCTTCTTTTATGGTATCTAAGGATGTTCGGAGTACATAGTCTAAGCATATGATAAATATATATGGTGCTAGTGTATCTCCTTGTAGGACTCCAGTTCCGATGTCGAAGAAATCTGTGTCGCCATCGGGTGAGCGTACCATTGCTTGTGTGTCTTTGTAGAGCATCATTATAGCAGCAACAGTTTCTTCTGGTAGCCCGTATGCTAGTAGTATTTGTTCCATTTTTCCTCTGTGTATGGAATCAAATGCCTTGGAAAAATCTACGAATAGTAGCGTTGCCTCTAGATTCTTTGCTCGAATCCCTTCTATGATTCGTCGTATAGTCAGGATCTGAGAGGTTGTGGAACGGTTTCTACGGAATCCGTTTTGGTTTTTCCTAAGAATTTTCTCTATTTCGGGTCGGATGCGATTAAGAAGAAGGGCATTATAGATCTTGGCTGCGATAGCCGTAAGAGTTATGCCTCTGTAGTTTTTAGCTATTCCTAGGTCTCCCTTTTTGGGGAACGGGAGGATGCATCCTTTTGTCCATTTATCTATTCTATTTTGTCTATATACTGCATTGCATAGCCTAAGTAGTATGTCGCTGAACTTGCCCGTTTTCCATACCTCCGGGGTATTTCGTCGAGACCCGCCGCCCTTCTACCTTTTAGTTTATTTAAGACTACGTGGAGTTCTTCTGTTGTAAAATCCCCTAGTTTTATGTCTAGTTGTCTATCTATGATCTTTTGAGTGTTATTTACCATGATTTTAGGTGTGTTCCCCAGAAGTTTCTGGAAGTGGTCTTTCCATTTTTGGAGTCTTTCTTTTTGGCTGTTTGCCTTTAGTTTTGATCTAGAGGTACTTTTCCTACCACTAATTTCATTTACTGTTTGCCATGCTAATCGCGACTGTCTGTCTTCTACCGATGATCTAATATTATTTATTTGTGCTTGTATATATTCTGTTTGTTCTTTTTTGTATGTTTTGGTTAGTTCTATCTGGGCTTTCCTAAGGTTGTGTAAATTGGTGTTAGTTGGGTTTTGTTTTATTGAGTTGGGCTGCTTTTTTATATCGTTTCTTTTTTCCCTAACTGCTTTTGTCTCCCAGGGAACAGAGTGTTCGGCTTTTAATTTGGTTGGTACGCACTCGGCTGCCGCTTCTAAGTGAGCACTAACAAAGTTTTCGTATTCCTCGTTTGGTGTGGAGCTTTCGGATGTCTCCTGGAGGATATCGAATTTATTTCTTACTGTAACAGCGTAGCGATTGCAAATATCGCTGTTGGCAAGTGTCGACCAGTCGTATCGTTCAAATTTGCTGGTTTGTTTTTTATTTCTACGTAGGCTAAGTCGTAATTTTGCTGTGACTATTCTGTGATCGGAGGATACTCCTTCAAAGGAAGAATACGCTTCACAGTTCATTGCACTATTTATCCATTTTTTGTTTATTAGGATGTAGTCCAGTTGCGCTTTTGTGCTATTTGGATACGTGTATGTCCATAGTTTGCCCTTCCGTTTTTGGAATTTAGTGTTCAGGCAGACAAGCCTGTTCTCAAGGGAGAACTCGGCTAGGAGATCACCGTTCCTGTTTGGGTGTTGTGTAGGCCGAATCTATTGTTTTCGTTTCTTCCTATCTGTGCATTCATGTCTCCCCCAATTATCAGTACGTTATGTTTGGGGTGTGTCTGCATAGGGAGGATAGCCCATTGTAAAATGTTTCAATGTCTGTTTCGTCGCTGACGTTTGTTGGGCTGTAACATGAGACTATAGTCATGCAGGGATTGCCATCAAACGTAGCACTCATGATTCTAGGTTGGACCTTTTCTATGCTGTTAAGTGATTTTAGTGCTCGAGGGCTGAGAAGCATTCCTACACCTCCTATAGTTGCATTGACGGAGTTTTTCCATGCAGATACTGACACAAACGTCCAGCCATTTCCAGATTCATGGTATTTTAGTTCTACATCACCATGGTCAAATCTGTGTTCTTGCACACATATGATGTCTATATTATTTTCGGCTGCAGACGCCGTGAGTTCGGGGAGTTGGCCTATCGTTTTCAGTGTTCTAACGTTAAATGTTGCTAGCTGGAGTGATTTTTTACATCTAAGTAGGTTTGTATTGAATTTGGGTTTTATGTCTGTCTTATTAGATATTGCGGTTAGGGTTATGTCTTCAGTAGAGTGTGTGTCTTGTTTGTCTGTGGTGAGAGTGGTGTGATTTAGGTATGTGGTGTATTTGGAGCCCCGTAATTTATTTATCGAACACTGGGCCGGTGCTCGAACCTCAGCAGAACGCGTACTAATTTTGAAAGCAGGGAGTACGTTGCTGCATGATTCTTGAACTTTGTGCAATGTCATGAATGGTTTCGGTTGGGTCAAGATTATCGGATATCTATCGATAGCTGTTTGACTCATCAATAGGCGCTAGTCTTAGAGATGAGGAGCAGTAGTTACCTGACTGAACTGGTTGATCCTGGCCGTTGACCCATTTTGGGTTCCTCCGCCCAGCATCTTATGATATACGCCGTTGGCCTATTTAGGCTCTTCCGCCGTCTCTCACATCCACCACGCTGCTACCCGTGGTTTTGTTTTACATGCCGAATTAGCATGTAGATTTTTGCATAAATATGAAGAAAGAGATAGGAAGCAAGCAAGCAAGAGGAGAAGAGGAGTGTGAAAAGATAGGGATGTAAGTTTTAATTAGAAATAAGTTTTAACTTAGTATAAGTCCACATGTCCCCTCCTAGATTAGCGTTAATGAGGGTGAAGCAAGTGGCAGAGAGAGAGAGAGAGAGAGAGAGAGAGAGAGAGAGAGAGATCATTTGAAGAAAAAAAAAATAAACATCACAAATATGGTCACTTTTATAAGGAATACGATTTAGGAATTTTATATTCTTCCTTACGGTTTGTGGTGGAAGGAAGGAAGGTAATTAACTAATAAAATACTATAAAGAAAGTGAGATATAGAGGGGGGCAGAGAAAGAGAGAGAGAGAGAGAGAGAGAGAGAGAGAGAGAGAGAGAGAGAGAGACAGTGACCAGGTCAACGAGCTAAGCGCCGATATCCGATAGCATGATTTGCAAATTATTCTTTCATGTTAGTTCAAATGGTTATCGTTAAAATTCAGAATTTCAAACTTTGTATTAATATACGAAACACATGTAATTTGATAGTAAACCTTCAAAATTAATTCAACAAAATTAATATTTTACCTCAAATATCCCGTATTACAGAGCCGAAAGTTCAACCATTTGTTCATTTGAAAAAACATCACAAATATGGTCACTTTTATAAGGAATACGATTTAGGAATTTATATTCTTCCTTACGGTTTGTGGTGGAAGGAAGGAAGGTAATTAACTAATAAAATACTATAAAGAAAGTGAGATATAGAGGGGGGCCAGAGAAAGAGAGAGAGAGAAGAGAGAGAGAGAGAGAGAGAGAGAGAGAGAGACAGTGACCAGGTCAACGAGCTAAGCGCCGATATCCGATAGCATGATTTATATATATATATACACGTTGTTGATGTAATATAAACCTACAGACTGACGAGAGGCGATAGATATTCTTGTTTATTGGAAGTCTTTTATTAAATGAAAATCATATCTCACGCTATTTGACCCATATAAATGTCGATGTTAATTTTTTACCCACATTTCAGGCGATTTCCTTTCATTAACAAGGCTGATTGCAATCCTCAAACATGCACCCTCTCTCTCTCTCTCTCTCTCTCTCTCTCTCTTCTCTCTCTCTCTCTCTCGCTCTCTCTCTCTCTCTTCTGTGATACGATTGTTTTTTACTGACAAAGTTGTTTTTGCAATCGGGTCACGTATTGATAAAAGGGATTAGAAATTGCGAAATTTGTATTCACTCAGTCTCAAGCAATAAACAGCAAATATCCAAATGTATGAAATGTTTAGTCCACGTTTATTCATTTTTTACTAAATCTTCGCCAGAAGAATCTATGATTCTTCTGTAAATTTCACATGGTTTTCATTTCCTAGCCGTACGAAAAATGATGACAGACCCTTGTTTAAGTCTGTCTGAAAAGGTTAAAATACTTTTTATCCCATCAAAGAAGCTAGATAAAAATATAATAAGGATATAAATCAATGATATATTAAACATTAATTTTAAAAGATGATCGAAAAATACACTAGAATAATGAAGGATAAAAACAAATAAATGACAAATGAAAGAAAAAAGACAAACATGAAGAAGAATGAAAATTAAGTTAACAAGAAGAATATATAAAGAATAAAGATAATAAAACAAATATATAGAAAAAAGATTTTTATCAATCTATTCATTAACATAGATTTATTTTTAACTATTTAAATCCCAGAAAACACCGGGTAGCTCTGCTAGTATATTATACATTTCTAAAAAAATCATGTTTATGGAAATATCTAATCATTATCATAAGTTGCATTGCTTCCTAAAATTACATTAATGAATAGGTTATTTTATTAAAAAGAACTGTTAGAATCAGTGAGAAGGGGTGTCAATATTTACTCATTTGATTTTTTTAAAATTCCAGTCCTTAATTTTTACATTTCTAGAAAGATAAAACCAGAAGACCACATCATAATTTTTTTTTTTTAAATTAAGAAATATATAAGAATTCAAAATTAGAAAATTCAAGACTTGAAGTATGTTATTCAAAAATTTAAGTTATCTTTTTAAAACGCAAAAAAAAAAAAAATATTTTATTGTGAGTTTTATGCTCACATTTTGAACATTCCTAATAATTTGATATTTTGTGGGTCCAATTTTCTGGATTCGGAATTGTTAATCTTTAATGGAATCTGGGATTTTAATGTAATTTTCAATAATAAAAAAAGAAAATTGTTATAGTTGATACACACTATTGACCAATGGAATGCGCCGACAGGTTACTATAAATAACACGGACAATTGTGGCTTAGCAGTAAGCCAATGCGAGCAAGCCAATACTCTATTGTCGGACGTAGTTTTCCACATCTCTCTATTGTATTTGTCTACTTTCTGTTAATACATTTTTCTACTTTTGTTACCCGTCGTTTTGTTCTTATTTGACCCCTTAAAACCTCACAACAAAAATGAATCATTGTTTTTGGATTTTTTTTTTAAAAAATTGTTTTAATTTTTCAAAACTTGTTAAGAAATTGTGTTAACGTTCAGTTGAATTATGCCATTATTTCCATAATGACGGTGTCAACTTTGTGACTCAATCATATAAGTTTTATGGAGTTGTCTGTTGAAATCAAATTTCTATTATTCAAGAAACTTATAAATGCCTGTAAAATTCTTTAGATTTTGATGCAAAATATGAGACCAACTCGTGTTCAACTCTTGTGCAAAAACTAAGACAATCGAAATGATTCTGTAATAGCTTGTTTTGAGTCATTGCTTACATGACATCATGAAGTGTTTTTTTACTGCTGATAAAACGTGGATCCTTTATCACAACTTTCAACGCTATCATCGGTCGATGCATAGCGCCTTCTTTACCAGCACTAAATAGATATAATGTTGTATACCCTTTTCTTACTTCTTTACTTCTTACTTGCTTCTATATCTTGGACATCTATTCTTCTGGCCGGCTTTGCTTCTTCTATCATCTTGGTCTGGAATCTTCTAAGGTCTTCTGTTGCTATGTTCCTGCTGGCTGGTCGTCCTGGATTCATTTCTTAGTCTTGTTACCAAGACATTCATCAACCACAAGAACATATTAATTATACAAACTTTTATTTCCTTAACTATACATTTCACGTAACTAAATATCTGACTAACATAGCGCGCGTGAGTTCCAGTTTTAGGCAGAGCATAAAATGGCCGCTGCTCTGCCTGATGTCTAACTGCAAACTGGGGACTCTGAAAAAGGTCCACGTGACTTCACATATTTGGCGGTTTCTATAATTTTCCATAGAAGGACCCGGCCATGGTATGAAAGGGTCATCCCCTCAGAATTACAGGGGATTGACAATAATCTTATGCAACCGCATAGATTATGTAACAGAAGAAATATACCTACTCAGCAACCGTGCAGGTGGACTTCATTCACAGAAGATCATGTCGAGTATATGATGGGGTATTCAAGGGATTGTCGATGACTAACTGTTAGACACTAAACAAACAACCATCTCTGACTTTTACCGCAGTCAACTTCCTTTTTTTAAAAAACAACTTAAGACAAAACAGTTCCCTCTTTAGTCAACAAGAGAGTCATCTCCCATCACGTTAATGCCTGTCATCACACACCTCAATTGACTCAGAAGTGCTCGATAGGGAATAATTTCCGGATCTTTCATGTTCGCCTGACCTTGCTCTGATTATCACTTGATCTTAAATGATCTTAGATGTCAAATCTAACAAAGAGGTTTAACACGAATTGGTATCAGATATTGGTATTAGATAAACAATTTTACAAGCTGAGTATCTATAAGCTTGTTTACAGATAAAATAAGATTCTAGAAAGCAATGGAGGTTAGGCTAATGATTAAATATTTCTATAGGCCCACCCACATTCCGAAGCACATTGGTGGTAAGCACAAAAAATGTGTTGATCCCGTTAGCATTCCGCCTCCATGGGGCGCCTCAGGCACTAAGAAATAGACCCAGCTCTGCCCTTTTAAATCAAAGGCGCAGGTGTTAACTTGGGGATGGCCCTCTGGGATCAACGATATTAACTTGTACGGTCCAGCGACCGAATTCACTGGACCCCCGGTCGAAACCAGTGTCAGATATGTTGGATATATCTACAAAAAGATCTCTTAGAGGAGTTCAGTTGGGGAAACATTGCTTGATCCTCCATATTCTTCTAGCCTTGTTCCTTCTGATTATCACTAATTAAGGGGATTACATAATCATTTGGATAGTCTTAGATTACCACACAAAAAAAACAGTAGCTGGAGTTTCCATAGTGTAGTGGCTAACCAGTTGGACTGTGACACCATGGTAAGTGAGTTCAAACTCCAGTCACACTATTATGTTCACTTTCAGACTAATACCCTTGGGAAAGGTATGAACTCCATCCCCCAAGCTATGAGTTAAATATTACCACCGCTATTCTTTTATAGGGATGGCTTTGGCATTAAATAACCCATGAAGGCTGAACTGCCATTAAACAAAGAAACACAGTATCAATTAGATATGTTTATTTTTAATACTTAACACGACTGTGTCTCATATTTTGCATCAAAACCAAAAGAATCTTACACGAATAGCACGTATAGACTTGTTGAAAGATAAAATGAGGTTCTAGAAGCAATGGAGGTTAGGCTAATGCTTAAATATTTCTATTGGCATAGATTACTCTACTTATGATACATACTATAAATAGGATATTACGGAGGTGTTATAATGATTATCATCATAGGAAATGGGCACGGCGACCCAAGTTCAAGTCTTGGTCGAAGGTCTCTGCATTTTTCATAGCATCAATAAAATTGGGAAAGCTATGACACTAACTATTCTCCCTGTAACTATGGGTAAATAGTTTAACAGTCTGGGCTTATAAAACTTGGTAAGGAATCTGGCCTAAAAGAAGGACAAATCTGAAATAAAACATGTTAAACTACTCTTGAAAATTGACCCTGTGTCGCGTTCTACTCGGGTGAAGGGGTTGGGTAAATACAGAAATCAGACATTACATTCGTTCCAACATGATAATATTGTTTAAAAAACAATAACCGATTCATTTTGTTTAATAACGAATTTATGTTTACATCTATTGATTTTACTTAAAGTAATATGAAAGTAAGAAAACAAACAATGTGTTTATTTATGATATGGCTTTTAGCCGACAATGTTTGGAGGATATATGCTTAATTGAAGTCATACCTAATTTTTAAAATTAATTAGTTAATAATTAATGAATTTTAGGCGGGCATATATGTTCAAATGTAAGGCTAAACAAATCGAGAAAATGTCAATCCCTGTAATATGTAAACATTTAATTGTTAAAAAGAATGAGGCGTTTTTGTACTTACCAGTAATAATTTAATGGAAATATTGAATTGTCAACGCTATACCTAATATTTGTTTTCATTTACTTTTCGGGTATCAAATAAATTACATTAATAAATAAAAACAAACTACGCATATACATATTGTTTAGAATCCTTTTTCATTGATTGTTTAAATTTGTCTTAAATGTCATAGAATGAAAACCAAATGTTTTTCATGAATTATTAAATGTAAAAGAATAAAACATAATTTGAAGCAAGAATGAAAATCTAAACTTCCAGTTTCGAGATTTTATTTTTATCCCGAAAAAAATAAAATGCAAATGACCTTTCGATTCAGAGAAAAATAAATAAGTTTTCAATCGCTGTAAAGAAACTCTCTCTAAGATGTAAGAATTTACCCAACCATGTGATACATGTTGAAGGTATGGTCGCTATTAAGTAGTAATGGATCTGTGAGACTACCTTCCTACATCACGAGGAGGAGATCAACTCTGGCTAAAATACGTATGAGGGTACTGCATCTGAAATTTATTCAAAACAACATGCAGCATCCTTGTGTAATTCCCATCTAGCTTCCCCGCTCCATGAATTTTATTTAAATCTAAGTTGTGCAACGATGCTGTATTACTAATACAGCTCCATATTTTAATACCTAGTTACCTGTTAGTTATAATTTTTTACAATTGATTATTAAGAACACATTTTATGATATTTTTGTGTTAAAGCATGAATTTGTATTGTTTTCGAAACGATTCTAAGATTTGTAAATTTTGCACGAACACTTTCAAAATGGCTATCGTCTTGTTTTAAAGTGAAAGTCAGTTGGCTAAATTCTTAGCCTGACATTATCTGAAATGAACTTAATTGTTATTAAGAACATATGTTATGATATTTTTGTGTTAAAGCATGCAGTAGTATTGTTTTCGAAAAAGTTTCTAAGATTTGTTTATTTCGCACGGAGACTTTCAAAATAGCTACCGGCTTGTTTCAAAGTGTAAGTCAAGGGAGGTTACTCTAATTGCCTTATTTGCTAGGAATTTTAACAAATAAAGGTGAAAATTACCACGAAACTTTGGTTAAGAAACGCAGTCTGCTCTACTATTTACCCAAAGCTTGAGAGAGAATAGTTCGATTTATAGCTTTCCTAAAGGAATTACCGCAATTTGAAGTGGAACCAGCTTCATTCATGATTTGAACTCATATCGCGGTGTCCATTTCCTATGACGATAACCATTACACCACGGATGTCTTAGTACTGGAAAGTTTGAAGACAGGTTGATTTCAACTTTCGTCTATAAAAATGGGGTACTCAGTATAAATATTTCGCTCAGTACCCTAATGAACAGTTCCTAGTTAACCTAACACAGGGCCCCTAGAGATTCATCTCCTTTCGACCTCTCCATATATTTGCTTAGAAACAAAAACAGACACCGGCATTGAATAACCGAATAAAGGTTGAAATTACGTAAACCCAACCAACGAACGAACCATTCAATCCCCTCTTTGTGGAGTAAACATTGTCTAATGTCTTTCTCTAACCTTTGCTCTTATTTTTACGAGACGTCCGCATAGTTCTCCATTGACCATGAAGACGTTGCAAGTAATGTTAATCACTATTTAAACAAAGAATACGTACTTTCTTTCAAGCCAGGATTAGAATACTTTGATTATGTTCAGTATATTGCTTCAACAGAGTTGTACCGTTTCAACCATTACCAGGAAATGACGATTTTTATGTCCTCTTTGATGAGATTTCCATACATGAGATTTTTTACGCGTGTGTTTTCAATCACTGTAAAGAACAGCTAAAGCGGGTTTACTGATGAGATTTTTCTTTTTGATGACTTGTAATGAGAATAAACTCGGCTTTTTTTTTTCTTTGATATTTATTTATGTTGTTTAAAATTCGTTCATCTGTAATTTCATTGAGAGAATTCAAAACATATAGAAAAACATATTCAACTGATTTTATCTAACCGTTCAAACTTACTGTCATTAGTGTGCGATTTTCCCTTACTCGACATGTAGAGCAGATTTAAATTACACACACACACACACACACCACACACACACACACATATATATATATATATATATATATATTATATATATATATATATATATATTAGAATATGTGCTTAATTAAGTGTCATACCTAATTTTGAAAATTAATTAGTTAATAATTAATGAATTTAGGCGGGCATATATGCTCAAATGTAAGGTTAAACAAATCGAGAAATTGTCAATCCCTGAATGTACATACTTTCTCGATTTGTTTAGCCTTACATTTGAACATATATGCCCGCCTAAATTCATTAATTATTAACTAATTAATTTTCAAAATTAGGTATGACTTCAATTAAGCACATATCCTCCAAAAATTGTCGGCTTAACCACACACACACACACATATATATATATATATATATATATATATATATATATATATATGTGTGTGTGTGTGTGTGTGTGTGTGTGTGTAATATTATAAAAATTGAAAAAAAAAGTTTCATTAACGAATGATGTTTAATAAGCCGACGCTGCAGTGTTTCGGTTTGTTTAAAAACCCTCATCAGGGCTTCCGTTGGTTCAAGGACAAATAAACGGAAAAACTGCAGCCTCGTCTTATTAAACATCATTTCTTAATGAAACTTATGTTTTTTCAATTTTTGTAATATTACATATTCTCGGATTTACTTCCACCTTTTCTTCACACACACACATATATATAATATATATATATATATATATATATATATATATATATATATATATATATTGAAGATTGATGGCCAAGGATGCTTCTTATATGGATATAATAAATAAGTGTATATATGAAAATAATGGTATATAACTCAAAGAAACTGGTGGAAAAATGAGCGTACATCTCAGGCTGTTGGAATTGAAGCATGAAAAAATATTCTACTATATTTCAAAGAGCCTGTCTCTCATCTGACAATAGAACTGTGACTCATGTGACTCTTATTTTTGGGCCAGACGAAACAGACAGGATGTTTGTTATATCGGAAGATGATAAAAAATGTTTTTCATTCAACAATCCCAACGGCCTTTGATGTAAGTACATTGTATTTCTCACAAGTTTCTTTGAGTTATTAGTGTACTACATATATATATATATATATATATATATATATATATATATATATATATATATATATATATATTGATAGATAGATAGATAGATAGATAGATAATCGACTTGATTTGGTGTTATCTACTATATGCAGACAACATCAAATCAAGTCGACTATCTATCTATCTATATCTCTATATCTCTATATATCTCTCTCTGTCTCTGTCTCTGTCTCTGTCTCTGTCTCTGTCTCTCTCTCTCTCTCTCTCTCTATATATATATATATATATATATATATATATAGTACATATAGTCTATTATATATATATATATATTATATATATATATATAGATAGATAGATAGATAGATAATCGACTTGATTTGATATATATATATATATATATATATATATATATATATATATATCAAATCAAGTCGATTATCTATCTATCTATCTATCTATCTATATATATATATATATATATATATATATATATATATATATATCAATAAAGGAAGGAAGAACTCAATACAGTAATATATATATATATATGTATATATATATATATATATATATATGTATATATATATATATAATATATATATATTATATAATATATATATATATATATATTATATATATATATATATAGTACATATAGTCTATTATCTGCTGAATTCAATTTTGAATTCTGTTAACGAGTTGTAAAACTGGAATATATATATATTATTAATATTAATCTTCGATTAATATACTAAAAATATTGACGTCTAAACTTACATAAATGAGATTTCCTGAGCGTGTATAGCGTTAATAACTCATATCTGGGTTATCGTTTTCTGGAAAGCTGAGATATTTTCTTCATAATATTTCACAAAGACATTTGTTGAAACAAAAGCAAACGTGATGAACAACATTAAATGTGATTTTTCATATAGAATAAAATGCTGAATATATGCGTAAGCGTATGTTTGTATATTTGTGTGATTTTTGTTTATAAATCAAAGTTAAATGAAAAATTTATGTAATAGATTATGCAAATTAGAAATACCAGAAACGAAAATGAAATTAATGTAAATGCTAATATACAATTCAAATTCGCTCCACGGATTTATATTTGCATATTACGTGTGTGTGTGTGTGTGTGTGTGTGTGCGTGTGTGTGTGTGTGTGTTTAAATTTAAAGATTAAAGTTATGTAGGATCTTCTATAAGGAAGTATATTTCCAGTTTGTTTGGGGTTTTTTTGTAATAAAAAAGCGAAGCCTCTTTCTATTGCAAATATTTCCCTCGTTATATTGTGACATATTTTATGCCATTTTAATATTGTTTCCAATATTGGAGATGCAATTAATTATACATAAGGATTACTTTAGTCGTTGACATGAAATGAGATGTGTATATAAATAATAAACAAAAAAGAAACCGTAAAAAACAACAATATACACACGATTAGTGAAATGTTACGCTCACCTTTCTATAGAGAAACAACTTAAAACTGTAATGGGCAATGGATACAATGGTTATGCATTGTCAACTTGTTTTGGATGTCAGGGTTTGGGCCAATTTCTTTTAAAAATTGGATTTCTTATGATGATTATTAATATGTTAATTCTTTCGCGTCTTGAAAGTTGGCGCGGCACAATCAATTTTTCCCCATTTTTTTCAATCAGGACTTGTGTTTTTTACGACGTTAAATTTATCAAATTCGAAGAAAATATCATACATTAAAAGTATAGAGATAGATTGGATGGAAATAAAGAGAGTATAGGCGTGGATAGAAAAAAAGGAGAGTATAGGCATAGAATTGATACAAATAAGAAGAGTGTAGACAATTAATAGAAATAAACTGTATATAAACATAGATAGAAAAAAGGAGTGTATAGGCATAGAATCAATAGAAATAAGAAGAGTGTGGATAGAATTAATAGAAATAAACTGAGTATAGGAATAGATAGAAAAAAGGAGAGTATAGACATAGAATTGATACAAATAAGATGGGTGTAGACAGAATTAATATATATATATATATATATATTCTCTTTGGAGATATTAGGCAAATCTCATAAACTTCCATAATTCAAGTTAGGTCTGAAAAATACTCAAACTTTAAACAATTGATTTAGATTTCATAAAAAAAACTGGGTTAAAATTTTAGGTATTTATCAATATATTTCAAAGTTATTTGGCGTATTCCAAAGAACTGCTTTCTGAAGTTATTAGGCAAAACTAAATAATCATATTTCACTTCATGTTAATAAAATCATTAACAAATAAGTCTTTGACATGTTTAGCACAATGAACTTTCTTCTCGATAACAAACCAGTATTCGAATATCCATTGATTTTGCTAATTTTCTTTTTACTTCAATTTCCAATACTAAAATAAATCTTTGGTCAGTTATTTTTCATTGCACTAAATAATGCTAAAATTATCATAATTTATTATTTCAGTTGAGTATTTGCTACTGAGCTATTTACAAGTAACAATAATACAGGGTTGAACACCCAACATATAAAAATATAAAAATGGATTGTGAAGTTTTAGTAGTGCAAAAGTTATTATATTTTCAACTTTTGATGACTGAGATTCTATGAATGTTTTGTATACCCTTTTCTTACTTCTTACTTCTGGTCGTAGTTTCTTCTGGCCGGCTTTGCTATTTCTTCATCTATCTTGGTCTGGTCTCTTCTAAGATCTGGATTTTCTTGGGGACTTCGGGTCTGGTTTCTGTTAGGGATTTCTCCTTATCAGAAGCCCTGTGTCATTGTTAGTTTTTAGGTAATAAACACAAGATTTCCATTTACTTTGATGTTTCTTTATTTTCAATCCCCAACCCAGACATCTGCGCAGGTGAGACTTACATCCTATGAGCTCGGCTCCTACCTTCTAACTCTCTGAGACTTACTTACTATCTAAACTGAAAGAGGGTGTTCTCTACCGGTTCTCACGGTATCCACCGGAAGGTTAGGACTGAGGTCAAGCCTTGTCACTCATCCTTCAAGGCCGTGGGCTTTAGCTTATAACGGCCATTTTGATTTCTACACTATTGCTATGAATATTAAATATCTAATAATTATGTAACAAATGGACAATGTTTCGAACGTCAATTTTTCGTTGTTAGTCACAATTAATACCATAAAACAATGTAAAAAAATTAAAAAGTCCGTTTGAACACCGAAAGGGCGAAAGTTATAGTTTTATTCATAGTATCTTTTATTGGTTAATATTCTATGATTGGGCAATTTTGAACCTCATTCTGTCGTTTGTGATCACAAATAAGATAATTAAAAATGTTAAAAAAATTAAAAGATTTTCTTTGAACAAAGAGATCAAAATATAAGAATAGATTGTGAAGTTTTTTGTAATGCGAAAGTCATTATATTATCATTCGTAGTGTCCTTTGTTGATTCATATTTTATGAGTGGGCACATTTTGAACCTCATTCTGTCGTTTTTAATAACAAATAATATCATAAAAATGTGTTGTTGTTTTTTTTTTAAGGAAAAAGACAACTTACTCAATTATTCTGTGACGTTCCTTTGACACGATTCACTTGTCGTTTTTAATCTACAAAAAGAAGGACAAAATTTAAATTAGAAAAGTTTGCTGATGCCCACGTTGAAAGCGGAAGTTAAATATTTCATGTGTTTTGGATTGGAAGTAATTTCCGGTATTCTCTTGCCGCCAACACCGAAAAGAGATGCAACAAAAATTATAAAAGAATCGAAAACATTGGAAAACTTCCTAAAATCCACAAAGGAATATTTAGCAACGTATCTCGCCTCTGCAGAATACACATATGTTTACACACAGCAACAAGAATTACACACCAACTTAAATAACGATGGAGGAGTTAAATTTGCCTTAGAACACCATTTTATTTCTTTCTCTTCTATATTTGGTTATTCTGAGAATGAACAGTTTGATCGGGACAATGCTAGGATTAAAACACACAGAAATAGTGATGATTACATTACTTAAAAAAAAACACAATGGTAAAAGAAGAAATACTACTGATATTATCTCTATATCTGTCTGTCTGTCTCTCTCTCAGTCAATCGGTCTCTCTGTCTCTAACTTTCACTATATATATATATATATAAGTGCTTAATTGGAGTCGTACCTAATTTTGAAAATTAATTAATTAATAATGAATTAGGCGGGAATGCCTATCTTCAGAGGATCGAAACATTTTTTTTTAAATTAACATCTGTATTTGATAAATTCAACTGTGTTGTTAATCCGTTGAATGTTTAATCGTAAATGCGAAATTTTTTTTTTTTTTTTTTGCAAAGATGTAGTTATGCTCGGCAAATTCCGTTAAAATCCGTGCGGCGTTCGTGTTTCGCGGGATGTTTTGAAAATCATTTCATATATAAATTATTTTTTTTTAATAATACTATAAAATAATGAGGCCCTGCTCGGGGATATTGAAATAAAGATTTTTTAGATCATTTTTTATAGCGAAACACGAACGCCGCACGGATTTTAACGGAATTTATTTATATATATATATATATATATATATATATATATATATATATATATATAATAATAATAATAATAATAATAATAATAATAATAATAATAATAATAATAATAAAATAAATATATAAAGGTTTTACATATCTACTTATTTGATGACAAAAGAGCAGTCACAACCATTTGGTTTCACGCATTTGAAACAACGTCACCTGAAGATTGTTTGCGCGTACGCATGCATGAAACCAAATGGTTGTGACTGTTCCTTTGTCATCAAATAGATATGCAAAACCTTTATATATTTATTTTTTTATACTATATAATAGCTCTATTTTCTCATATTGAGCACTCTTCCAATAATACTGCATTTTGGCACACCGTTCCAGTAAAAGCTGGAACAGTGACAATCCCTCACTGTAGTATATATATATATAATATATATATATATATATATATATATATATTCAGGGTAGCGAGGACATGGAATCAACTTTCTTGGTAACTGTCGGTTTCTTGGTTTTATATGATTTTCAAACAAATTGCACTTGCTTTGAAAATCGCACATGCAAGAAATCTTCAATAAACATCGTTGGCTTTATGCTCCCTTTACCCAAACAAGGATATAAATTCTCAATCCACGATATTGAGCACTATGCCCTTATAAATATAGCACCCACTATATATATATATATATATATATATATATATATATATATATAATATATAATTCTAATTATTGTTGTTATTATTATTAATCTAAACAAAATACACTTTGATAATAGCTCTAATGTTCTAACATGCCTGTAACTACATTACCAATTTATACAATAATAATAATATTGATAATAATAAGAATAGTGGAAACATTGATAATAATAACAATGATAATAACACTAATAATAATAACAACAACAACAATAATTAGAATAAAATAAAATAAACACCACCCTATATATATATATATATAATATATATATATATATATATATATATATATATGCGTGATGCATCAAAAAGAAGGCATACGTTTTTAAAAACAACTGAACTTATACCCATCTTTTTTTAACCACTTTCGTTGTATAAAATCAATGACCTGTCAATGGCTGGGAATCAGAAGTTGTCTCGTGCTCGGCAAGATTTTCTCAAAGCGGTCGTGATTCGACGACGTAGAAGGTCGTTCAGATGTGGAATCGTATTTAATAGAGTTTCTTCATATTTTGAAAAGCTCGTACCACACGCCATATTGCGATCGGCAAAAAGTTTAATCCTCATAGGCATAGAAACGTTTCCGTAAGTTTTTCCTAAAAACATTTGCCTTCACAAAACATTTGTGTGTAGAGGTTCTTATCGACTGGATAAGCTTTCCTTTGTTCGGTTTTCCTTTTACCTTACCTCATACTGTTGGATTTTGCTCCAACCCTCCAACCTTCATATATATATATATATATGTGTGTGTTTGGGCAGCATTCTTTCATTTATACATGTAGAATTAAACAAAAGGCTCATCTCCTGTTTAACAATTTTATTTTTGATGTTTGGGTGGAATTGTTGGCTAAGTCCACCAAAGTTCATTCACCCCAACCACATTGTCCCGTCGTCTAACCCTCCATTTATCAGACAATAGCTCTATTTCACAACACCTAAAATTACATTCATTCCCCCACTCTAATTACCGAAATATTCTAACGGAAAATACACACATTCTACACAAAGAAAAAAATAAACAAAAACTCCAAATACTAGAAGCTTTATACATAAAACAATACAAACCATCCTTAAACAAAATTAATTTCCAATACAGTACACACATTCTAAAATGCCTATAACACCTTTCTCACCAATTCTTCTCCTTCCAGCCTCTACATTAATATTCTTTTTTTTTAAATTGGAATACATCACCCCTGATGATGGCACTTCGAAGTGCTGAAAGTACTCTGGAACTGAACTTTGGTGGACTTATCCATCAATTCCACCCAAACATTAAAAAAGATCAAAAATGAAAATGTTAAACAGGAGATGTGTCTTTTGTTTAATTCTACACACACACACACACACACACACACACGCTCATCTATTATTAGACTCCTTTGAAGCATCAAGTTAATATAATTATTCTATAAGTTATTAGAGAAGAAAACAATTGTCTCTTACCTTTGTAATATCTGTTGAGAATAGGTTTGAATTTTTATATGTATATATATCTAATCTTGTCTGGTTAACTTCCGGTGAATATTGCTACATTGTAACTATCTTGAATTCAAAACAAAAACGGTCAAATAGAGGAATTTATTTACTTAGCTTCTTTTCAGTTGTAAAATAAAATAGAATATATTAAATTAATTAGATAGATCAGTAAATAAATAAAAAGATTATCTTTAATTATATATTAGAAAGATTGATGAATAATTTTAGAAAACTATATTATTTGAGTATTTTAAAATTTCAAATAGATTAAATATTATAAATTAAATATTTAAATTACAAAAGACAAGGTGTTATTTTTGCTTATATTAACAGCTCTAGACTGACCGTAATTTTAAGAGGGAATTACGGTTTAAAGAATTAACTATATGTAAAGATAAATATAATTATTATAGTATATTACAATATTTTTAAACTTGTTACCATAAAAGTGTTCACCTTGAACATATTTCTCTATATATATATATAATATATATATTATATATATATATATATATATATTGTTCTCGACTTCCTTTGCTTGGTTTTATCTTTGTTTGCCCGAATGACATTGTCTGGACTCACACAAGGAGCTAAGATTTTTGCTTAGCCATATCTACCTTGGCTCGTTAAAGGATATTTCATGTGTTACTTCTGGCTGGATGCGTGCTTGGTTGGATTTTACGGCATACAAACTCTGAATTATCTTATGCCGAAGACATTTTATTTTATTCATTCTTTTAGGGTATTCAATTTTTTTTAATGCAATTTTTAAACACATTTTTAAAACTCATATATGTATATATATTTGAAAACACACTCTTGTCCAAATATTAAATTCCGAAAAATACTCAACGATAACTCCACCATAATAGAAACAAAAAGATTTTAGAAGCACTACATATTAGACACAAAAATCCAAAACTAAACAAAATAAACTTTGATAATAGCACCAATGTTTTAAAACAACACTTTTACATTAACAACTTATAAAATAATAATAATATTAAAAATGATAATAAAAACAATAATAATAACACTAATAATAACAACAACAATAAAATAAACACAACCTATATAATTAGGAAATGGAACAACCCATTGTTGTATGGTTTCAAAATTACCCTGAAGATGGCCCACGATAGGCGGAAAGTACTTGGACAATCACTTATGCAATACATTAGAACAATCCGGCAATATGAAAGAAAAAAGGACAAAATGCAGACAAAAAATGGCTGCATTGGCATATATGTATATATATATATATATATATTCCTTATGAATGTTCCTTTGTCACCTAATAAAAGATATGTAAACCTTTATATATTAACTTATTATATTATATAACAATATTATTGAGCATCTACCAATAATACTGCCTTTGGTACACCATTCCAGCAAAAGCTGAAATAGTGACCATCTCACACTATAGTATATATATATATATTTATATATATATATATATATATATATATATATATATAAATATACCAAACTTGTTGGTAAATCCTCACGGTGAGAAAAAAACAGCAAATAGTTTGATTGTAAAAATAACTACCAAACATCAACCGGGAAGAAAAACATTTTTGGAAAAAAGAAAAGACCAACATAATCGTACCAACAAAAAATAATCTATTAGTACAATATTTTGGCCAAAAGAAAAAACAATTTATATGCATATATATATAAGATATATATATTCATACAAAACCGCCAGGAGACTAAAGCTAATAAGTAAAAAGTGCTCAATACCTAAGTAGAGCAAATAATAAAGATAAATATAAGCCCAGAAGTCAAATCTTAGCCCAGAATAGCATTAAGCGAAACTATTAGTAGGTTCGTCTGACTCATTAGATTTATCTTTATCATTTTGTATTATATATATATATATATATATAAATATATATATATATATATATATTATATATATATATTAATTTTTTGAATACTTTGTCAACCAATCTTTAATTTAACATTTTCACCTGAAATGAATAAAATGTCAACTTTCTACCTGTGTATTTACCGAAGCACTCAACGCAAGCAGGATATGATACAATGTTATTTTAAACAGTTTACCAGGTTTGAATTCAACTTGTTCTTCTCTTAGAGCAGTTGCCATACCAGGGTTAAATAGACAAGTCTGCCTCATTTACCTATAGATGAAGGGAGAATAATAAGTTTCATACATTTATGAAGAGTATTAGCACTATATGAAATGCACTTGGAACTATGGTCACCATGTCCACTTCCTATGTTGATAACCATTACAAACAAATGCATCTCTATAAAAACAAGTATCCAATATATATATATATATATATATATATATATATATATATATATATATATTCAATTTTTGTTTGTATGTTTAAAGTCGAAGCTACTTAATCAAATATAAAGTAAATGCTAGTCTGTGGAGTGGTCTATTGACGGTATCAGCCGGACAGCAAGGGAGTATATCGCTTTTTCGCTTGTGCTAGACCAGGGAGATTGTTTTGATGATGTGGACAGGCACACCTATCGTCAGTTACCAAATACTTTATCAAAAAGATCAGATTACTCAAGATGTGCTAATCATGCGCTGGTGTGGTGGTGACCGGTATCGAACCCGAAACTTTGCGATTCGTAGGCTAATGCTCTTTTGACTGAACTAATAAAATATGAAATCATAAAACGATTCGAAACCGCATACGAATGACGTTAAATGTCCAATCTGACGTCATTCCAGTACTGTGTATGTAGTTTCGAATAATTTTATGATTTCATATTTGATTAGTTCAGTCAACAGAGCATTCGCTTGAGACAACACAGAAATCCTGATTTGAGCAATAATTGATGGCGTATGTCTAATTGGGTAATTTCGATCACTTTCTCGAATTTTCCCATTCACTGATCGGGAAAACCGATGGGTAAGTAACACAGTAGATATTTCGTTGAAACAACGGCCATTTTTCCTGTTTTCAATTGTATGCTACTAATTGTATCTTAAAGCCTGCTTCTCTCAGAAACATTATGATTTAACTTATATCACCATCTTGCAGTCGCTAATTTCCCGTCTTCAAAATGGACATTATGAATAATTTAATGTTGGCTCCAATCGATTGTTCATCTCATTAAATTCACCAGACTGGTAATTTGTAGACAGAAAGAGAACAGACTCATTACGATGAAGAGTTGGTTGCTTAAATTATAACCATTTCTAGAAAAGCCAACCCCACCGCTTATTATTCATGTCTGCGTGTCATTATTTTTCACGTCCATATGACATGTACCTTGTTACTTTGTTCTAGATAAAGCAAAAGACATTAAAAGCCTTTGATTTCATTCATTGTGTTTTGTTTGCTTCCCGAAATATGAGAATAAATCACTTCAGCAATCAGCATTGGCGTAAATTAGGCGTTTCGTTTAGATGCATTTTCTGCGTTATTAAACCCGAGTAAAAGTAAAATATTGTCGAGGGGGGGGGCTAAAGTCGGTATCAGCCAATCAGCGAGAGCGGCTATCCCCTTTTCACTTGCGCTAGACCAAGGAGATTATTTTTAGCGTCTGAGGTGGAGCGCAACACCTACCATCAGCTCCTTACTTTACCGCACAGATCCCTGTGCTAATCATACGCTGAGTTAACAAGGACCAGTATCGAACTAGGAACCTTGTGGTTTCTAGCCGAACGCTCTACTGACTGAGTTAAATTGTAGATCCGAGTACTACACTTCTTTTAATTGGTTTGAGAGAGGGCTAAATAAATAGCTATTCTTTTAGGATATATTCTTAGACCTTTTGTATCAATAATATCCAATAGGATATAGTATTTGCTTTTTAGCAATTTACCCAACCTCTTCGTATGAAAAGGATGTGACTCAAGGTCAATTTCGGAAGCTTAAAATTCATGTTGTCTATTCTTTTGATTGTACGCCCATTTAAGCACAGACTATACATTTTAGTATCCATAATCAGATCATTAGGTTCATAACGGAGAGGTCAAGTGTTAGAATTTCATACCTTAACAAACTAAGAATGAAAAAAAAGGTTTTCGTCCAAAGATTTTTTATATATATATATATATATATATATATATATATATATATATATATATATATATATATATATATAGCCCTTGCCTTATTCGATTGTTTGATGATACTTCTATTTGTGGAAGAAAAAATAGATTCCGACGGTGAATCGGCATCGATATTCATGGAGGCGTGTACTATTTTGGTGGGAGAGAATAAAAAGAGAAATAAAAAAACTTCTTATGAATTCACAGGGGTTCTCCATTGTATTCTGCTTATTTGTAATCTTTAAAGCATCTATCAATCTCAGTCTGTTTATCTATCTATCTATCTATCTCGGGATGTTCCTTTCTATCAAGAAGCGAACCAAGTAAAGTATTTTCTGGCTTAAAGACATGTCCTATTATTATTATTATTATTATTATTATTATTATTATTATTATTATTATTGTTGTTGTTGTTGTTGTTGTTCAATCTTTTTGAGTTTTTCACATCAGCGTTAGCTGATGGCTTTTCACCGGAGTCTGAGTGGTAACAAGTCTCCCCAGATCTCCAGGACTCTTCTGAGTATTCTGGCAGATTGCAGCAGTGAAGTATTCTGGATGGTCTCGATTCTCCCTCTGATTTCCAGATTTTCCAATCATTTTGGGACCGTTCCAAGTGCACCAACTACAATTGGTATAACTTTGATTGTTATATTCCATAATTTTTTCAGTTCTCTGGAAAGGTCCAGGTATTTGTCCATTTTTTCATTTTCCTTCAGCTTCACCCTGTTATCTGCTGGAACTGTATTATTATTATTGTTATTATTATTATTATTATTATTATTATTATTATTATTATTATTATTATTATTATTATTATTATTATTATTATTATTATTATTATCATTTACTCCTTTTGAGTTTCCACATCATTGTTAGCTGATGGTCTTTGACTGTAGTCTGAGTGACAGCAAGTCTCCTCAGATCTCCAGGACTCTTCTGAGTATTCTGGCAGATTGCAGCATTGTAGTGTTCTGAATGGTTTCAATCCTTCCCCTGATATCCAAACTTTCCAAGCCCTTTTGGGACTGTTCCAAGTCCACCAACTACAATTGGTATAACTTTCACTTTCATATTCCATAACTTTTTCAGTTCTCTGGCAAGGTCCAGATATTTGTCAATTTTTACATTTTCCTCTAACTTCACCCTGTGATCTGCTGGCACTGCAAAATCCACTAGTTGACATTATTATTATTATTATTATTATTATTATTATTATTTATTATTATTATTATTATTATTATTATTATTATTATTATTATAAGCAGATTATGAGTCTGTCTGTAGCTAACACTATGTCACCACCAACGGCGCAATTTTCTTAGTTATTTAGATAATATTCTCAATGATTATTAAATAATCATTATCTAATCTGAAGTGAACCCATGATTTTCAAACAATAATCGTCTGTTCTATTATTTTTCAGACGACTAACAACGATATAATACTACATATAATTTAAAATTGCTGATTCAAGTTATATCCTAATGTATTGATTGACTGCATGAAGTCTATCGCTATTTTAGACAGTGTATTCAAATTCAGATGTAGAATACAGGATAATTAATAGTTTTTCTTCAATACAGCCAACGAAATCAATGTTGCTAATTTACTGTGGCCTTATATTAAAAGCTTATTATTGCATAATGTGAAAAGTCTCAAAAGATCATAATCATATTCCTGGCCTGACCAAGAAATAATTATGGCAATTAACGAGCTCATCTCGAGCAAGTTAAAAGCACTATAAACGCCCCACATATGGTAGGGGTCTAATGTGATGGTTTGCTAAGCTAGCTAACAGACAATTACGTTCGAGTCTCAGTATATCTGGCCTTGTGTCACCCACGACCGAAGATTTGTAAAAAAATAAGAACAGAATTGTGGTTAAATTTCCATGTGGTTGATATATGTTTGTTTGTTTATTTATTGATTTTAACATCATATCAACCCGTCTGGGGTTATGTCATGCCCAACGGTTAGGAAGTTATACATGTCGTGTATTTATATTTATACTTTTTAATAATTGATTTTAACAATGTGTTAGCATTATTGGGGATTATGTTGTATGGTATGGATTTGTTTCATGTCTATATTCTATGGTATAATTTTATTTCCCTCAAAAAAAGAGAGAATATCCTCCATGTTGACGTTTTAAAACAGATCATTCATATTGTTTGCTTTAAAATAACGGTTTCTGGTGTGAGCAAGAAACCTTATGTGATTGAAAAAAAAAGCCAATTCCCCTAATGTCAATTTCTATAAAAAGATCTTGTTATAACAACTCGTCTTTAAAATCAACACACACACACACACACACACACACACATATATATATATATATATACATATATATTGCTGGCATCTGCGAGAGACGATGGAGTTGTGTCCCATGCATATTTATCTATTCATTTATCTATCAATTGTAACTACATAGCCTGGGTGGGTTCATATGGAGGATTAGCTATTGCCCAAACACACTGCTGCTGTGATCCAAAGAAAAGGCAAGAAGACAATGCAGGTTGACAGTGTTAGTGTCGCAGGAGTTGCTGAGTAGCACTGTATTTCAGCATCCCACCCACCTGAAGAGACTCCGGATATATATATATATATATATATATATATATATATATATATATATATATATATATATATACGAGTGTCATTTGAAAAAATTAGGGGATTCTCTCATAAAAGTCAGATACATTTTTCAGTATTTATTTTCATAAATGTGAACTGCATTGTTTGAAATTGATATATGGAAAAAAAAATTTTCAATCTGAGAAAATATTTGTGTTGAGGTTATTCAAATGGTGGCACATCAAATATTGTTCCAGGCTGCGGCAGAGGTCTGTCATTTTTGGTGGCTGAGAAATGAAGACCGTGTGAAATTTGTAGAAGAATGTCTGATGTGCGCGGAGAAGTATGTTTTATAAAAAAAATAATAACTCCGCATTGTTTCGATGGTTTGTAGCAAAAATTATTTTAATCTTTCTAAACGATATTCAATTTAACTCTATTTAAAATGGAGGCTTGAACAGAGGTATGACATTAAATCTTTGGTGGCCGAGAAGTGCCAACCATGTGAAATTTACAGAATAATTTATTATATGTACGTAGAAGAATGATCTTAATCTTTCTAATCAATATTCAATTTAACTCTATTTAAAATGGAGGCTTGAACAGAGGTATGTCATTAAATCTTTGGTGACTGAGATGTGCCAACCATGTGAAATTTACAGAAGAATTTATTATATGTACGTAGAAACATGTTTAATAAAAATGTTTGTAGATAGGCGAAAATCGATTTGCCATTACGAAACTGATTCGTAAAGAGAGTCCATGGATGGAAAGACACTGCATCTTTGACGAGGTAGTCAGTAAAGAAACGAATGCTGACAGTTTTCCGGGATATGAAAGGACTCATCACTATGGATATCCTTGAAAAAGAGGAAATTATAAACAGTTCTTCTTATCATCAACTCATTCATTAATAATGGAGATTCGCTTCCGGTTTTTGTCTGTAACAAAAATTACGCCACTGCCTACGTCACATTACCCAAAACCGTCATAACAGAATAAACACGCTCAAAATTTGAACATGAATCTTTTTTATTATTATTATTATAAACTCATTGCACACTCGGTTTTCCAGGGGGTCCAGCGCGCTCGGCCGCTGGACTCATCGAGAGTTTTATAATAGCGTCGATCCCAGGGCAACGACGCAATTTTTGTTCTTTCCCACCCATGAGCTTCGGCTTGTGGGTGGGCCCACGTTAATACGAGGCCTTGTGCCCAGTCCATACAAGTGGGGTATGAGACAAATACCCACTCAAAATTTGAACATGCAACATTAGACAGTCCTCATTGTTTTTTTAAAACAAGTTTTAATAAATACATGACTTGTATATATATATCTATATATAGTTTGTTTTATTTTAATACATATTTAAAGTTTACATTTGAAATTGTTTTATTTGTTAATCCTTTAATGAATTTGATGATTTTACTTACTTACTTAGGGTACAAACTCGCTGACATTGAATTTTTACTCCCACCCCTCAGACAATATGTTTCAAAAATCTATTTTTACATCGCCCGGAGAGTGTTTTTTTATTATTTTGAACTAGTATATATAAAGTAGTTGTGTCAGTTTTAGTATGTACGTGTCAACTCAGAAAAGTGATATCACTCAGCTTTAAAATCCTCCATACTCTGTAATATGTTTTTAATATGGAAAAGTACAAGATTTCTTTTTATTGATTAATCCCATAATTCAAAATTATATTATTTTAAGCTTTTGTATCGGAGTGTAATCCCCTCAGACAATATTTTTCAAAAATCTATTTTTACATCGCCCGGAGGGTGTTTTTGTATTTGAATGTTTTGAATTCAAGAAAATATTTATGAATAATTAATGAGGCAATCAGAAAATTTCAAGAGAGCGCAGTTCATTCTGCACCATTATACAAACAATTTTATTATTCAAAAGTCTGATGAGCAGTTTTGAGAGGCCATTTTCGCATAACGTAATTAAAGAATATAGGAATTTTAAATTCTTTCCCACACGCGAGGAAAACTCAAAAGAAAAATATAATTCTAAATGAACTAATTAAACTTGGCAGAAGAAAAATAAGCCAGATAAGACAAGAATGAGAAAATAGAGTGAATACATTATATTGAGGAGGTTTTTATTGTTCAAAACTTGATTTTATAATGCTGCCAGTTTGTTTGTTTTTTGACAAAGTTCTCAAGATCTTTTTAATTTTTTAAGAATTTTCTTCGTTTGTAGTAATATGAGAAACTAGAATTCGTCGCAGATTTAATTTTGTAGAAAATTAAATTAAAATTTTAGAAAGAAATAATTTAAAAAAAACGTGAAAATTGAATTTCCAAATGAAAGCCAAACACAAAAGTCATTGCAATGTGTTTTCATGTGAAAGGCAAAAAATGTTTAAATTTTTAGATTCAATTCAATTTTCCTTTATAATTTGTCAAATGTGTATTTTCTAGATTTTAATTAGGTACTTCGTATTTGAAAATAATTTGTTAACAGTTAATATGAAAATTTGTCTTTTCGTTTTTCTCTTGTAGTGATTTTTGTACGGCATTGAACTAAATGCAGTACAAGTATACAAGGTTACGGTAATGACAAAGAATCTATATAGGCTTTGGTGACTTAAGGGTCGCCGTTCCGAGTTTACTAAAGCCAAAACCCTTGCAAGTTGGGATACAAAGGAAATGCGTAAATTTAGGATTGCATTTTGTTAAATAAATTTCTAAATTCTAACTTTAAAAAAAAGGTTGCATGTAACTTTTCTTCATAGTCATTTTTATCAAATTAACGAATCGCGTCCGTGGTATTCCGCCTAGCTCTGCTGAATATAATTATAATAATACTATTTCAATATATAATAATATATTATTTTATATAATTATCATAATAATTATCATTATTGATGATTATCATTATAATTCTTATCTTTTATAATTTTATCATTTCTATAATAATTTTTATCTTTTATGATTTTATCATTTTTATAATAATTATCATTATTGATAATTATCATTATAATTTAATATAATTATTTCCAGTATATAAGTCTGCTAATCTATATCACATAAAATAGCATGGAAATTGTACTTTAAAACGAATATAAGGGATTCATAAAAATAAATCTACGTAAAAAATAGATATATGCTTGAGCATTTGATGGGCACATATGAGTTTTATAATTGAAATACCACTAGCTTGCAACAAAAATATTTGTTTTTTTTTTTTAATATTCAACTTATGAGGGTAAAATGATTTCACAAACAAAATTATATAATAATTAATTATTATAATTAAATATCAGTTAATGTATTATTTAATCTTAGTTAGCATCTATTTTATTTTCTAGTAACCTTAGATTTGCCTCATATCTACCAACGATATTAATGCATTTAAATTCCTGCAATGTGTGTTATAAGTATCTTTATATTGATTGTTAAGTCTTTAATCGAATATCGAGATCTTATCATAATGAAGATTATGCGATTGTCTGTAACCGAAAGCACGTCAACAATAATGTTACAATTCCCTTAGTTATTTAATGTATATTCTTAATGATTATTAAACAATCATTACATAATATTAGTTAGAAATCAGTTAATTATATTTAAACTATGTCTCTATTAAAGATTAGCCGCGTTAGATTTGCCTTAAACAACTGCTGTTATTAATGCGATTAAAATCCTGCAATGTGTGTTATATATCAATAAGAAATAAAAGTTCACATAGGATATGGTATGAATAATTTGTATACTGATTTTAACAAAACTGGGTTTGATAGATAATTATTTGTGATTATTGATTTATAATATCATTATTTAATTCTCAAACCTATTAAAAGCAATCCTATTAATAATGTTATATAGAAATCAATTAGAATTATAAGGAATAAGGCACATTGTTTAATATGAGTTCAGATTTAGTTTTGTTAGACTTTCTAATTTAAGATAATATTCAATTACATTAAAACTTAAATACATGTATTTGCTAGTTTATATCTTAGTAAGGGGCCGGGTTAGCTCAGTCGGTAGAGCGTTCGTCTAGAAACCACAAGGTTCCTAGTTCGATACCGGTCCTCGCCAACTCAGGGTATGAGTAGCACAGGGATATGTGCGGTAAAGTAAGGAGATGATGGTAGGTGTGGCACTCCACCTCAGATGCTAAAACAATCTCCTTGGTCTAGCACTATTGAAAAGGGGATATACTCTCTCGCTGACTGGCTGATGCCGACTTTAGGCCGCCCCGTCGACTTTACTTTTACTTTTATAATGGGGATTATGTAACTGTCTGTAACCGAAACTACGTAATCACTGACGTCACGATCTCCTTAGTTATTTAAATTGTATTCTCAACGATTATGAAATAGTCATTATTTAATCTTAATCTGAATTATCATCTTATCTATTAACAATGTCTTTATTAATGTCTAGCGGAATTAGATTTGCCGCAAAACTGCCTATATTATTAATGCATTTAAATTTCTGAAATATGTGTTATGTATATCTAAGAAATAAAGATTTCCATAGTATATAGGTGGGAATAATTCACATAATGATTTTAACAAAACTGGGCTTAATGAATAATTATTTGCTGTTACTGATTTCTAATACTATCATGTTATTCACAAATATATTAAAAGCAATGTTATATATAACTTTATATAGAAATCAATTAAATAAAATTAAAATGATATTTTGGATTCGTTCTTATTTAATTTTGTTTGTCTTTCTAGTTTAATATATTTTATTACATTAAAACTTAAATACCGGCACCCAGGTGGCTCATACATTTGCTAGTAATGATGATGAAGATTTTTTATTTTTAAATTCTTCAGACCATTATATCGGAATTTCTAACAAGAGTTAGAAATGCAATATTTTCGTAAAAAGACAGTGATACCTTGACTTAGGAGTACCATGACTTAAGAATTTTTCCGAGTTCGATTTTTTGCTTTGGATTGAGTGCTAGAATTTCAGGCTTCAGATACTCTACTGTTCATTAAAATAATTTAAGTTTCCAAATTCATTACGCTAAAGAAAAATACTCTACTAAGTTCATTAAAATAATTAAGTTTCCAAATTTATTCTAAGAAAAATACTCTACTAAGAAATAATTTAAGTTTCCAAATTTATTACGCTAAAAAAAAAATCTCTATAAGTTCATTAAAATAATTTAAGTTTCCAATTTATTACGCTAAAAAAATACTCTACTAAGTTCATTAAAATAATTTAAGTTTCCAAATTTATTACGCTAAAGAAAAATACTCTACTAAGTTCATTAAAATAATTTAAGTTTCCAAATTTATTACACTAAAGAAAAATACTCTACTAAGTTCATTAAAATAATTTAAGTTTCCAAATTTATTACGCTAAAGAAAAATACTCTACTAAGTTCATTAAAATAATTTAAGTTTCCAAATTTATTACGCTAAAGAAAAATACTCTACTAAGTTCATTAAAATAATTTAAGTTTCCAAATTTATTACGCTAAAGAAAAATACTCTACTAAGTTCATTAAAATAATTTAAGTTTCCAAATTTATTACGCTAAAGAAAAATACTCTACTAAGTTCATTAAAATAATTTAAGTTCCAAATTTATTACACTAAAGAAAAATACTCTACTAAGTTCATTAAAATAATTTAAGTTTCCAAATTTATTACGCTAAAGAAAAATACTCTAAGTTCATTAAAATAATTTAAGTTTCCAAATTTATTACGCTAAAAAACTAAGTTCATTAAAATAATTTAAGTTTCCAAATTTATTACGCTAAAGAAAAATACTCTACTAAGTTCATTAAAATAATTTAAGTTTCCAAATTTATTACGCTAAAGAAAAATATTATTTATAAAAAATAAACATCAAAACATATAACAGCACATAATTGATTACATTCTTTCTCATTATATTTTCTACAATACTGTGCTATTTTTTTATTTAAAAAAAAAAACTTTTAAAAATTAGGGTATTTTTTTTAGGGGGGGGATAGAACGGATTAATGGTACTTCAATTTATTTTAATGTGGAACATTGATTTGATGTACGAGGATATTGAGTTACTTGCAGAATGAATTAAACTCGTAAGTCAATGTACCAGTTCTCGTTAATTGGTAAAATACTTATCTTACAATAATCATGACGTCTACGATATGAATTATTGTAACATCTTATAGATCCAGAAAGAGGCTGATCATTTTTATTGCCTATATTCTTGTGAACCGTGTGTGGGATTTTGAATAGCTTTTAAATCTCTCATCTTTTGTCCATTTCTAGCCATCAATGCTGCAGACAGACTGATGTATTCCGATTTGAGAAAGCGGCAGACCACCTGTTATGAAGAATATAATAACGTCTCTTCTCGATTTTATTCAATAACTGGCAGAGTTACTCGGCGTAGTCCGAAATATAAAAACTTAAAAATAAATCACACCTCTCTCTCTCACCCCTCTCTCTCTTTATATATATATATATATATATATATTATATATATATATATATATATAATATATATATATATATAAAGATAATCTACTGAGTCAGACGAACCTACTATTAGTTTCGCAATAAAGCTCTTCAGGGTAAAATCAGAGTCAGATTTTAGCCCTGAAGAGCTTTATTGCGAAACTAATAGTAGGTTCGTCTGACTCAGTAGATTATCTTTATTACTTGGCTCTACTTAGGTATCGAGCACTTTTTACAAATTAGCTTCTCCTAGCGGTTATATGAATATATATATATCTTATAACATATATACATATAAATTGTTTTTCTTTTGGCCAAATACTATACCAATAGATTATTTTTTGTTGGTACGAATATCTTGGTCCTTTCTTTTTTTCAAAAATTTTTTTCTTCCTGGTTGATGTTTGGTAGTATATTTTTACAATCAAACTCTCTGCGGGTTTTTCTCTCCGCAAGGATCTACCAACACGCTTGGTATATTATATATATATATATATATATATATATATATATATATATATATATTATATATATAGTTTACAATTAATGGTAAAATGAATGAATGGATGAAATAAAAAGGAATGAATGAAATGAGGGGAATAAATGAAAAATCCTTTCCAAGGGACCCCTCGAAAGTATTAAAATGGAAAGTTTTTCTCATCTATTATTAGACTCCTTTGAAGCATCAAGTTAATATAATTATTTTATAAGTTATTAGAGAAGATAAAATCCGTATTTTACCTTTGTAATATCTGTTGAGAATGGGTTTGAATTTTTATATATTCATATATCTAATCTTGTCTGGTTAACTTCCGGTTAATATTAAGACATTGTAACTATCTTGAATTCAAAATGAAAATAAAGATAAAAACGGTCAAATACAAGTATTCATTTACTTAGCTTTGGAAAATAAAATAAAATATATTAAATTAATTAGATAGATCAGTAAATAAATAAAAAGATTATCTTTAATTGTATATTAGAAAGATTGATGAATAATTTTAGAAAACTATATTTTATGAGTATTTTAAAATTTAAAATAGATTAAATATAATAAATTATATATATTATATATATATATATATATATATATATATATATATGTGTGTGTATAGTGTGTGTGTGTGTGTGTGTGCGTGTGTGTGAGAGAGAGAGAGAGAGAGAGTGTGTGTGTGTGTGAAGAGAAAAATGGAAGTAAATCCGACGGTATGTAATATAGTGAAAATTTGGAAAAACACAGGTTCAAATAAAATGAGTGATATTTATTCAGCCAACGCTGCAGTGTTTCAATCTGTTTAGTAGATCTTCTTCAAGGCTTTTGTTGATATGAGGAAAAGTAAAATTTATCACAGAATAATAATAAGGAGACTGTAATAGTTTTTGTTAATCAGTTTGTTTAAAATATTTTGAATGGAAAATTAGCACTCTTAGAATAGTTCGAAATTTATGAAACGCTGGGTTATATATATATATATTATAATATATATATATATATATATATAGAGATAGATAGATAGATAGAAGAGAGAGAGAGAGAGGAGAGAGAGAGAGAGAAGAAAGAAAGAGACAGAGAGAGAGAGAGAGAGAGAGAGAGAGAGAGAGAGAGGGTGAGAGAGATCTCAACCTTTCTTAATAAGTCCTGAAATGTTTGTTCACGCCTTTGAAATGATTTCTACAACATTGACAACTACAACGTCCTTTTAAATGATTTTGGCTTCAAAAATTCTTCTTCTTTTCATTGTCCTTTAGTGTCAACGATGTAGCAGATATTGGGACATGAATATTTTAAAACGTTTCAACTTGACACCGAAGAGACAAGTAAATAATCTAAAAGATGAATCGCTTCTTACCGATTATGATTGAGCCAACTAAACAATTTAACAGAAGTTGCTCAACTTTTTCTTGATTTACAACGCTTACTTAACAACAATCTATATTATAAATCTAGAAGCGCATTGTAATGGTTAAAGTCATGGGAAATGAACTCGTCGCCCCGAGTTCAAATCCTGGACTGGGTAATTGCATTTCACTTAGCGCTAATACCCTTGGGAAAGGTATGAATCCTACTCTCCCTCCAGCTATGGATAAAGTGTAGGGCAGACTGGGCTCTTTAACCTTGGTAAGGCAACCGGTCTTGGAGAAGGAAAACTCTGAATTCAAACCTTTAGAAAACCTTAAGAAATTGAGCTTGTGTCACATCCTGCTCGTGTGGAGGGGTTGGTAAATATATATATTATAAATCTAAGCACGTGGTATAATGGTTTTGTATCGTAGAAAATGGACGCGATGAGACGAGTTCAAATCTTGGACGAGGCTGTTTACATTTGACATAGCGCTAATACTCCTGGGAAGGTATGCAACCAACTAATCTCCCTCCATCTATGGGTAAATAGTAGAAAAGACGGGGCTATTTACTTTGATTAGACAACCAGTCTTGGAAAAGGAAAACTCTGAATTCAGACGTGTTAAACTCCACTTAAGAAATTGGCCTTGTGTCAAATCCTGCTCGGGTGGAGGGTTTGGTCTTATATATATTATATATATATATATATATATATATATATATATATTCTGCTTATTCCTCTATTCGTTCACATGTTACGCTCATCCACATTGCCCTACCCGCAGCAAAGTGAGATATTCTTCCACCCTCCCACTCAACTGAGTAATTTTCTACTTACCGTCCCCGTAGTCACGTGGGATATTCTTCCACCTTCTCACTCAACCAAATGAGATATTCTTCTATATCACCTCCCCGCAGCATAGTGAGATATTCATCCACCCTCCCACTTGATCAAATGAAGTATTCTACTACATCCCCTCCCCACAGCCAAGGGGGATATTTTTTCACCCACCTTCTCAAACAATTGGGATATTCACCTGTATATATATTTACCACCCCTCCTCACGAGCAGGATGTGACAGAAGATCAATCTCTTAAGCAGAGTTTAACAGGTTTGAATTTAGAGTTTTCCTTCTCCTGGACAGGTTAACTAGCCAAGGTTAAAGAGCCCAGTCTGTCTTGCTATTTACCCATAGATGGAGGGAAAATTGGATTTATACATTTCCCAACGGTATTAGCGCTATGTGAAATTCAAACAGCTTCGTCCAGGAATTGAACTCGGGTCGACGAGTCCATTTCCTTCAACTCTCACCATTGAACCACGCGCCTCCAGATATTCATCTGTATAGAAGATGCTTCTTCAGATCAAATACCGCATTCATCTCCAATGAAATTGCCTTGTGTTAACTTCATCTGTCCTCACTAAGTAAATATAACATATTGTATATTGGTTTGTAGAAGATCTGATTAGCTTCGATGATCCGATGATATCTGAAGTTGCTGAAGTTGGTGAAGGTCAGGCCTTATTACTAATTCGTTGAAATAAAAGATAATTGGGCTCTGTTCATTATCATTGAATGATAAACATCATTTTGTTTAACTCTGGTGAGTGAGGTCACCCAGGCGTATTAGCTGACGGGCTGAACTGTAACATTGTATTCGGTTGTTACAAAAATAATGGCCGATTGAAGTGGTCGGTTTTGAAATGTCATTTTAACATAGAATTTGTTATTTATTTCAGGTGAATTTTTGCATATATAATAATTAATGTGTGCTCAAAAATAAAATTTTATTTATTCTCATTCTTGAAAAATAAGGGCCTTCAAAGATGAACATGCCTAAACAAGACCTTCGCCTTCTTAGGTTGTATGATTTCAAGCTTGGGCACAATGCCTCCGAAGCTGCTGCCAATATCAACAAAGCATGGGGAGATGAATCCACAAGTTATCGGACTGTACGAAGGTGGTTCCAGAAATTCCACAGTGGAGATGAGAGTCTTGAAAATGAAGAAGGTAGAGGACGGACATGCAGTCTTGACAATGAACAATTGCAGGCAGTTGTTGAGCAAAATCCACGACAAAGTGTCGTAAAGGATCCACTTTTTGTCACAAGTGACTATTCAGTCAAGAAAGGGGTCATTGGTGTTACGCAAACTGAGCATTGAGCACACTTCAAACCGCCTAAGTTTTTGATGCTCATTGAGCTCAGGAGGAACCCATTTATCAAGCTTTTTAACATGTCCAATACTCTGTAAATGGCGGGAAACTGTTGCAATGCTGACACCAAGTGTCTGAGACATTTCTCTGAAATATTCCTTTTTGAAGCTCCCTATTTTTCAAAAATACTTTTTATCTGAAAATAAATAACATTTTATTTTTGAGCACACGTTAATTATTATATATGCAAAAATTCACCTGAAATAAACAACAAATTCTATGTTAAAATGACATTTCGAAACCGAGCACTACAATCGGACATTATTTTTGTAACAACCTAATAGTAACCGAGCTCAAACTCCAGTCGCTTTATTATGTTAAACTTTTGGGTAATTTTCACCTTTAGTTGTCTAAATTCCTAGCATAAAATTGTGCGTGCGCATTATCTGAAATGAACTTAATTATTATTATGAACACATTTTATGACATTTTTGTGTTAAAGCATGCAGTTGTAGTTTTCGAAAAGTTTCTCAGATTTGTGTATTTCGCACGGAGACTTTCAAAATGGCTACCGCCTTGTTTGAAAGTGAAAGTCAGTTGGCTAAATTTCTAGCATAGAATTATCTGAAATGAACTTAATTGTTATTAAGAACACATTTTATGATATTTCTGTGTTAAAGCATGCAGTTGTATTGTTTTCGAAAAAGTTTCTAAGATTTGTTTATTTCGCACGGAGACTTTCAAAATAGCGACTGGCTTGTTTCAAAGTGAAAGTCAAGGAAGGTTACTCTAATTGCCTCATTTGCTAGGAATTTTAACAACTAAAGGTGAAAATTACAAATTTTGTACCTTTTTTTTTAGATCCTTACCACGACAGTGTCATGGCCAAATTTATTTAAGCTTGCATTGAACTAATATTCATATCCCCAACTTCTCGTTTTGTCTATGTCATTATGAATATATGAATACTCACCACAGCATAGATCCATAAACGATAGATTTTTAATAAGAATTGACAAAACTGTTCTAATTACTTTTGTTCAGTTACTAAAGATCATTTCGGTTCGTTTCTTTGTTTAAAGGCATATCAACATTCGTGGGTCAATTAATGCCAATATAATCCTTGTAGAAGAACAGTAGTAGTACACGCTGATCCATACATGAGAGGTGAGGTTGTTCATACCTTTTCAAAAGGTATTAGTCCGAAATTGAACGTAATAGCGCTACTGGGGTTCGAACTCGCTGACTACAATGCCACAATTTAACACGTTAGCAACTACACCACGAAGACACACCCCGTAACTAAAGATATCAAACACTACAAAAAGATTGGAGGGTATATCGAGCGAAACGTTGAGTATAAAACACTACAGCTGAAAAATTAAGGCATGATGAATTTTATTTCATGTGATATGCAAACAGCCTCATCTAAGATTTGAACTCGTGACACCGTGTTCATTTCCTATGACGATAACCCACACACACTAAGTTTAAAATTTTAAAACAGTCTTAAAATTAAAAAAAAATTTTTCAACATATCAATTGAATAAATACTGGCCATGCAGGTTTTTAAAAAACAACTTCCCTTTCCGATTATAATTAACGTTTGATTTTACCACCGTGAAAATATACATATTTATTAGGTTTAGCTTCAGCTATTTAAGCCTAAAATAGGATGGGTGGATGGCCGACTGGTTTTAAATAAACAACATCTGAAATCCTTGCTTTTACGCATGCTCGAAAACCGACACTGGGTTTATAGGAAATATACAATAAAATCATCTACGACTGAACTTTTTGACGATATAATTGTGCTAAGTGTATCCTGAATATTAACAACAAACTCATAAAAGAATACTTTATCAAAAGCTATCCACTTCCTACCTTGCTAATAGACTGATTTGCAAAGATCAAAAACAGTTGGTAAAATGCGTTGTGTATATATATTTTTATATTTTGTTTGTTTTTTGTTTTTGCTTTCTTCTATGGAAACTTACTTAAAAGGGAGCTATTAAACTTATGTTAATTAATATTCTATTCATAGGAAGGGGTATCTCGTGGTGTGGTGGCTAACGTGCTGGATTGTGATATTATAGCAAGTGAGTTCGAATTCCAGTCGCGCTATTACGTTCACCTTCTGACCCATACCCTTGGAAAAGTGTCCACGTGGTGTAATGGTCAACGTGATGGACTACGTCATCTTAGTAAGTTAATTCGAACTCCATTCTCGCTATTTCGTCCATTTTAGAACCATGGGAAAGTTATGAACCTCCTTATCCCCTAGTAATGTGTTAAATAGTGACACTACTTTACTTCAACAAGGATATATTTGGCATTAAATAACCGACGAAGATTGATATGCCATTAAACAACAAAATCAAACCAAACATCCTATTCCTAAAATTCCTAATATAATTAATTGTATTTGAATTAATGGAAGTGGTCTATAATTAGAATTTAATTTTCTCTTTTGAAAATGATATTAATCCGTACGAGTGTTAACACACATTATTATCCCATTACAATACATTAATAACTTTTTATTGTCTTCTATTTCTATCCCATTTGTTTCTTACTCCTGTTTCTTTGTCTCATGCCAATCGAACCGCTTACCTTCAGAGAAATCTGATCTACAAGGTAGAAATACAGGGAGATCCCCTGATGTTGTAGGTACCGTGTAGTATCGTAGTAAGCAAGTTCGATCTCCAGTCGTGAAAGGTATGAACTCCCGTATCCCCCAGACATGGGTTAAATAGTACCAATACTACTCTTATACAAGGAAGCTATGTCATTAAGTTGCTGACGAGGGTCCATATGCCATTAAACAAAGAAACCAAACCGTAAAGACATACCGTCAGTTCCAATCAAATAAAATTATCCCGACTCTCTTCCTCAAAAGCAAAGATCAACAGTAAAATCAAGAAAATGATATAACCAAGAAAACGCTTCATTGAGAAATATTAGATGCAGTAAAGAAATAGATCAACGTACTCAATGAAAATTGTCACGACACTTTCACTCAACATATCATGAATAATCAGGAAAACACTTTCAGACCAATATCAGATGTAATGTAGAAATAGATCTATGTTATCAATGAAAATTATCACGACAGTTTTACTCAGCAGATCAAAATACAATAAGAAACAGAACAATTTTTACAAGAATTTTTACTTGGCATTCAAATGCAGTAAGGACATTTTTTTTTAAAGAAACAGTGTTACAGACTCTGATTAAACAATTTTAAAAAAAGTATTAGAATTTCTTTGAGTGCATAAATTTTCATGTTGTAATTGTTCATTTTAATTCCATTAGTTTTGTCATATGTTCAAATTGATAATGGAAAGTATGCAACTGGTGATAGGTTTGAATGACTTGTCAGATACGCCCCCCCCGAAAAAAAAAATGAAAGCACAATATGTATCAATTTATGGAAAGACGCTAATAAGGCAGTAAAAGCACAAAGGCAAGAGTGAGAAGGTGATGACGAAAAAGAAAGAAAAAGAAAAAAAAGTAGAACAAAAGACGTTTTGAGAAGACAAGAAATTTGAATGTGTCAAATTAATTCTTCAGACAATTAATCTTGGTAGCATATGTAATCATTTTTCTTCTTACCCCTCTCTTACCTTATTTCTTATTTTCTCTCTCTCTCTCTCTAATTATTTTTCTTTTTTCTTTTACCCCTCTTACTTTATTTCTTATTCTCTCTCTCTCTAATTATTTTTATTCTTTCTTTTACCCCCCTTATTTTATTTCTTATTCTCTCTCTGTCTCTCTCTCTCTCTCTCTGTCTCTGTCTCTGTCTCTCTCTCTCTCTCTTTAATAATTTTTATTCTTTCTTTTACTCCTCTTACTTTATTTCTTATTCTCTCTCTCTAATTATTTTTATTCTTTCTTTTACCCCTCTCTTTATTTCTTATTCTTCTCTCTCTCTCTCTCTCTCTCTCTCTCTCTCTCTCTAATTATATTTTTATTCTTTCTTTTACCCCTCTTACTTTATTTCTTATTCTCTCTCTCTCTCTAATTTTTTTTATTCTTTTTTTACCCTCTCTTTATTTCTTATTCTCTCTCTCTCTCTCTCTCTCTCTCTCTCTCTCTCTCTCTTCTTCTCTAATTATTTTTTATTCTTTCTTTTACCTCTCTTACTTTATTTCTTATTCTCTCTCTCTCTCTCTCTAATCATTTATTCTTTTCTTTTACCTCTCTTACTTTATTCTCTTCTTCTCTCTCTCTCTCTCTAATCATTTTTATTCTTTTTTTTACCCTCTTACTTATTTCTTATTCTCTCTCTCTCTCTAATTATTTTTATTCCTTTTTTTACCCTCTCTTTATTTCTTATCTCTCTCTCTCTCTCTCTCTCTCTAATTATTTTTATTCTTTCTTTTACCTCTCTTACTTTATTTCTTATTCTCTCTCTCTAATTATTTTTATTCTTTCTTTTACCCCTCTCTTTATTTCTTATTCTCTCTTCTCTCTCTCCCTCTCTCTAATGTTTATTCTTTCTTTTTACCCTCTTACTTTATTTCTTATTCTCTCTCTCTCTCTCTCTCTCTCTCTCTCTCTCTCTCTCTCTAATCATTTTTATTCTTTCTTTTACCCCTCTTACTTTATTTCTTATTCTCTCTGCCGATCTAATAATTCATAAGCAAGAACATGCAATAATTAATAAAGTGTTGTTTATATGTCAAATTGAAATTAGCTCCGTTTTGTCTGACGTATGATAATCAAAATGCCAGATTGTGGCTTGTTTGGTTTGGAGCATTTTCCCGTTGCCGAACTTCCTTTACATAAGACTGCCAAGCCATTTTTGCCATTATCACCTGGACTTTAACGAAGCGCTTGGAAAGAAAAGATGGGAACTACACAAGGATGTTAAGTGCGGTCATGAACAAATCCTGGAAGAATCCGTACGGCCACTTACCTCATATCTCTCAAAACATCTAAGTAAGACGAACAAAACATGCTGGGTACTGATGGATAGGCAGGGACGAAACCATAAGCGGCGTAGTCGTGCGGACTACCACACATGCACAGAGAAGTGTTGACCGACCAGCAAACACTTACATTCATCAGATCTGTATGAACACTCTATATCGTCTAGAGGACTTTTTAAGAGCGAAGGCCGATATGGACGGATGGTAAGAGAGAGCGAAGGGAATCAGTGCTATCAGCAATACGTGATGATGATAATGATTATGATGATGATGATTGCTGGAGAGTTACTTTGACTATTGAAAATGTGTGATTTAAAAAATATGTTTGTTCTTGGTAAGAAACACAGCTTGACTTTATTAGTTGGACTCTTTCAAGACTTCTGTGCAACATCTGATTACAACACATTAGACAAGTGAATATCTATGTGAAAGTCTATGATGGAACATTTATGTCGGTACAATTTTCCCTGATGCACACGTACATATATGTAGATATTAAAACATAGACAGACACATAATATACGTATACACTCATATATACATATATGAATAGACACACAGACAAAAATGCTCCGCAGAGGAGCTTCCAGGTGTAATGAATGATAGGGAAGTTTGGCGAAAGATTGTCATGGATACCCGTGCTGCATGCGCGACATGATGATGATGATGGTCTCGTTGAAATTGCCAACTTACATTCACAAGACAACCATCTCTTTTACCAATGGCATTGGTAAAAGAGCTGGTTACTTGCGGTCGACCAACATTAACGACTGAAATCACAGTTAAACACAGTTAACGGAAATGCTTACAAAGATATTTTAGGCTCCTATTAGAGCAATACATATACATATTTTACCAAACCCTCCACACGAGCAGGATGTGACACAAAGTCAATTTATTAAGGCGGAGGTCAACAAGTTTGAATTCAGAGTTTTCCTTCTCCTAGTGTTAGATAATTATTAGATTCTTAATATTTATGTACAGTAGTGTAGAAATAAAAATGGCTGGGTTAAGTTGCAGCCCACGGCCTTGAAGGATGAGTGACAAGGCTTGACCTCATCCTGATCCTTCCCGGTGGATACCGTGAGAATCGGTGGAGGAGACCCTTTCCGGTTTTAAGATTAGAAATAGATTTTAGTCAGTCTCACACCAAACCCACGACGGTGGTGAGTCGTGGTTATACACGCTCCGACTCGATCGCGCAGGTAGTCTGGTGGGGATTTCGAAAAAATATGATCAAAGTAAATCGAAGTCTTGTGTTATTCTCTAAAAACTACAATGACAACAGGGCTTCTGATAAAGAGAAATCCCAATGGAAGACCAGACACGAAGTCCCCAAGAGAAGTCCAGACGCTAGAAGAGATGTTAGAAGAGACACTAGAAGAAGACGTAAGATGTCAAAGACGACAGAAGAAGAAGAATTAGAAGTAAGTAAAGAGGTATACAACACTAGACCGGTTGCCTAACTATGGTTAAAAAGCCCAGTCTGTCCTACTATTTTTATCCATAGCTGGAGAGAGAGTAGGATTCATACCTTTCCCAAGGGTATTAGCGCCAAGTGAAAATGCAATTACCATATCCAGGATTTGAACTCGGGGTGACGAGTCCATTTTCCATGACTTTAACCATTACACCATGCGCTTCCTAGAGCAACACATATAGGGTAGATCAACCCTTCTCCTAGAATACATACAATATTCATGAAGTCCCCCGCCAACAGGTGGCATCTTTATAGCTAACGAGAGAGAGGATTCTAGAATCCTTGTGTCTATAAAATACAGGTAATAATCTGTCTACTTTTTTTCACCTGGATTTTACAATGTCGGTAGCGAGTTAAATGAACATATTAATTTCAACAATACATACTTACACTCGCAAAGAGTAAACTTATAAAAGGTTTATTATTGATATATAAAAAAAAAAGTTGTCTTGCATTTTTCGAATTAGTCTGGATTAATTTCTTTAAAAAATAAAAACATTATCCACTCTAAGAAATCTGGTTTGGAATGTAACATCGCACTTCATTATTAGAATTCAAGAGATCGTCTTCATGAAATCTGCTCGAGACTTAAAAGGAAATCTGAACAAGAAAATAAGTACAAGATAAACATTAAAGATGGTAAGTTATAGAATTTGAGATTTTAACTTTTTATTTATTTACAAGAAAAAGCTAAGAGACTAGCAAGAAAACAAAAACAAAAATAACACGATGAATAGACAATAGCAAACGATAAAGTGGGGAAGTTGAGCAAGATCTCTAAAAGTAACATTCAATTATTTTCCATAAGTTTTCTCTCTCCACTTCAACAACAGCAAAGCCGCCATTTTATGTATCAAGAAAAGATGAAGGAGAAAATCTCGGAGAAAAACCCAGACAAGTAACGAAAAACTCAAAAAATAAATAAATAAATAAAATAAGAAATTAAAAATTATCAATAGTAATTTTAAATTGACAAGAGCTATTAAATAGCGCCTGGCAAAGACAGAAAATTGAAAACAAGATGACTTGATTGTGTCTGCGCAGAAAACACCTGAAATGAGAAATATAATTACTGGATGAATAATTTCAAAACAAAGTTTTCAATTCTTGTTTTTTTTCTGAATTTTTTGTCTGATCCTTTTCGTTTTTCGATGAGGCTTGATGATTTGTATTATTGAGACTTTTCGAACCATTGTTCTCATCATTATTGTTATAAGCACAACGCTAAGGCAGATGTGCTCGTCAGTCTTCTTTATGTGTGTTTTGTTGACCTAGTGAACCTTCGATTAATGGGAGCCTTCGAAGTTCCGTAAAGGCCACCGGTTACAACATGTCCACACTACCTTTATATATATATATATATATATATAAGCCATCCACAGACATCGTGTTTCGACGTTTCACGTCTCTTGCAGTGTGGCTACACACAGCAACTATATTTGACATGGAGCAAATCGACTGACTTTTTCTCAGCCGGATACGATAATCTCTCTCTCTCTCTCTCTTTCTCTCTCTCTCTCTCTCTCTCTCTTTCTCTCTATATATTATATATAATATATATATATATATATATATTAGCTGAGTTAGCGTACCATTGTTCCTGAGTTTTGATTCTCATTGGGCGATAATACTTCTTAAGCCTTGTGCCAACATCTAAATTAAACTTAGTATATATATATATATATATATATATATAAGTTAATGTACACGCGTAGACCTAAAGCTAACGGCTCTGAATAACTGACAATTTCAAGCCTATGCACTTCGGTATGAGAGC
>CM042145.1:31827635-31832834 GCA_023376005.1 Doryteuthis pealeii | reverse complement strand
TTAGATTGCTTAATTATTTATGTAGCACGTAAGTGTAGAAATAAAATGGCTGTGATAAGTTGGCCCACGGCCTTGAAGGATGAGTGACAAGGCTTGACCTCATCCTGATCCTTTCCGGTGGATACCATGAGAATCGGTGGTGGAGACCCTCTTCCGGTTTAGATTAGAAATAGATTTTAGTCAGTCTTACCAAAACCCACGACGGTGGTGAGTCGTGTTATACACGCTCCGACTCGATCGCCGCAGGTAGTCTGGTGGGGATTTCGAATAAAATATGATCAAAGTAAATCGAAGTCTTGTGTTATTCTCTAAAAACTACCAATGACACAGGGCTTCTGATAAAGAGAAATCCCCAATGGAAGACCAGACACGAAGTCCCCAAGAGACGTCCAGACGCTAGAAGAGATGTTAGAAGAGACACTAGAAGAAGACGTAAGATGTCAAAGACGACAGAAGAAGAAGAATAGAAGTAAGTAAAGAGGTATACAACTCTAGACCGGTTGCCTAACTAAGGTTAAAAAGCCCAGACTGTCCTACTATTTTTATCCATAGCTGGAGAGAGAGTAGGATTCATACCTTTCCCAAGGGTATTAGCGCTAAGTGAAAATGCAATTACCATATCCAGGATTTGAACTCGGGGTGACGAGTCCATTTTCCATGACTTTAACCATTACACCATGCGCTTCCTAGAGCAACACATATAGGGTAGATCAACCCTTCTCCTAGAATACATACAATATTCATGAAGTCCCTCGCCAACAGGTGGCATCTTTATAGCTAACGAGAGAGAGAATTCTAGAATCCTTGTGTCTATAAAATACAGGTAATAATCTGTCTACTTTTTTTCACCTGGATTTTACAATGTCGGTAGCTAGGTAAATGAACACATTAATTTCAACAATACATACTTACACTCGCAAAGAGTAAACTTATAAAAGGTTTATTATTGATGTATAAAAAAAAGTTGTCTTGCATTTTTCGAATTAGTCTGTATTAATTTCTTTAAAAAATAAAAACATTATCCACTCTATGAAATCTGGTTTGGAATGTAACATCGCACTTCATTATTAGAATTCAAGAGGTCGTCTTCATGAAATCTGCTCGAGACTTAAAAGGAAATCTGAACAAGAAAATAAGTACAAGATAAACATTAAAGATGGTAAGTTATAGAATTTGAGATTTTAACTTTTTATTTATTTACAAGAAAAAGCTAAGAGACTAGCAAGAAAACAAAAACAAAAATAACACGATGAATAGACAATAGCAAACGATAAAGTGGGGAAGTTGAGCAAGATCTCTAAAAGTAACATTCAATTATTTTCCATGAGTTTTCTCTCTCCACTTCAACAACAGCAAAGCCGCCATTTTATGTATCAAGAAAAGATGAAGGAGAAAATCTCGGAGAAAAACCCAGACAAGTAACGAAAAACTCAAAAAATAAATAAATACATAAAATAAAAAATTAAAAAATAACAATAGTAATTTCAAATTGACAAGAACTATTAAATAGCGGCTGGCAAAGACAGAAAATTGAAAACAAAATGACTTGATTGTGTCTGCGCAGAAAACACCTGAAATGAGAAATATAATTACTGGCTGAACAATTTCAAAACAAAGTTTTCGATTCTTTGTCTGAATTTTTTCTCTGATCCTTTTCGTTTTTCGATGAGGCTTGATGATTTGTATTATTTGGAATTTTCGGACCGTTGTCTCATCATTATTGTTACTAGCAAATATATGCACCCTCCGGTTGCAAGTATTTTAGTTAAATTTTATAATAAAATATCATATTAAATTAGAAAGGCTAATGAAACTGAATAAGAATGTAGATAAAAGATTTTGAACAGGAGGAATGATTGAAATAGAACACTTTGAAACTAACTCTTCCATCATTTTCCGTTACTCCCGTCTTTCATTGGTAAATTTTCTTAATTAAACTGTTTATTTAAAATAGGAAGTAAAGAATAATATTACAGTTATTTCTTCTTGTTAGGGGATTTCTTTTAATATTTATTGAAGAATTTTGCTCATATTCAATAAGATAAAACCAAAACAATTAAAATCAATAATACTAAGTATATATTTATTAAAATCAATTTTTTAAGATCAATATGCAAATTAGCCTTCCCATCACGTCTAAACCTCTATTTGTTGTATATATAAATACAATTGCATGTTATTAGTATGATAGATATGGTCAACAGTGTAAGTAATGTAAAACAATTTTATTATAATTTGAGGTTAAATAAAATAAAATCATGAGAATATGATGTAATTACGAAAGAATTGTGACTTGTATATTAATATAGTTTCGGTTACAGACAGACAACCCACAATCTCCATTATATAAGATATGCACAACGCTAGGCAGATTGCTCGTCAGTCTTCAGTGTTTTCCTGGTTGATCTAGTGAACCTTCGTGTAATGGAGCCTTTGAACTTCCGTAAAGCCCCCGGTTACAACATTTCCACACTACATTATATATATATATAATATATATATTATATTATTATATTATATATAAGCCATCCACAGACGCCATGTTTCGACGTTTCACATCTCTTCAGTGTGGCTACACACAGCAGTGTGTTACACAGCAACTATTTTGACCAGGAGCGAAATCCGACTTCTTTTTCTCAGCCTGATTCTATATATATATATATATATATATATATATATATATATGAGTAATAGCAAGCTGGATTAGCATACTATTGCTACTGAGTTTGATTCTATTGGCGCTCCATAATTTAGCCTTGTGCACATCTGAGTTAAGGTAGTATAATTATATATATATATATATATGGCTGGGGTTGCTGATCACCGACTGCACATCTGCAAGGTATGACCCCCCCCCCTAATGGACACCTGCTGGCGTGTGTGGCGACATGTTGCTTATTCGGAATCATGGGGTTGACAGTCCCATGACATGAACACTCCACTTTCCCTTACGGGCAGTCCGGAGCTCCCTCTTCAATCAATCGACCGTCACGTCAAGCTCTAGCACCTATATATATTTACCAACCCTCCGCACGAGCAAGATGCGACACAGGGTCAATTTCTTAAGCGGAGTTGACAGGTTTGAATTCAGAGTTTCCTTCTCCTAACTGGTACCTAGCCATGGTTAAAGAGTCCGGTCTGACCTGCTATTTATCCATAGCTAGAGGAGAATGGATCCGACCTTTATCCAAGGGTATTTAACGCCCTGTGAAATTCCAAAGTTCGTCCAGAATTGAACTCGCGTTGACGAGTCCATTTCCTACGACTCTAATCATTAGACCACGCACCTCCGCACCCCCATGCAACCCTATTGCCCATATGGCAACACCCATCACCTTTTTATCATATACGTTCTTAGAACGGTGGCTGACTGTCTTGATGTCCTGGGTATGACGTTGAACTGAATCTAGTCGTGAAGTTCCAATTCTGGAAGTCTAAGGATAGTGGAATACCCCTTTATCGCCAATACTCCCAGGTCCACCCTGACTCAGGAGTTGTAGTACCTGTTAGAGTCCCACTTATGGGTTAAATTGACAGAAAATGTGTTTAAAAATTGATTTTGAAAAAAATGAATACCCAACAAGAATGAATAAAACAAAATGTCTTAGACATAAAATAACCCAACAAGGGTTGACATGCCGTAAAAAACACCCACACACCCAACCAACCAAACAACGTAATATATTGAGATTTTAGGAATAATTAATACCAGTGAAACAATCGTGAGACGCGTGGATATTTATTGTTTTGTTGTCATATATTCCTAATTGGGGATGAACAGAAAATCGTAATTGCAAAGACAAAATAATAATGCATGAATATCAATTTGATTGCAATAATTTTGAAATTCATCTTAATTTTTGCAGAACTGAAATTCTTGTTTTTATTTTTATCTTTTCTAAAACTAAAAAATCATTTCCTTTAATCTTTCCTAAAACTAAAATTCTTTTTCTTAAAATGTTTGTTTTCTTTTCTAAAATTCAAATTCTTTCTTTTTAAAATCTTTTTTAAGGTTGTTATCTTTCTGCTTTCTCAAATAATTATTTCTTTGAATGTAATTATATTTTCGTATTTTCTGCTTATATCTTTCTAATTTATTCAAGCCTCTTATCAGCAACAGCTCGCATGAATGATCAGCAAATATTTAACACACATTGATAATAAAACTTTCTTTTTTTTTAAATCTAGGCACGTATTAATTATTGAGAATTCTGGTGTATGGAGGTTATCGTCCTTTGTCTGTGAGCCTCTGTTTCAAACCAACCAATCAGGAGCCAGCATACTTTGGCGGCAAAGCCGAATAAGCAAACTCGTGCCTCTTCTGATCCAGCTAGCACTGGGGACGGACCTAAAAAAGGGTCGCTCCTATTCTTCAACAGACAACTACGGAGTCGGACGCAAAGCAGAAGTCCATCATATCCGAACGGAACAGAGGGTCGTAGCAAGGTCTTTATCAAAGCAACAGGTTGCTTTGATAATGACCTCTTCATATGGTCGAAACAGATTTCTGTCTGCAAAACTTTTAACATCTTGTTGTTTTTTCTACAAACTTTCTACACATATTGTCGGATTCATATCCATTTTACCTTTCATATATATATATATATATATATAATATATAATATATATATATATATATATATATATATATATAATAAATGGTCTAGTTACGGTGGAAATTAATTTGTATTAATAGTGAACTGGTATAAGGGGAGGCAAATATTTTTGACTTCCTCACACACTCCTTGTTCTTGAGGAAATAATTTACGACTGAAGGAGAAAATAAAACAAAGTAACATCCAAAGAACAGCAAATATTGTATAGAAAGTTTAATTGGCCTTTAGCAAAACTCTCATTTTCTGATTAGATTTGCTTTTCATTCCACTCAAATTGTTCGCTATCGAAATATTTTGAAAACGTTTTTTTTTTTTCATACTTGTTAGGTGTGGTATCTGTAATATCTTTAAAAAAATATCTTTTCGCCCGTTTGATTTTTGGGTGTGTCAGGGTGCGGCAATATTACCTCCCATCATTTTAACTGTCATCTGTGTGGTGTAAGGGAATTTAGCCAATTCGTAATGGTAATTCTATATAGGTAATGCCTCAACTTTTTTTTTCAAATACGACCAATTACGATCATTAATTTGACCGGTGAACTGTGCGTTTGCCGTTGAAAATGTTTTTTTTTTAAGACTGGTG
>CM042145.1:31810135-31822635 GCA_023376005.1 Doryteuthis pealeii | reverse complement strand
AAGCGCTAGACAAGGAGATTATTTTAGCGACTGAGTGGAGCGCCACATCTACCTTTAGCGCACAGATCCTTGTGCTACTCATACGCTGAGTTGGCGAGAGCGAGTATCAACTAGGAACCTTGTGGTTTCTAGCCGACTGAGCTATATATATATATATATATATATATATATATATATATATATATATGAGGAAATAACAGTTTTATTCAAATTGTGATTAAAAGTTGAGAAATAAAAATGGATAAATAACACAAACAGTTTTAATATTTGACTCTGTGTATCAAATAAGCTTCATCACAATTTTATTTTGAAACAGAACTGCTATTTATATATATACTGAAAAGGCAGAATGAGCGTGGGAGAAAAGGAGAGGAGAGGGAGATGCGTCGGAAGGTTTGAATCAGCGGTAGAGACAAGGGAAGACAGAGAAGAAGGAGGGTAATCATCAACGATACGGTAGATTGCAAGATCATGCAGTGTGGCGTGAAGATTGAAGGGCTTATGGAGAAGGAGTGCCAGTCGTGTTCGGACTGGGTGATCAAAGGACTTTGGGTGGGAACCGCCACCCATGTCTGTTGGGCTAAGATGTAATGAGGGTTCGGAATTTTTTTTTTGTTGTATTTCATAGATTCTCTGATTTTTGTGTTTTCGTGTATTTTTGCATAAGTTATCCTTGACTATTTTGATATTGTTAATGTTAGAGCTTACACCGCTTATGCGAATCAGCGGTTATTGCAAAGAACCATAAAACAATGGCCCGGTTTTTTCCACCTTATGCCGACCATAGCAAAAATCATAACACAAGAAAATGTAAGATATGTCATTAAATAGTCCACAATGGTTGATATGTCATTAAACAAAATAAGCACCCAACTAACATACTTATTTATACTAATTAATATAGATGAAGGTAATGAAAAATCTAACATGGAATCATTTCTTCCACTTTATTAACATACATGAAGTTAAACAAAACGCACACACACAAAAACACACAATTATATATATATATATATATATATATATATATATATATATATATATATATATGCTCCCAATTCTCATGGTAGAGCACTGTAGGGGAGACATTAGTTGACCTTTCACCGTTTAGCGTAAAAGCATTTACTCGCCTGTTGTTTACAGATTTCAGTTCTTTGGTCATTGTAAAAAAAAGCATACATCCTGTTAGTTTGTTTGTATCAATCAATTGTTCGCCCCTGGCTAATAGTCCCCGATTGCCGTGAGGGTAAATAGCTTGACAGACAAAAATCATGTCGGGTTCGCACCCGCTAGAGGTAGCTGTTAAAAATCGAGCCGCACTGATGAGAAGTAACTTCGAAACACTTGTCTGTGGATGACTGGTATATATATATATATATATATATATATATATATATATAATATATATAATATACTGCAGTGTCGGATTTGTCACTGTTTCAGCTTTTACTGTAACGGTGTGCCAAATGCCGTATATTTGAAAGTGCTCACTACAAAATAGAGCTGTTATATTATATAACAAAATAAATATATAAAGGTTTTACATATCTATTTATTTGATAACAAAGGAACAGTCACAACCATTTTAGTTTCATGCATGCGTAATTGCAAACAATCTTCAGGTGACGTTGTTTCAAATTGTTGCAATTACGCATGCATGAAACAAAATCGTTGCGACTGTTTTTTGTCATCAAATAAATAGATATGTAAAACCTTTATATATTTATTATATATATATATATATATATGTGTGTGTGTGTGTGTGTGTGTGTGTGCGCGCGCGTGTGTGTAAAGATTTAGTACTAATTAACCTACGTGGGTTTATATGACATTAACCACCAATCAACCAAGCCTAAAATAATTGTTTGATGAAGCTTGATATTTGGAGATATTGTTTTATTACATCTGTCGATAGGTTGGTAAACAAGCGTTCATAACTTCAAAGTAGGTATTTGCCCAACCCCTCCCTATGAGCAGGATGCAACACACGGCCAATTTTTAAGCAGAGTTTTGAATTCAGAGTTTTCATTTTCTTAGACTGGTTGACATACCAAAGTTAAAGAGGCCAGTCTGCCCTACTATTTACCCATACGTGGAGGAAGAATAGTTGGATCGATACCTTTTCCAAAAGTATTATCGCAATGTGAAATGCAAACAATCTCGTCTAAGATTCAAACTCGCTTAGACTTGTACATTTTAGTTTTATTTTTAAAGTAGTGCATATTTTGTTATCATATTCGAGTTTTTTTTCAAACCGAACGCACGTCATTTTATAAAGGAAAATCGGAGACCAGCAAAGAACAAAATTCAATAAAATGCACACCCTATTTTTACCCGTTATATTCCATGAGCAAAGCTGGATGAAAATATAATAAGATTATGAATCAATGATGTATTAAAGAATTAATTCAAAATGATAAAAAAATAGAACGAACAAAAAATAAAATAAAAGAAGCAAATAAAATAAAAATGAAAATACAAACAAGAATTATAAACTAACTACAAGGTCTGTCAACAATTTATGACACCACATGAAATTGTAACAGAATGTGAAACATTTGAAAACATAGATCTAACTCTTTGGAATAAAGTTGAGCAAATATTCACTACTTGTCAAATCTTTATTATTAAAAACATGCATACGTATAATACTTAAACTTGTGGAGGCACGTAGTGTAATGGTTATTATCGGAAGAAAGAAAAAAAATACATATGTATGTATCATGTATAAATGCATCCTCTTGCATAAACATTATATATGTGTATATGTGTGTGTATGTATATGTATATATTGTTTGAGTGATACTTCAACGTCTTCTTTTGAGTAGGATTATTTCATTAATTTTTCCAAGAGTGTTTATTAATTCCTAAACGTAGAGTAATAATTATAATTTTGAAAAAGCATGAGTGTACCGCGGTTTCGATAGTAATGATCTCTTCAGGACCTTGCATAATACTGTACCCAGTATGACGTTGGGTCCTGAAGAGACCATAACAATCGAAACCGCGGTAGACTAATAAGTTTTTCAGAATAAATATATATATATATATATATATATATATATATATTTATATATATAGACGATTAAAATCGAATGGTTTAAAAGCTACCGACTTAACTTTCTCGCAGTAGCGCAAATCCTCAGTGTATTTAATACCCTGAAGATTCGCGCTACTGCGAGAAACTTAAGTCGGTAGTTTTTAAAACCATTCGATTTTAATCGTCTATGTAGCTCTTTATATTTTTAATCTGCTTTAGGACAAAATCCAGAAGTAAATAAGATTTTATACTTATTTGCTTGATGGATTTAATGGTAACTGCGATATATATATATATATATATATATATATATATATATATATATATATATATAATATATATATATATATGGTACAAATGTACTGTGGCTGTTAAAGGTATTTATAAATGGGAAGACGAGTACTGGCGACTTTTAGCCTTTTCCTTCAACACAACCATTTATTATTAATATATATTGCACTTTTGTTCTGACAAGGCAGATATGTTTCCCAATCCAAGAATATACTTTCCCTCTTAAATATTTAATGATTGTAAAATAGTTGACATCAACAAAATGAAGTTGCTTCTTGCAGGTCTGAAATTTCGCACTTTTACTGGCATTTTTGCTCCGTCATATTCACAGTGGTGCAAATTGATGGTATATATATATATATATATATATATATATATATATATATATATATAATAAGATTATATATTCCTTAACATAATCACGAAAACAAAAAAGAAACCAAATGGATCTTCAAACTCAACACACGTGAATCAGGAATTAATATAGACTTAAGAACGTTGAAGGCTAATAAATATTTTAAGAACAGATAACCCTCACATATACAGCTCTGAGTCCCACTACAAACATATCAGTTCTAACGTATATGAATGCTATTAATGACAAGTGTGACTCCTCCTTCCACTATAGGTCACGGGCCGCTCGAAAGCCCACACCACACAGGGTAATAAAAACGACATCAAAAACACGTGATATCAGAAGAGAAAATTAAGATTGAAAGAAAAGAAAAAATAATTCAGCAAAAACTTTTTTGACAAAAGACAGATGTCTGTCTGAAATATCAAGCTAGAGCCGAGCCGATCCTACAATTTATCTATAGCTGGAGGGGAAATAGTTGGAGTCATATTTTCACTGACTGGTTGCCCAACCAAGCTTAAAGAGCCAAATCCGCCCTCCTGTTTACTTATACATATATACATATATACATTTATAAGTATATTCCAGTTATAAGTAAAAAAAAAAGAAAAGAACAATGCTGTACAAATATGTTTCGATAACTGCAATATTCTATGTGAGTCAAAAACAGATATCATAGACTGTGTATTTTACACTTTTAAATCAATGTTTCTCTTCATTATCTCCTATGATGTATTGCTAAAAGTCAACTTCCTCTCAGGCGACCCTGTGGCAAATTTCCTCGTTAATTAGAGAATTTACTTATTAGTTTTCAATAACTATAGATTTATCTTTCTTTCCTTCTTTCTTTCCTTTTCTTTTTTTTTCCATTGTTTATTTCATTATTTCATCTGATCTTTCTTTATTTTTATTTTTTCCCTCATCAATTTCTTTATTTTATACGTCTTTCTTTCTTCTTTCTTTCTTCCTTTCTTCTTTTCTTCTTTTTTCTTCAATTGCTTATTTCATTATCTTATCAAATCTTACTTTCCTTTTCTTCCTTTCTTTATCTATTTCTTCATTTCAAACATCTGTTTCTTTTCTTTTCTTCTTTCGTTCTCTTTATTTTTTATTTTATTTTTTCTTTCTTTCTATACATTGTCTTCTTTCATTATTTTATCTATCTTTCTTTCAGTATTCCTTTCATCTCTTTTAATTTACTCTGTTGTTTTATATTGATCTTTCTTTCTTTCTTTCTTTCTTTCTTCTTCCATTGTTTATTTCGTTATTCTGTCAATCTTTATTTTTTGTTTCTTCTTTTTTCTTCTTTTTAATTCAATTATTTTTCAATCTTTATTTTTCATTATTTCTTTTCCTCTTTGTTATTCTTCCTTTTTTTTTCAATATTGAGGAGGCAAATGCTGTTTTAAAAATATCATCATCATCATGTTACCCTAACAACACGGATTCCAATGACTGTCCCATCCCTATCGGTCATCGACCCTCGAAAGTCACTGTCACAACACCCAGCATCTGTAAAGAGCTGATCAAACTAAGTCTATGCTGGTCAGTCTAAAGTACCGTGTCCATGTGTAGAGGTCCACAGGAGAATGTCACTTATGAGTTAGTTCTTAATTCACCAGCGTGTCTTGATCACCTTACTAGTGAAGCGAGATGGTGAAGGTCCTGAGTTTTGCGAGGAACTACTATTAGAAAAGGAGGAAGAAGAAATAAGAGGGAGTAAAGGTTTTTTAAAAAGTGATGAACATAAAACTGGTTGTCGTGAATTTGACCGGGGCGTGACCCCCCGAATGGAGAATCGATAACCAACCAGAAGTTTTGGGTGTTGACTGGAACCGGAAGTCACGTGGTGACGTGGAACGACGAAGAAAAATACCGGTCTCTATTTGCTTTCCGAGGCGTAGGGTACGGACGGGCCTCTGGTCCCTAGTGTGGGATTAAAGTAGTTTAACAGTGTCCTCTCTATTTCTCTCTGCTTTCCTCCTCTCCTGATACAACCCACGAGACGAGCCCGAAAATAAAAGCTAAGCAGCTTGTGACGATATATTTCTCGTGTTGTACCTATTTATCGACAAGACGACCGTCGAGTAACGAATACCTTTTTAGTGCTGTGAATTTGTTGACAAGACCCGCTATACAACATATATCGCTATTAGAACGTTACATATCCGTTTTGGTACCGTGAATATATCACTACGTTAGACTAGGATGCTTTGTTCAATGGGAGGTAATTGGCCGTACAGCAGCTGTTTTATTGTAGGGTGCTGCTTCCGGGATTTATTCGACAGCATGAAGCATCCATATGTAGTGCGGATCTAGTCTTTACTCCAATAGCTTCGTTAAAGTCCAAGTGGTGTACCCTTACAGTAGCCCTGATATGACGAGCTTGCAACAATTCTTGTTTTATCTTTTCAAAGAGATCAGATTTTAATATGTCCAATAATATGTCTATATCAGTGCATATCTTTCCTATGCGTATATTGAATATACAAAGCCGTTATAAGACCTCATATAGAATATTGTACTCAGGTCTGGGCTCCGGTTGCTAGATATAGACATTAGAGGGTAATCTGGAGATTAGAATGCATAAAACGAAGGGTGACAAAATTAATAAAGAGAGTAAAAGATTACAGTTACAGGGAGAGATTGTAGAAATTAGAATTGACTAGTTTGCGACAAAGAAGAATGAGAGGTGATCTAATTATTGTTGTTGTTATTATTAGTGTTATTATCATTGTTATTATCATCATTTCCACCATTATTATTATTATTGATATTATTATTATGTATCAATTATTGATATAGTTACAGGCATTTTTAGAACAACAGTACTATTATTGAAGTTTATTCATTTAGTTTAGGATTATATATATATATATATATATTATATATATATATATATATATATATATATATATATATATTATATATATATTATATATGGGTTCAACATTCGTTCTCAACAAATATTCAAAAAATAAGAAATTACGGTTATTGCCCCATTTCATTCATAACATAAAGAAAAAAGAAAGAAGGAGAAAGAAAAAAAGAAGAAGAGGAAAAAAATATAACCATACAAAAAAAGACTTAAGCACGTACATTTCTGATATTCGTCTCTGAAGATAAAGTTTTGCTTTGAAATCGATAAGACAAAAATAACATCTTTTTGTTTTTATTTTTTATATGCATTGTAATTGCCTTCAAATCATTAATATATATATATATAAAACACATGTAAACAACCAAATAGTACGCGCGTACAGTTACACTAACGCACAATCGCTTTGACCATATTTTCCCATTTTCAAAACCTTTTAGCTGCCCAAATATTAAAAAGCATGAAACCAATATGGTAGCAGATTTGTTTCCATGCAAATAAATACATACAAAAATATACATATATTTATCATTATTAATATATGGAAACTTACTCTCAAGCAAGATTCGTAATAAAGGGTGTTTTTTATTATTATTCAGTGTTTTATTTATTAAATAGATAATACACTACACTGAATAATAAAAATACAGTTTTTAAACAAAATTTGTCCTTTCCAGCGTAAAAGATGTAAACAAAAAATTAGTTGGTAGGTTTACGTTTTATCAAAGTTAAAAAAAAGGTGTTACAGTTACATTAATAAAAGTTTGCAAATACAAAATTAAAATATATTAAGCAAAAGTTATAAATACATTTCTTTAATTGATCAGTAAAAAAAAAAAAAAAACAAAAAAAAAAAACAAAGAATAAATAAACAAAACTTTTCCGTCTACGTCCATGTTACATTTTAGAAGTCAAATCCGAAAGAAATATAACTTATTTTCCTCCCTTAAATAAAATAATTTATACTATTTATCATTATTAATATATGGAAACTTACTCTCAAGTAAAATTTCAAAAATTAAGTCGATTAATCATTTTTTTTTGTTTTTTTTACTGAGTAATTATAATTTTTGAAACAAATTCCCCAATGAGATTTAAATAAATACAATACAACAAATTTAAAGATTGATTGGGATGATTTCAGTAAAAATAATAATGTCTCAAAGGGCTCTAAAACCAATCAAATAAATGAATAATAAAAATAATAAATAAAAATAATTTTCATATGACAAACTTTCCCCAACTTTAATCCATAATTCACTGTTCAAAGTTCTATTTACATCAATCAACTCATATTTGAAATCCGATGGAATAATGGAGTTTTGGAATATAAACTAAATTTTACATAATTTGGCTAACATTACTTTTTCTAATGTTACACTGTTTCAATTTTTTTATGATTTATTACTCTCAATCGCATTTGTAGGTAATTATCTTACCTTTGCCTGGAAAAGTTATCTTCTCGCTGCGTTGCCGTTTGTTCCCACTAGGGGACCTCTGGTATTTAAGCGCTTTGTTTGAACTTATCTTTATCTTTTACCTGGATCTTCTCAACCACTGATATGGGCTAGAGTCTATCTGCCCCTTCTCGGTGGGGCTTTTGCCCCCCCCTTACATTACTGTAAGTCCTTTATACAGCATGGACTATCCTTTAGTTCCATGTCTGTAACATTTATATTTTACGTACATTTGGGTATCTTGTTTATACGTAAATATTGTATATGTATTTACATGTTCTATTTTCCTGTACTTTATGTATCTTATCAATTCCATGTGCTGTTATATATATATTAAATGTTTTGTCTCACGACGTGATGTCTACACCACTACACAGTTGGCAAATAGAACGAGATGTGGGCGTAGTGGTGTGCAGTCTCCTGATCAAAAATGTAACTTTTTTGCACATAGACTGAGGCTGCGAGATTATTTTTATCTCATCAAAAAACATATAAATAACACCACGAATTCCACATTTGGCCAATTCTCTTGCGAATGCATTTCTACACGTAGTAGTTTCCTCGCCAGCAACAACGGCGTGACACTCATAGTATATCCTTATCTAACTTCACACGTACAGGAAAGACAATAGCCACAAACATACAAAAAGTTTATTCTTGAACCTTTAAATTCATCATAAACCCTTGTTCCCCAAAAGAGGAAAAAGTGTCTTGTAGATTCACCCCTTATATAAATTCTATAATTGTGTCTTACCATTTCTTCAACCCTTGCTATCAAAAGGTAATACACTATTCCTTATAAATCCAATCTCTTATCTCCTTCACTATATCTGTATTTTTTTTGTTTTGTTTTGTTTTACGGCATATCAACCTCAGTGGGTCATTTAATGCCGATAAAGTTTGAAATAAATCAATTCTTAATGGATAATACCATTTTTTTATAAATACATTTTTCTATTTAACCCATTGATATGACCCTAACAGGTGCTACCACTCCGGGTCAGAGTGGACCAGGGAGCAATGGTGATGAAGGGGTGCTCCACATTCCCCAAACTTCCAAAACTGGAACCTCACCATCAGATAGAGTTTAACGTCATTCCCAGGACAAGTAGACCCGCAGCCACCGCCTTCTAGCACCCATATGATAAAAAGGAGTTAGGACTTGCCATAATGGCAATAGGGTTGGGGGAAATCATATAGGTGCTAGGGCTTGACGTGACCAGCCGATTGATCGGAGGGGGCCTCTCCGACCGCCCGTCTAGCCTAAGATAGGGCCAAAGTGGAGTATTGCATGTCATGAACTGCTCATCCACCTGGGCTGTATCCTTAAGCATCACGGGTCGCCACCCATGGCCAACAGTTGGCCCCATTGGAGGAGTCTTACGCCTCTGCAGAGGTGCAGTCGGTGCATTCTAACGCCCCACCGACAGGGCGGAGAAAAATGTGTGTAAATATATTTAAGTCAATCAATCTTTACCTCTCTCTTTTTCATGACTCATCAATTCCTATAATTATTTTATAGTTGCTGATTTCTTAACTTCCTTCTTCTTCTCAGTGTATATTTATATACATAAATTCGACTTTGTGGACTAGACTTCCTTTTTGAATTGCAACAGTGATATTCTAGCATGTAAAAATAAGAAATATCTATTGTCTTGATTTTTAGAAAACAACGGTTCCCGTTAGATCACCGAAGTTAAACAATACTTTAATGGGTGACCACTTAAACAACAGTAGGTTCTGTAAAAAAACGAATATCAAATAACTTTCGGCATTAAATAAAAAGAAAAGGGTTGATATTCCGTAAAACAACTAACGATCAATCAAACTTTATTCAAGAACTACACTGTGGTTTAGCTAATTTGAAAATTCTTTAGTATTTATAGGGAATATCTAGGGGAGACAACTATGTTTGAGTCAACTCCCCCCACCCCCAGCTAAAGACAATAGAAAAAACAACAAAAAACAAAACAAAGAACAAACCAAAATAAAAAAATAAAAAATAAATAAAAATAAATAAAAAACGACAACAGAAAGGACATTTATTGATCCATCTTCATTTATGATAAGAAAATCCCCTTTAAACAAATAGTGGATAAAAATTGTGTGTAGGTGATCAAACATTTTTATATTTAAATATAGTGTAGTATACTCTCTTTCTTTACTCACTTCTATTCTTCTTCTTCCAGCGTCTGGACTTCGTCTTGGGGACTTCGTGTCTGGTCTTCCATTGGGGATTTCTCTTTATCAGAAGCCCTGTGTCATTGGTAGTTTTTAGATAATAACACAAGACTTCGATTTAACTTAGATCATATTTTATTCTGAAATCCCCACCAGACTACCTGCGCAGATTGAGTCGGCCGCGTGCATAACACGACTTACCACCGTCGTGGTCTTGGCCGATTTCACTCAAATTCTCTCTAATCTAAACCGGAAGAGGGTCTTCTCCACCGATTCTCACGGTATCCAGCAGAAGGATCAGGATGAGGTCAAGCCTTGTCATTCAATCCTTCAAGGCCGTGAGCTGCAACTTATAACAGCCATTTTGGTTTCTACACTACTGTACATAAGTATTATGTATCTAATAAGTATGTAACAATAGAATGAATGCATATTCTAATATGCATTCATTCTATATTGAAAAGGGTGTACGTTCATTTATGCCTGCGTATGAATATACACACGTATGCGAAGGAACATACACGCGGTTGCTAGAGCATATGTTCATCTACGTTTGTATGTGTATGAAGAGGGTAGAAAATTCAATTATAATCAACAGCAGATGAAATGGAAACAGCGCAGTGAGTTCAAACTCTATCTGGACTACACATGTCACAATACAATAGGAAAGGCATGAATCTATTATCCCCGACGCGAGTTGTGTTGATCATGGACCTTTTTTCTGAAAAAAAAACCCCAACTCTCTTCTTGTTATCTTTTCACGTAAAGAGATATGAAGTGGGGACGTCACAAACTGATATTTATGCGTACGTGAGTATGAATTTGGTTAGTCGTCTTAGTCTTGTAAATCACGAATAGCGAGGGCGTCCGTAAATGTGACCCTATGTTAATCTTTATCGTGTTTCCGCCAAATCCTCAAGTCTGATCATCAGATACACACGAAACACATATGTCTCGGCGTTGGTCCAGCGGATTGGTGAATAGAGACTAAAACATTGATTTATTTCGTTAATTGATTTTACTGTAGTGCAGGTACAGCTATAAGGAAAGAGAAAACATTCCCCTTTCTTTGTTGCTTCAATCACTCAAACCATTGTAAGGATATCTGAAAAGGCGGGCAGCAAATCTGTGGCTTACGCCCCGAGGCAAGCAGCTTATCAATTTGGTAGCAGGAAATTACGACCATGCTCGAAGCGCCATATTAGCTGGTCTGCGTTCTTTGATTGTCAGAGTTTTCACAAGTAAACAGACAGACTGGAGTCACTTTGAGGCTAATGCCATTGAAATGAGTCGCCATGTTGGTACGAAGTGTCTTCTAGGAATATAAATAGTCTTGGTAGAACAACAAAACGTCGATGCACATTCGGGGATGAAGCACATAAAACAATGGACACTAGATTGAAGAATGAAATGAGGAAATACATTCTTTAATTGAGTTTTGTTAAATTCAAGGTGATTCAAAATAAGTTAAGCCTGAAATATACACAGTTAACCAGTTTCTTTGCACGAGTAGAAGGCGTCACAATGTCAATTATAAGCGTTTAACAGGCTTGAACTCAGAATTTTCATTCTCTTGCAGTAGTTGTCATACCAAGGTTTAAGAGCTTAAGTTTGGGGAATGTGGAGCACCCGCTTCATCATCATTGCTCCCTGGTCCACTCTGACCCGGAGTGGTAGTACCTGTTAGACTCCCATCTATGGGTTAAATAGAAAAATGTGTTTATAAAAATATTGAGTCTCCATTAAGAATGACTTTATTTCAAAATTTATCGGCATTAAATGACCCATTGAGGTTGATATGCCGTAAAACAAATCAAACCAAATACAATTACCAATATGACGTTTCGTTGAATTAATAATAAAAATTGAGGTTTTTATTTTTATCGGCGAGAGACTTATACGTTCTCGTTGAGTCGGTAAGGGCTTATAATACACTAAGGTCCTCTCCTGCAGATGGATATGACCCTCTCCTCAAAAAGGGGGTCCTGGGTATGATACTGAAGATCATCTGGTTGTGAGAGAACAGTTTTGGAGATCTGGGGAATGCGAAGTACCCCTTTATTGTCATTACCCCCTGTACATGGATGGGAATCTCTGTTTGTTATATCAGAGAGAAGATATCTCTTATGATTCACAATGCTTACTCACAAAATACACCTCGCTAGCATAAAACATCAAAACTCAAGTCGGAGGCAACAAACGGAAGTGAACTCAATGGTACCCTATCACGAAGTGGCCAATTCGACGCAGTCCTGCGCATAGGCTCGGATTGAGTTACGCTTGAAGGGAATTCCAAAA
>CM042145.1:31800135-31807635 GCA_023376005.1 Doryteuthis pealeii | reverse complement strand
TAATTTATTTCCAACAATCTCGATAATGCAGATATATTTTTAAAGTCTTGATTATTGTTACGTGGGGTTGAAGAGAAAACAAAGTGAACTATACTGCCAATTACCAGGATTGATATTAAAGCCTCCAGGGTATGAGTAATGTCGTTGTATAAAGATAATATCACCACTGTTAATTGCAATGGTTTAATGAATGTGGAGAGTTAAAAGCCAAGGCAGTTTCATTTTGGTGGATTTAAAAAAAAAGGTGCTTAGAGAAACTTTGACTCATTGAATTACACGAGGTTGACAGGATAGATAGATAGATAGATAGATAGATAGATGAAGGCCTTGAGGGGAGGGCTTATACTATTTCCATGGGTATTAGTAAAAATAAAAAAGGTAATAGTGTTACATAATTATTAGATCCCTAATACTTATATAAGGTAGTATAGAAACATAATGGCGATTAGTGCAGCTGATGGCCTTGAGAGTGAGTGACAGCGCTTGACCTCACTCTCACCTTGCCTTCCGGGGATACATTGTGAGAACCGGAGGGCATAGTAGACCCTGCCTTCCGGTTTAAGGATAGTAAGTAAGTCTCAGTCAGTTAGCAGGTAGGAACCGAGCCCGATAGGATGTAAGTCGATCTGCGCAGATGTCTGGGTTGGGGATTGAAAAAAAAGTAACATCAAAGTAAATCGAAGTCTTGTGTTTATTACCTAAAAACTAACAATGACACAGGGCTTCTGATAAGGAGAAATCCCTAACAGAAACCAGACCCGAAGTCCCCAAGAAAGTCCAGACCTTAGAAGAGACCAGACCAAGTCAAGATGATAGAAATACCACAGCCGGCCAGAATAGCAGCCGGCCAGATGTCCAAGATATAGAAGCAAGTAGAAGTAAAGAAGTAATGAAGGGTATACAACAATAGCGCAACTGTAGTCCAGCAATGGTGGGATTTTATGAGGATAAAGATTGTGATGATTAGAATGTACAGTATTTGTTTTTGTGATAACGAGAAAACTTATTAATATACGGGGAAAATTTTTATACTACCTTTGTCTCATAATAATGGCTACATTTTGTGTATAAAATAAATATGCAACTGTAAAAGTTATTATAGGACATAAGTAGTAATCTTTTGGTTAAGAATAATATTTTTGAAGAAATAACTAAAAATTTTCAGTGGAATAACCTAATACTTATAATGGAATAGGAACACATGAATGAAAAATCATATATTGAACTAAGAAAACTGTTTTTTTACTGTCATATTTTCTTTTGTCTATTTCTCTAAATTTCCCAGCCAAAAATAATGGTTTTAAAAAAAGTTACTTTAGATCAATATAAAACAATTACCTGGCTTTTTACTTTTAGTTTTGTATATTTTCTCTGAGATTTATAAATTATCATGGAAACCATTTGAAAATAAGTACAGGGGAAAAAACTCCCCCAAAACACTTCAAATCCTGTTGAGGTTGGAAAAAGAAATTACAATTTTCTTTTACAGCATTTGTTTATGTGTGGGGCCTTATTTAAAAACTGACAGTCAGTCAAATGCCATCGACTCTGTGTCTATGCCATCCTAACTTAGATTAACATATACTTTATCACTGATATTGGCCCTTCAAATTAGATTAATATGTATTCTCTATTCTATATTTCTTGTTGATTTGTCAAAATGTTCTGACTTTTATCACTTCCGCTCTGTCAACCGGGGCTGTAGAATACGCTGCAGCTCTGCATAGGGGTAAGACACCACCCCAATAGGGTGATCTGTTGGCCATGAGTGGTGTCCTGTAATACCGGAGGACAAGATTATAGTGGCTGACCGAACTGTGGTACTGAGAGGTCCCGTGAACTGCAACATTCTATTTCGACCCTTACTTGAGGTAGACAGGCGATTGGAGAAGCCTCATCCAGTCAGCTGGTCATATTAAACCCTAGCACCTATATAATTGTCCTGGTCGTATTCTTCAAATTTCTCCTATGATACCCAACCCTTTTTATCGTGCGGAGATTAGAAGGCAATGGATTAGGGCGAACCATCAGTTTATTAATACATATAAAGTTATCCTTCTAATTCATTAATACAGATGAAGTTAATAAAATAATTTTTAACAATGTATTAATAAATATAAAGCTAACAAATTATTCATATATATATATATATATATATATATATATATATATATGATCGAGAGCGTTCTGTGCCTCGTGATTAATGATATATTTATTTCGTTTTTCCGTTTACAATGTTGCTTTGATAAAGACATCTTCACAATGTCGAAACAGATTTCTATCAGTAAGACTTTTAACATCTTGTTGTTTTTTCTACACAACTTCCTACACATATTGTAGGATTCAATATCCATTTTACCTTTCATATATCTATCTATCTATCTATCTATATATATATCTATCTATCTATATATATATATATATATATATATATATATATATATACATACTAAGATGTCACAGACCATTACGTTAGCCACTACACTATGGAGATTTCTCTAAAATCTATAAGACCGATAACTATTATCCTAACAAGTACTACCCTTCCGGGTCAGAGTGGTAATGGGAGTAATTGCAATGAAGGGTCATTCCACAATTCTTAGATTCCCAAAACTGTAACTTCACTATCAGAGGAAGTTTAGTGTCATACTCATGATACAGTTTTTATATTAAGAAGTTAAGAAGAATAGGCGATTTCAAAAGGCTATCAACCTCATATGGAATTAAATCATACATATTTATCATCCCTCTGCACGAACAGGATATTACACAAGGTCAAGTGAAGTTTAAGAGGTTTTAATTCAGAGATTTCCTACCCAAAGGTTAAAGAGTTCATTCTGTGCAACTATTTACCCATAGTCACAAGGAGAATAGTTGGATGAATATCTTCACAAATGTATTAAGGCCATGTGAAATGCAAACAGCTTCGTACAAGATTTTAACTCATGCCGCCATTTCCATGTGCCTTCATGGAAGCAGCACCCTACAAGGAAACAGCTGTACGGTCACCTGCCCCCCATCTCACAAACTATCCGAGTGAGACGGACAAGACATGCAGGACACTGCTGGAGAAACAAGGAGGAACTCACAAGCGACGTTCTCCTGTGGAAGCCAACAGATGGACATGCAAGTATGGGGCGCCCAGCAAGGACCTACATTGAACAGCTATGTGAGGATGCTGGTTGCTCCACGGAGGAGCTCCCGGGTGCAATGAATGATAGGGAAGGTTGGCGAGAGATTGTCATGGATACCCGTGCTGTATGCGCGACATGATGATGATGATGATTTATCTCTGTACAAAATAATCTCATAATTATCATTTGATTTATACATACAAGTGCAAAAGAAAACACTGACAGAATCTTTGAACTTTAGATGTTTAGTTATGGCCATTGTATAAATCAACAACCGTCCCGAGACATTTTGAAAAAAAGTATTGGCGTTTATTGATTAATTTCAGTTTCAATATAACACAATGTTACGGCAACTTAATTTTCAGTACTAAAATTCTTTCTTCACAATATTAAATCGAAAAAAAAAAGAAAATATTTTTCTTCCTTTTTTTTTTTCTATCAGTTTGTTAAAAAGACCAAATAAAGAACAAACATTTGTCAGTCTCGTCTGCCCGCAATTCCCTTCTTTTATTTCGGTTTTTAGTTTTTGAAAACAATAAAAAGAATAATTTAGTCTAGCTAGTAACGCTAGACTAAAGCTAGACTTCATTTAAACTCTTCACAATTAACAATCATTTGATTGTGTTCCAAAACTTTCGAATCTGTCAACCTATATAATTTTCTCGTTGGCGATGGAATTACAAAAAGTCAATACAATATTTTCGTCAGGTTTAAACACACAAGCTCACACACATGCAGACTCTAACATCCCATTTACTTATACACACACTCTAACATACCGACTCACTTAGATAAACATACAAACACACACAATCTCTCTCTCTCTCTCTCTCTCTCTCTCTGTCTCTCTCCGTCTCTCTCTCTCTTTCTAGCATAGTCATTCTCTTATACACACACACACAGACACACACACACACTGAAAATATAACAAGTCACTTATATACACATACACACGCTAACATTGTCACTCTCTTATACACACTCGCACACTAACACACCCAGCCCCTTATCCATACAAACACTAACAAACTCACTAACTTATATATATATATAGTTCGATTCCGGTCTTCGCCAACTCAGCGTATGAGTAGCACAGGGATATGTGCGGTAAAGTAAGGAGCTGATGGTAGGTGTGGCGCTCCACCTCAGATGCCAAAACAATCTCCTTGGTCTAGCGCTAGTGAAATGGGGATAGACTCCCTTGCTGATTGGCAGATACCGACTTTAGGCCGCCCCGGCGACTTATATATATATATATATATATATATATATATATATATATATATATATATTATATGTGTGTGTGTGTGTGTGTGTGTGTACTCCCCCCTCTCTCCTAACATACCCACTCGTTTATACACACACTCTAACTTATAAAACACACACGCTACACATATCAATTAACGCAAAACTTACCACTCGCTTATAACATACGACACACTCACAAAAGAACATACCCCACTCACATATGTACACACCTGCTAATATAGCCACTTTCATATATGTACATTCACACACACACATAACAACTCTCTTATGCGCACAGACTCTAAGATACCCATCTAATACACACATACGCACACCCACTGAGTTATACACATACGCACACACTAACGAACATATCACTGACTTATATACAGACACGCTAACCTAGCCAATATTTTATACACCCCTCATACACATTAACATACTCATTCGCTTATAGCACACAAAACTAATGAACATACCCACCCACTTACGCACACATACTCACACACATTCTATCTAATTATTCAAAAAAATAAATTGTTTAATGCAATTTATAAATTCTATAAATTTGACATGATAAAAATCTAAAAATTTTTTCTAAATATTAATGCATATGTATTAGTAATATGGAAATCCGATCTCACTGACAAATTCTTCCAGGCTGTGGTTAAATCAGTCCTGCTGTATGGCTGCACCATCTGGACCCTAACGAGGCGCCTTCAGAATAAGCTGGATGGGAGCTGCACAAGAATGCTGCGTGCAGTCTTGAACAAATCATGGAGATAGCACACCATGAAGAAACAGCTGTATGGCCACCTGTCCCCTATCTCACAAACTATTCGAATGTGAAGACATGCGTCCAGCATGCCTTGTCCGTCTCATTGCTGAAGAAGCAAAGACGAGCTCATAAGTGACGTTCTCCTGTGGAAGCTAACACACGGACATGCTATTATGGGCGCCCACCAGGACCTACATTGACCAACTATGCAAAGATGCTTGATGCTGCGCAGAGGACCTCCCTGAGACAATGAATGATAGAGAAGATTGGCGAAAGATTGTCATGGATATTCGTGCTAATTGCCGCGACATGATGATGATGATGATGATGATAAAGTGGTGGTGTGTGTGTTATCTAAACTCTTTACCAGTAGGCAGGATGTGACCCGACAGAGTTTTTGTCTCCTTGCCTAGTTGCCATCCCAAGGTTAAAAAGTGCAGTCTATCGTACCATTTACACATGTAACATAACGATTCGTGATTCTGCTGAATATAGAACAATAAAGACCAGAGTGGCAAAACTATCTCTCATCGGTTACCGAGGCAACCAATATGGCTGCCAATTCTTCTTCTTCTTCTTCTTCTTCTTCTTCTTCTTCTTGTTTCACAACAGTGTTAGCTGATGGTATTTCACTGGTGTCTGAGTGACAACAAGTCCCCTCATGTCTCCAGGAATCTTCTGAGTATTCTGCCGATTGCAGTAGTGCAGTAGTCTGCATGGTCTCATTCTTCCTCTGATTTCCAGATTTTTTCCAGTTTTTTTCCAAGCTTTTTGGGGCCATTTCAGGAGCACCAACTACAATTGGTATCACTGAGACCTTCATATTCCAGCTTTTCCAGTTCTTCTTCTTCTTCTTCTTCTTCTTCTTCTTCTTCTTCTTCTTATTATTATTATTATTATTATTATTATTATTATTATTATATTACAGAACAGACGATCCGTGATGTTTCGAAGGAATTAGCGCAAAATGAAACTTGGATCACCGATTTCATTTCCGACGACGATAATCGTTACGGTATGCGCCTATTCTAGACGTATAAAATCAATAAGCATTTAAGTACACATTCAACTTTATGAAATCGATTTCAAAGGCTTGCTTAAATTCTAATTATTTTTTAAATCAAAACACTCACGCAGTCTCCATTAATTCTTAACCTTGAATGTCAGCCCTTAGCGAAATATATTGCAGAGCGACATCATCATCTCTATACAACTAATACATCTGGAGTCATAAACTGCAACAGCAGAAATAGGTGCATTTGTATGATAAATGTCGCACATCTCGAACTGAGATGGTGCACCGACAATCGTTGCTACTCATACGCCAGGGGCGTCGTGGAACTATCATCTTCATATTAAATATCTCAACAGCAATAATCCATCTAATATTGTACGCAACTCTTGACATAAATTGGACTACGTTCAACTATCGCAACTAGCTACCTAATACTCATCTACACTCATTACTATCATATAGCACTATATTATCTATCTCTTGAATCGCCCTTACCAGCTACCAGCAGCGTAAAGAAGTAGACCACAGCCAGCGATCCGCCAGGTGTCTTCATTCGCACCCCACCCCCTAAAAAGCGAATTGAAGAACTCCCTGGTGCCAATACGGCACTGATGGCGTCGAAGCCAATTCACACAAACAAAGCTCTACAAAAACAAACCCAAAAATCATATCAATGGCAGCAAGTAAAGTTGCACCTGAATCATTCCCTTAACGTTTAACCCGAACTCAATAAAATAAGTATACCCGAATCCATGCAGAAGTCCTAACCCTGGAGTTCAAGGGGAAAATGCTCACCTGAGCCTAGACAACTGCCGACCTTAGTACTGGCGATAGCCGGGTCCTTAGCTCAGTCGGATTAGAGCGTTTCGGCTAGAAACCACAAGGTTCCTAGCTTCGATACCGGTCCTCGCTAACTCCAGTCGTATGAGTAGCACAGGGATCTGTGCGTAGGAGTAAGGAAGCTGATGGTAGGTGTGCGCTCTACCACCTCGATATGCTAAAACAAATATCTCCTTGCCGTCTTAGCGCTATTGAAAAGGCGGATAGATTCCCTTGCTTATGGCTGATACCGACTTTAGGCCCGCCCCGGTCGACGTATTACTTATATTAATATTTATGTACTAGTCCAAAAACATTATAATCATTTTAGAGGTATAAATAAATAAATTATATACAAAATACCTACATTATTCCCACTTGAGGAACTACAGAATTATCAATATATATCATATATTGAATATCGTATATATAATGATTTAAAATTTTACCCTTGAATGCGCCACTTAACAACTTCATGTACTCGTATAAAATCCGATACGTATTTT
>CM042145.1:31795608-31800035 GCA_023376005.1 Doryteuthis pealeii | reverse complement strand
GGATCCAAGATAATTGAGATCTAAAGTTTGTATGTATGACCTGCTGAAACAGTTCTTGATGTACGGTATAACGAAGTGAAGAATACTAGGTAGTAGCTAGTAGTAGTAATTGTGTGAGCAGTGAGTCGTTCGTTCGAACACCGGTCTGGTCGTTGTTCTGTATCCTGGCCGAGAACGAGACTGTTGTGTTTCGTTTGTTGTTCGTCGGAGCTGTCGTCCGGTTGAAAGTTAGATGAAGTTTGTGTTCGTCTGCTAGCGAAAATGATTCTGCTACATTGTGATTTCTTATCCATCATTTATAAATACCTTTAGTCAGATCAAAGCAAATAACTTTTTGCGCAACGCGCGGACGGACAGATAGATAAGACATACAACCGAGCTCCAAATACGATTTTCTGATCTTTATGTTGTTAAAGCCTTTGGGTTTTAATATCCACCTCTTTCCTTAAATCTTGGAAAAGGATTTGTGTTCGTTGTGTTGCTTAATATCACTTTCCTTCAAGTCTTGGAAAAAATGGAGATTGTTGTGTGTGCCTTGTTTTAAATTTTTCTAGTCCTTAAGTTTGGAAATATGATGAACGGTGTACGTTGTATTTATTTTAAAAAGTATAGAATGTATTACATAAAATCCCTGTGCGAGTTCCACATTTTTGGATTGTTCTCCAAGACTTTCTTAAACGAAAGTGGTTGCAGCCACCCAGTACAGCTAACTACATGTAATGATATCTATTAACGGAACATATATGACATTTCTGAGTAATTTGATAATTTTATCACAATTTCCTCTCTGAATGCTTAAATCCATTTTAATGCGATTTACATTTGCAGTGTTTTCCAAAAAGATGTGGGAATTACGTATTTGTGCTTTGGCGAATGCCCTATCAAGAGGATGTGAAAACCTAATCTCAACAAATGTGAATGTATTCCATCTTTGAGGTTTCCTTCGATGTAAAATATGCAATATGCTGACTTCGCTTATATTGACGCTTTTTCGGCCGGGTATCCCCGCATTAGCATCGCAGCAAAAGATACCGATAAATGTTTTATTTATTGCCTAATACTGTCCATTCTGTATATCAAGTGCGTGCATCATTCATACATAAAAATAAAGAAATAAAAAAAAATTAAAAAAAGGGGAGGACCATTACCATTCATTGAGCTGATAATGTTGATTCATCTTCTCGTAAATATATTTTACAGTTCGAAAATAAGATCATGCGATCCACCACTATCCATACATCGATCATCATGGCCTTTCTTTGCTTAACAAGTACCTAAATTATAAGTTTAGACGTCAGATAGTTACATTTCGATTTTATTTAATATATTTTATTAAATACTATTAGTAGTTATATATATTCTTTTGCTGCGGAACACTTCCACATTTTTCCATTATATTATTATTATTAATTATTATTATTATTATTATTATTATTATATATAGTATTATTATTAGTTATCATTTGTTTACTTTATAAACATAATAATTAGTATCTATAAAATTAGTACATCATTACCGATAAACACATCCTGAGCGAAATACGCTGTATAGATACTGATTAAAACTTGATCCGTTTATATCCTTTCAATATACTTTCTTTCCTTTTTCTTAATTCTTTCAGCATAACTTCAGATTTCACTATCCCGTTTCATTCTTTTTCACTCATACATAATATATATATTATAGTTGTTATAATAGTATCACTATATATATATAACTGATATAATCATAGCATTGGTATTTGGATGATTTGGACTCATACTTAAAGTTATCATAGTTATCTAATCCTAGATGCACGTTCCTCACACTAAAATTTGCACTTACTCGGAGGACTTGACATCATACCATGAAACTTTCAAGTTGAGTCCAAAAATTCATCACATAATTGCCATTACTAATTTCTATATAAAACTTGATCTTGCTTATTAGCATTGATCACCTTTTCCATGCCAATACTTTTCTCTTTAATACTCTATTCCATTTACTATTATAGCGTAGTCTATATCACTATCTAATATATAGTATATATAACTAAATATATATATTATATATATAAGTATAGTATTAATATATATCATTATATTGGAAGTAGATGGGGAAAATTTACATCCTGACAGTAGACACCAAAAACTTCAGATGTTACGATGGATGGGATAATTTATTGTCCTGGTACTCGAGTAATTTCGGTGTTACGTTGAAACCTTCTTCAGGGCTAAAGGATTGTGTGAGATGATGATTGGCACAGGAATATTAGTACATAGCGGTAATTGAAGTAAATTATATATGGTGTGGAATCACTAAGATCGTATCTTACCGGTTTACGCCAACTAAACGGTAGAAATTACCTTTTTTTCCACACATGTGATTATAACTAATTCCTCAGAACAATGACTTCTAAGCTTACAACTGCCCGAACATCGGTCCGTGGGTGTGTAATGGTTATCCACGTAGGGGAAATGGACTCGTCTTTGGACAAGGCTGTTTTGCTTTTCCCATAGGCGAAATCAAACCCTTTAGGCCAAAAGTTTATCGCAAGCTAAACTCTTCCGTCATCTCATGATAAAATAGCTCGGCAGCGGACGTATGGTGCACCTGCTAACATGCGATACGTCTCGTCTGCATCATCATACTAGCTTGTGCGGAGAGCCTATGTAATTATATAAGTAATTATTCATTCGAATCTTTACTTTATCATTAGTGGTATACGTGAGTCCATTTACTGACCCAAGAACCATATTCCCCGCTTACAGCCACTCACGTACATCTTGTCTAGAAAATAAATTCTCGCACTTGGATGTCCCACCCAAAAAACGCATGTAATCCCACGAGAGGGGTTAATTAAGATCCTATATGTGCATAAACTATGTAAGGGCACCTGACAAACCTAGTTTAATGAGATATCTTACAAACTTTGATTCATCTGTATTTCCCCGTTTCAATAAGTCAAACCCCTTTTAAGTATGTTAACCCCCTTTAAGCTACAGTGTGGTTTCTATTCTATGGCGTTCACTATGTACCAAGACCTTACTTCTAGAATTAAACTCTTGATGCTAGCTGACAGAACAGTCGGTCGTGTTCATTGTAGGTAGGTCCTAAGAGCACTGATTTTGAAATTATTTTCTTAATCATCACTTCATGCCAAACAACATTCATTGACAAACAAGAATGTCTGAATTGCTATATATCTTTATATGGCTTCATAGTAATGATTCTAGCTTTAAGTAATAACCCTTTCCTTGCCAAAGAAAGATACTATGGTTCCAAGCTAGATACTCAATTAGACACAACCATTAGTAACACACAATTAAACTGTATCTACATGTGGACCTTCTCTATCTAAATACAATCTAATATGGTACACACGTCACATTGTATCAAGTTTCATCGTAATGTTACAATATCAAGATAATTTCAGACTTATGGTCTACTATTGGATCCATAAGAATGAGACTCGGCTAACACTATACTACTAATCAAGAATGTCTGATGTCCCTGGGATTGTAATCTGTAATGCAAGGAGTATCGTTCAACTCGAGAGCTCCTCGAGCCTGAACCCGGGCATTAGAGTTGCTCACTTTCAGCTTGCGCCTTGCGTGCATTGCCATGACACCAGGGATCATCCTTTAGTTGGGGGTCAGTCTCACTCCTCCTGCACGCCGCCGCGGATAACACTGTCATGGCTGTAGTGGTATCTCTAAGCACCTTACCGACCGTGACGTGACACTACACGTTAATAATTTTGTCTCTTAAAAAAATAATTTGTAACCTAGTATGAGTGGTTGTACCTGTTTAAATATAAATAGAATTCTACATGTGTTATCCACACACACACATCACACAATCCAACACAGCTCATCTCACACAAGCACACACTAGTTATACCTACTCACTATAATCATACAACTCACATTCCCACTTTTCACCAGGAACCAGGGCGTGGTGACACCAAGCGTCAGATTTCCTTAAGGCGGCATGTCTCAACAGGTGTGTTAATGAGACTTGAGGGCAATTTTCCTTCTTTCATAGACCTGACTTGCAATAGTACTACACAAGGTATAATGCCAGTCCAGCTCTCCTAACTAGTCCTACCTATCTTACCGCATAGACTGGACTGATAGTAGTGAATCAATTGTTGTGATCATTGCCTTTCCTTATGTCGCAATGTAATAACCTGCCACGCGCTGACCGCAATACTCTCATCATTGTTTCATCTGGTTACAATAAACAAGCAGAACCATCAGTCGAACTTATGTCACACTGTAGATACTTCTATTTTTATCGTTAATCTGTACCTAGGTAAATAGCAGATCCACCCTTCGGGCGGGGCTGTACAAAATAACTTTTGCAACAGTATCATTTCCTGAGGAGTGGGTAGTATCATCGCACAACGTAACCGAACATAAATCACTAACGTATAAATACAACC
>CM042145.1:31765608-31790608 GCA_023376005.1 Doryteuthis pealeii | reverse complement strand
AAATGAAGTTGCTTCTTGCAGGTCTGAAATTTAGCACTTTTACGGGCATTTTTGCTCCGTAATATTAACAGTGGTGCAAATTGATGGTATATATATATATAAAATAAGATTATATATTCCTTAAAATAATCACGAAAACAAAAAGAAACCAAATGGATCTTCAAACTCAACACACATGGATCAGGAATTAATTTAGACTTAAGGTCGTCGAATGCTAATAAATGTTTTAAGAACCGATAACCCTCACATATAGAGCTCTGCGTCCCACTACAAACATATCAGTTCTAACGTATATGAATGCTATTAATGACAAGTGTGACTCCTCCTTCCACTATAGGTCACGGGCCGCTCGAAAGCCCACACCATACAGGGTAATAAAAACGACATCAAAAACACATGATATCAGAAGAGAAAATTAAGATTGAAAGAAAAGAAAAAAATAATTCAACAAAACTTTTTTGACAAAAGACAGATGTCTGTCTGAAATATCAAGCTAGAGCCGAGCCGATCCTACAATTTATCCATAGCTGGAGGGGAAATAGTTGGAGTCATATTTTCACTGACTGGTTACCCAACCAAGCTTAAAGAGCCAAATCCGCCTTCCTGTTTATTTTATACATATGTACATATCTACAATTATAAGTATATTCCAGTTATAAGTAAAAAAAAAAAGAAAAGAACAATGCTGTACAAATATGTTTCGATAACTGCAATATTCTATGTGAGTCAAAACAGATATCACAGACTGTGTATTTTACACTTTTAAATCAATGTTTCTCTTCATTATCTCCTATGATGTATTGCTAAAAGTCAACTTCCTCTCAGGCGACCCTGTGGCAAATTTCCTCGTTAATTAGAGAATTTACTTATTAGTTTTCAATAACTATAGATTTATCTTTCTTTTCCTTCTTTCTTTTCCTTTTCTTTTTTTCTTCCATTGTTTATTTCATTATTTCATCTGATCTTTATTCTTTATTTTTATTTTTCTTCCCTCATCAATTTCTTTATTTTATACGTCTTTCTTTCTTTCTTTCTTTCTTCCTTTCTTTCTTTTCTTCTTCTTTTTTCTTCAATTGCTTATTTCATTATCTTATCAAATCTTACTTTCCTTTTCTTCCTTTCTTTATCTATTTCTTCATTTCAAACATCTGTTTTCTTTTCTTTTTTCTTTCTTTCGTTCTCTTTTATTTTTTATTTTATTTTTTCTTTCTTTCTATACATTGTCTTCTTTCATTATTTTATCTATCTTTCTTTCAGTATTTCCTTTCATCTCTTTTAATTTACTCTGTTGTTTTATATCGATCTGTCTTTCTTTCTTTCTTTCTTTCTTTCTTCTTCCATTGTTTATTTCGTTATTTTATCAATCTTTATTTTTCTTCTTCTTTTTAATTCAATTATTTTTCAATCTTTATTTTTCATTATTTCTTTTCCTCTTTGTGATTGTTCCATTTTTTTTTCAATATTGAGGAGGCAAATGCTGTTTTAAAAATATCATCATCATCATGTTACGCTAACAACACGGATTCCCATGACTGTCCCATCCCTATCGGTCATCGCCCCTCGAAAGTCCTTATCACAACATCCAGGATCCGTACAAAGCTGATCAATGTAAGTCTATGCTGGTCAGTCTAAAGTACCGTGTCCATGTGTAGAGGTCCACAGGAGAATGTCACTTATGAGTTAGTTCTTAATTCACCAGCGTGTCTTGATCACCTTACTAGTGTAGCGAGATGGTGAAGGTCCTGAGTTTTGCGAGGACTACTATTAGAAAAGGAGGAAGAAGAAATAAGAGGGGGTAAATGTTCTTTAAAAAGTGATGAACATAAAACGGTTTGTCGTGAATTTGACCGGGGCGTGACCCCCCCCCCCACATGGAGAATCGAAAACCAACCAGAATTTTCGGGTGTTGACTGGACCCGGAAGTCACGTGGTGACGTGGAACGACGAAGAAAAATACCAGTCTCTTTTTGCTTTCCGAGGTCTAGGGTACGGACGGGAATCTGGTCCCTAGTGTGGGATTAAAGTAGTTTAACAGTGTCCTCTCTCTTTCTCTCTGCTTTCCTCCTTTCCTGATACAACCCACGAGACGAACCCGAAAATAAAAGCTAAGCAGCTTGTGACGATATATTTCTCGTGTTGTACCTATTTATTGACAAGACGACCGTCGAGTAACGAATACCTTTTTAGTGCTGTGAATTTGTTGACAAGACCCGCTATACAACATATATCGCTATTTGAACGTTACATATCCGTTTTGGTACCGTGAATATATCACTACGTTAGACTAGGATGCATTGTTCAATAGGAGGTAAGTGGTCGTACAGCAGCTGTTTTTTGTAGGGTGCTGCTTCCGGGATTTATTCGACAGCATGAAGCATCCATATGTAGTGCAGATCTAGCCTTTACTCCAATAGTTTCATTAAAGTCAAAGTGGTGTACCCCTACAGTTGCCCTGATATGACGAGCTTGCAACAATTCTTGTTTTATCTTTTCAAAGAGATCAGATTTTAATATATCCAATAATATGTCTATATCAGTGCATGTGTTTCCTATGCGTATATTAAATATACAAAGCCGTAATAAGACCTCATATAGAATATTGTACTCAGGTCTGGGCTCCCTTTGCTAGACATAGACAATGGAGTGTAATTTTGAGATTAGAATGCATAATACAGTTATAGGGAGCGATTGGAGAGATTGGAATGGACTAGTTTGCGACAAAGAAGAATGAGAGGTGATCTAATTATTGTTGTTGTTGTTATTATTAGTGTTATTATCATTGTTATTATTATCATTTCCACCATTATTATTATTGTTGATATTATTATTATTGTATTAATTATTGATATAGTTACAGGCATTTTAGAACATTAGTACTATTATCGAAGTTTATTTCAACTAGTTTAGGATATATATATATATATATATATATATATATATATATATATATATATATAAGGGTTCAAACATTCGTTCTCAACAAATATTAAAAAAATAAGAAATTACGGTTATTCGCCCATTTCATTTATAACATATAGAAAAAAGAAAGGACGAGAAAGAAAAAAGAAGAAGAGGAAAAAAATATAACCACACAAAAAGACTTAAGCACGTAAATTTCTGATATTCATCTCTGAAGATAAAGTTTTGCTTTGAAATCGATAAGACAAAAATAACATCTTTTTGTTTTTATTTTTTATATGCATTGTAATTGCCTTCAAATCATTAATATATATATATATATATATATATATATATATATAATATATATATATATATATATATATATATATAACACATGTAAACAACCAAATAGTACGCGCGTACAGTTACACTAACGCACAATCGCTTTGACCATATTTTCCCATTTTCAAAACCTTTTAGCTGCCCAAATATTAAAAAGGCATGAAACCAATATGGTAGCAGATTTGTTTCCATGCAAATAAATACATACAAAATATACATATATTTATCATTATTAATATATGGAAACTTACTCTCAAGCAAGATTCGTAATAAAGGGTGTTTTTTATTATTATTCAGTGTTTTATTTATTAAATAGATAATACACTACACTGAATAATAAAAATACAGTTTTTAAACAAAATTTGTCCTTACCAGCGTAAAAGATGTAAACAAAAAATTAGTTGGTAGGTTTACGTTTATTCAAAGTTAAAAAAAAAGGTGTTACAGTTACATTAATAAAAGTTTGCAAATACAAAATTAAAATATATTAAGCAAAAGTTATAAATACATTTCTTTAATTGATCAGTAAAAAAAAAAAAATAAAAAAATAAAAACAAAGAATAAATAAACAACACTTTTCCGTCTACGTCCATGTTACATTTTAGAAGTCAAATCCGAAAGAAATATAACTTATTTTCCTCCCTTAAATAAAATAATTTATACTATTTATCATTATTAATATATGGAAACTTACTCTCAAGTAAGATTTCAAAAATTAAGTCGATTAATCAATTTTTTTTGTTTTTTTTACTGAGTAATTATAATTTTTGAAACAAATTCCCCAATGAGATTTAAATAAATACAATACAACAAATTTAAAGATTGATTGGGATGATTTCAGTAAAAATAATAATGTCTCAAAGGGCTCTAAAACCAATCAAATAAATGAATAATAAAATAATAAATAAAATAATTTTCATATGACAAACTTTCCCCAACTTTAATCCATAATTCACTGTTCAAAGTTCTATTTACATCAATCAACTCATATTTGAAATCCGATGGAATAATGGAGTTTTGGAATATAAACTAAATTTTACATAATTTGGCTAACATTACTTTTTCTAATGTTACACTGTTTCAATTTTTGTTATGATTTATTACTCTCAATCGCATTTGTAGGTAATTATCTTACCTTTGCCTGGAAAAGTTATCTTCTCGCTGCGTTGCCGTTTGTTCCCACTAGGGGACCTCTGGTATTTAAGCGCTTTGTTTGAACTTATCTTTATCTTTTACCTGGATCTTCTCAACCACTGATATGGGCTAGAGTCTATCTGCCCCTTCTCGGTGGGGCTTTTGCCCCCCCCCCTTACATTACTGTAAGTCCTTTTATACAGCATGGACTATCCTTTAGTTCCATGTCTGTAACATTTATATTTTACGTACATTTGGGTATCTTGTTTATACCTAAATATTGTATATGTATTTACATGTTCTATTTTCCTGTACTTTATGTATCTTATCAATTCCATGTGCTGTTATATATATATTAAATGTTTTGTCTCACGACGTGATGTCTACACCACTACACAGTTCACAAATAGAACGAACTGTGGGCGTAGTGGTGTGCAGTCTCCTGATCAAAAATGTAACTTTTTTGTACATAGACTGAGGCTGCGAGATTATTTTTATCTCATCAAAAAACATATAAATAACACCACGAATTCCACATTTGGCCAATTCTCTTGCGAATGCATTTCTACACGTAGTAGTTTCCTCGCCAGCAACAACGGCGTGACACTCATAGTATATCCTTATCTAACTTCACACGTACAGGAAAGACAATAGCCACAAACATACAAAAAGTTTATTCTTGAACCTTTAAATTCATCATAAACCCTTGTTCCCCAAAATAAGAAAAAGTGTCTTGTAGATTCACCCCTTATATTAATTCTATAATTGTGTTATACCATTTTTTCAACCCTTGCTATCAAAAGGTAGTACACTATTCCTTATCAATCCAATCTATTATCTCCTCCACTATATCTGTATTTTTTATGTTTTGTTTTGTTTTGTTTTACGGCATATCAACCTCAGTGGGTCATTTAATACCGATAAAGTTTTAAATCAATTCTTAATGGATAATACAATTTTTTTATAAATACATTTTTCTATTTAACCCATAGATGGGACCCTAACAGGTACTACCACTCCGGGTCAGAGTGGACCAGGGAGCAATGGGGATGAAGGGGTGCTCCACATTCCCCAAACCTCCAAAACTGGAACCTCACCATCAGATAGAGTTTAACGCCATTTCCAGAACTGTAGACCTGCAGCCACCGCCTTCTAGTACCCATATGATAAAAACGGGTTTGGGCTTGCCATAAGGGAAATAGGGTTGGGAAAATCATATAGGTGCTAGGGCTTGACGTGACCAGCCGATTGATCGGAGGGGGCCTCTACGACCGCCCGACTAGCCCAAGATAGGGCCAAAGTAGAGTATTGCATGTCATGAACTGCTCATCTACCTGGGCTCTATCCTTAAGTATCACGGGTCGCCACCAACGGCCAACAGGTGGCCCCATTGGTGGAGTCTTACCCCTCTGCAGAGGTGCAGTCGGTGCATTCTAACGCCCCAGTCGACAGGGCGGAGAAAAATGTGTGTAAATATATTTACGTCTATCAATCTTTACCTCTCTCTTTTTCATGACTCATCAATTCCCATAATTATTTTACAGTTGCTGATTTTTTAACTTCCTTCTTCTTCTCAGTGTATATTTATATGCATACATTCGACTTTGCGAACTACATTTCCTTTTTGAATTGCAATAGTGATATTCTAGCATGTAAAAAGAAGAAATATCTATTGTCTTGATTTTTTGAAAAAAAAAAACGGTTCCCGCTAGATTACCCAAGTTAAACAATACTTAAATTGGTGACCACTTAAGCAAGAGTAGGTTCTGTAAGAAAACGAATATCAAATAACTTTCGGCATTAAATAAAAAGAAAAGGGTTGATATTCCGTAAAACAACTAACGATCAATCAAACTTTATTCAATAACTACACTGTGGTTTAGCTAATTTGAAAATTCTTTAGTATTTATAGTGAATATCTAGGGGCGACAACTATGTTTGATTCCAAAAACAACAAAAAACAAAACAAAGAACAAACCAAAATAAAAAATAAAAAAATAAATTAAAATAAATTAAAAAATGACAACAAAAAGGACAATTATTGATCCATCTTCGTTTATGATAAGAAAATCCTCTTTAAACAAATAGTGGATTAAAATTGTGTGTAGCTGTTCAAACATTTTATATTCAAATATAGAATGAATGCATATTCTAATAATAGTTTCGATTTCGAAAATGCATATATGTTGGCCTACATTCATGACAAGAGACTTAGACAGATTTTTGAAGCTAGTGCTATAAGCAACATTGACAATGTTAACTATAGGCCTGGCTTCTTCAACATATCCAAACACATAGGCAAATCAATAATCGGTGGATATAAGATTGCAAATCCCGGTCACAACAGTATAACATGATACGTCTATGCATGCATGTATACATTTAGTATATACATATATATATATATTATATATATATATATATATATATATATGTACGTATATGTATGCGTATGTATATTTATGTATATGTGTACACGTATGTATGTGTATGTGTTGTATGTATATGTATATATGTATATGTATATGTCTATGTATGATTATATGTGGATATGCGTATATATGGATTATATGTATTTATATACTGTTTTAATCTTCTTCTTTTTCTAACATTAATATTCCATATGAAATACGTCATATCTTTGTTAACTTTTCGTTCTCCGCCTATTCACGTTCATGCATGCGTCATTATATAATCTTCACCTTCCATTTTTGCACATGCACTGATCACGTCATTGGCTTTCGTAAATAAACGCGCATATAAGAATTAACGGTTAATAACATCATATTCACACATTCACTTAACATCTTTCATTTTGTCCTCACATAAACATTACTTAACAGTGTCCTGAAGATGGTACAATATACCGAAATGCTTAAGTATTGACACATAAAATTGTTTCCCCTAATCATAACATCCTGTGTTTGTTATATATTTTAAAATATTTTCTTCTCATATTCTAATATGCATTCATTCTATATGGAAAAGCGTGTACGTTCATTTATGCCAGCGTAAGAATATATACACGTATGCGAAGGAACATACACACGGTTGCTAGTGCATATGTTAATCTACGTTTGTGTGTGTATGAAGAGGGTAGAAAATTCAATTATAATCAACAGCAGATGAAATGGAAACAGCGCATTGAGTTCAAACTCTATCTGGACTACACATGTCACAACACAATAGGAAAGGCATGAATCTATTATCCCCGACGCGAGTTGTGTTGATCATGGACCTTTTTTCTGAAAAAAAAAAACCCAACTCTCTTCTTGTTATCTTTTCACGTAAAGAGATATGAAGTGGGGACGTCACAAACTGATATTTATGCGTACGTGAGTATGAATTTGGTTAGTCGTCTTAGTCTTGTAAATCACGAATAGCGAGGGCGTCCGTAAATGTGACCCTATGTTAATCTTTATCGTGTTTCCGCCAAATCCTCAAGTCTGATCATCAGATACACACGAAACACATATGTCTCGGCGTTGGTCCAGCGGATTGGTGAATAGAGACTAAAACATTGATTTATTTCGTTAATTGATTTTACTGTAGTGCAGGTACAGCTATAAGGAAAGAGAAAAACATTCCCCTTTCTTTGTTGCTTCAATCTCTCAAACCATTGTAAGGATATCTGAAAAGGCGGGCAGCAAATCTGTGGCTTACGCCCCGAGGCAAGCAGCTTATCAATTTGGTAGCAGGAAATTACGACCATGCTCGAAGCGCCATATTAGCTGGTCTGCGTTCTTTGATTGTCAGAGTTTTCACAAGTAAACAGACAGACTGGAGTCACTTTGAGGCTAATGCCATTGAAATGAGTCGCCATATTGGTACGAAGTGTCTTTTAGGAATATAAATAGTCTTGGTAGAACAACAAAACGTCGATGCACATTCGGGGATGAAGCACATAAAACAATGGACACTAGATTGAAGAAGGAAATGAGGAAATACATTCTTTAATTGAGTTTTGTTAAATTCAAGGTGATTCAAAATAAGTTAAGCCTCAAATATACACAGTTAACCGGTTTCTTTGCACGAGTAGAATGCGTCCCAAAGTCAATTATAAGCGTTTAACAGGCTTGAACTCAGAATTTTCATTCTCTTGCAGTGGTTGTCATACCAAGGTTTAAGAGCTTAAGTTTGGGGAATGTGGAGCACCCGCTTCATCACCATTGCTCACTGGTCCACTCTGACCCGGAGTGGTAGTACCTGTTAGACTCCCATCTATGGGTTAAATAGAAAAATGTGTTTATATAAAATATTGAGTCTCCATTAAGAATGACTTTATTTCAAAATTTATCGGCATTAAATGACCCATTGAGGTTGATATGCCGTAAAACAAATGAAACCAAATACAATTACCAATATGACGTTTCGTTGAATTAATAATAACAATTGAGGTTTTTGTTTTTATCGGCGAGAGACTTATACGTTCTCGTTGAGTCGGTAAGGGCTTATAATACACTAAGGGCCTCTCCTGCAGATGGATATGACCCTCTCCTCAAAAAGGGGGTCCTGGGTATGATACTGAAGATCATCTGGTTGTGAGAGAACAGTTTTGGAGATCTGGGGAATGCGAAGTACCCCTTTATTGTCATTACCCCCTGGTACATGGATGGGAATCTCTGTTTGTTATATCAGAGAGAAGATATCTCTTATGATTCACAATGCTTACTCACAAAATACACCTCGCTAGCATAAAACATCAAAACTCAAGTCGGAGGCAACAAACGGAAGCGAACTCAATAGTACCCTATCACGAAGTGACCAATTCGACGCAGTTCTGCGCATAGGCTCGGATTGAGTTACGCTTGAAGGGAATTCCAAAACAAACAAAAAATAATATTGTAAGGAATCCGGATTTTCAGCCAATGAAAAATCTTCCCGCTAAACACCTCAAAGGCATTCTGGAGCCGATCGCGTAGCATATAAACCCAGGCATTTTTGAAAATCGGCAGTTGACGGACGGCGAGGACGCCGAGAATATCACCAGGCGGGCTGGATCAAAAGGCCGCTATTTTCCACTACCACGTCGCGCCCGCACCTACCCGACACTTACTTCAACTTATTACCACAGCCGGCCGATATCCTTACCTTCCCTGACCATCACTATTCCACTGGGTAATTTCTGACTTGGTCCCTACACCAAGTGACCGTATCAACTCACTTTCTACTACCTCACGCCTCGCACCAGGCCAAGAGAGAACTGACGTATTATCATACGATTCTACACCTCACCGACCCCACGGCCATTACTGACTTACGACCCCTCGGCCACTCCAGAGAACTACTACCGTTATCTACGGCGACAACAACAATTTTCACACTCGTTATTTCAATAAACGATTTTTATCCAATTCATCTTGTCCATTATTCTTCTTTGCAAACCATACGCTTTTAAGGATACCTAAGATTTAACATGTTGTGTAGTGGTTAACGTGCCGGACCGAGACATCCTAGTAGGCGAGCTAGAACTCCAGTCGCGCTATTAGGTTCTCATTCGGAAAAGGTATGGACGCTCATCATCCCCCAGCTATGGATTAAATAGTACCACTATTTGTCTTCTACAATGATGGATTTGGCATAAAATAACCCACAAAGTTTTATATTCCTTTAAACAAAGGAGTCAACACCAATACTCTGACACGTTAGGTATCGTCTCTTAGAAATTCGAAAACCACAAAAAGACTGAGATATAGAAGATGGGTAGGAGGTAGATAGGGAAGGGACAAGTGGTAAACAGAGAAGGGGAAGGGGCTACACTCTAGCGGGGTAGGAGGTAATTGTTAACGCGAGAAAATATAATTCAAAGTAAATTCGCAAACGAAAAACTTTCTTTATCAACTGATGATTGTAAAAAAGTGAAACTGCCAGTTAAGATTTATATGCTTGTATTCTAAATTTCGGTTTAAATCAGATTTTAAATTCCATTCTGAAAAACATTTTACACACATGCACATTTACAGATTCATACACACACACACACACACACAAAACATACACACACACACACACACCACACATATATATATATATATATATATATATATATATATATATATATTACGTGTGTGTGTGTATGTGTGTGTAAACGTTATTATTAAAGGCATATCAAAAAAATAAAATTCCACTCTGATGAAGGTCGGTAAAATCTGTGTACGGAAGATTTCATGCATTTTTTCTATTATTATTTCATCATCATCATCATTTCAAACTCCATCTGATTATTTTAATAATAATAATAACGTAAATCCGTATACATTTTGATAAACAGACCGAAACACATGTGTAAGTGATATCGATTAAAAGTGATATCGATAAAATTCATTTTTATCCATCTACATTCTTTTCTTTACTCATTTTTTCCTCATATATATATATATCTATCTATCTATCTATCTATATATATATATATATATTATATATATATATATATATATATATAACATTATATATATATATATATATATATATATATATATATATATATTATGTTAGGATCCATATATGGGTCCCATAGTTTTTTTAGAAATATTCGTATTTGTAAAAAAAAGTCTTAGGAAACAACTACACAAAAATATGAACATAAAAAGAACGCAATTTCCAAACACTAGGCATAAAATACCCCAAGACAGGTTGCTATGCCGTTTAGATCAATCAATATTTATACATTTTGATATATGTACGCAGACAAAGACAGGCGTCATATGTGAAGTATTGTTTTAGCACCTAGTATTGTAATATAAGTTGGTTGTACAGTTCGTTCACTCCTTACTTATCCAACTCTGAAACAAATTAAGCTAAATGTAGTAAACAACTAAACATGCCTTAAGATATATTCGGATCCATTTTTGTTTACTTTCATCTGTCCTTATCTACAATATATATCTTAAAAGGAAAGCGTATTTTAAGATAAACATCGTATGCACCTGTTCATTGGTAAGAAGCATTCAACTAAAAATTGACAAAATATCGGATCGATTGGGGTAATTTATTTACAACAATCTCGATAATGCAGATATATTTTTAAAGTCTTGATTATTGTTACGTGGCGTTGAAGAGAAAACAAAGTGAACTATATTGCCAATTACCAGGATTGAAATTAAAGCCTCCAGGGTATGAGTAATGTCGTTGTATAAAGATAATATCACCTCTATTAATTGCAATGGTTTAATGAATGTGGAGAGTTAAAAGCCAAGGCAGTTTCATTTAGGAGGAGTTTTTTAAAAAGTTGTTTAGAGAACCTTTGGCTCATTGAATTACCTGGGCTTGACAGGATAGATAGATAAATAAATAGATAGATGAAGGCCTTGAGGGGAGGGCTTATACTATTCCCATGGGTATTAGTAAAAATAAAAAAGGTAATAGTGTTACATAATTATTAGATCCCTAATACTTATATAAGGTAGTATAGAAACATAATGGCGATTAGTGCAGCTGATGGCCTTGAGAGTGGGTGACGGCGCTTGACCTCACTCTCACCTTGCCTTCCGGGGATACATCGTGAGAACCGGAGGGCATAGAAGACCCTGTCTTCCGGTTTAAGGATAGTAAGTAAGTCTCAGTCAGTTAGCAGGTAGGAACCGAGCCCGATAGGATGTAAGTCGATCTGCGCAGATGTCTGGGTTGGGGATTGAAAAAAAAAGTAACATCAAAGTAAATCGAAGTCTTGTGTTTATTACCTAAAAACTAACAATGACACAGGGCTTCTGATAAGGAGAAATCCCTAACAGAAACCAGACCCGAAGTCCCCAAGAAAGTCCAGACCTTAGAAGAGACCAGACCAAGTCAAGATGATAGAAATACCAAAGCCGGCCAGAATAGCAGCCGGCAGATGTCCAAGATATAGAAGCAAGTAAGAAGTAAAGAAGTAATGAGAGTATATACAACAATAGCGCAACTGTAGTCCAGCAATGGTGGGATTTTATGAGGATAAAGATTGTGATGATTAGAATGTACAGTATTTGTTTTTGTGAACGAGAAAACTTATTAATATACGGGAAAATTGTATACTACCTTTGTCTCTAATAATGGCTACATTTTGTGTATAAAATAAATATGCAACTGTAAAAGCTATTATAGGACATAGGTAGTAATCTTTTGGTTAAGAATAATATTTTGGAAGAAATAACTAAAAATGTTCAGTGGAATAGTCTAATTTTATTATAATGGAGATTGTAGGTTTGTCTGTCTGTAACCGAAATTATATCACTATACAAGTCACAATTCCCTTACATTCACCATGATTTTATTTTTATTTAAACCTCAATTATTAATAAAATTGTTTTACATTATTAATACTGTTGACCATATCTACATCCTAATAATATGCAATTGTATTTATATATACAACAAAATAGCGGTTTACAGTGTGAATGGGAAGGCTAATTTGCATATTGATATTAAAAATTGATTTTAATAAATATATGCCTAGTATTACTGATTTCTAATTGTTTGATTTTATCTTAATGAATATTAGCAAAAATCTCGTGGATAAATCTTAAAAGAAATCGATTAACAAGAAGAAATAACTGTAATTTTATTCTTTACTTTCTATTTAAACTAAATAGTTAAATTAGGATTATTTAGCAATGAAAGACGGGAGTGGGGGAAGAGTAAGTTTCAGTTGTTCTATTTTTTGATTATACTCTCTCTGTTTCAAATCTTTTTATCTGCCTTCTTATTTAGTTTCATTAGCCTTTCTAAATTAATCTAATATTTTATTACATGAAAACTCAAATACTTGAACCCGGAGGGTGCAGTACTTATAATAGAAAAGGAACACACGAATGAAAAATCATATATTGAACTAAGAAAACTGTTTTTTTACTGTCATATTTTCTTTTGTCTATTTCTCTAAATTTCCCAGCCAAAAATAATGGTTTTAAAAAAAGTTACTTTAGATCAATATAAAACAATTACCTGGCTTTTTACTTTTAGTTTTGTATATTTTCTCTGAGATTTATAAATTATCATGGAAACCATTTGAAAATAAGTACAGGGGAAAAAACTCCCCCAAAACACTTCAAATCCTGTTGAGGTTGGAAAAAGAAATTACAATTTTCTTTTACAACATTTGTTTATGTGTGGGGCCTTATATAAAAACTGACAGTCAGTCAAATGCCTTCGACTCTGTGTCTATGCCATCCTAACTTAGATTAACATATACTTTATCACTGATATTGGTCCTTCAAATTAGATTAATATGTATTCTCTATTCTATACTTCTTGTTGATTTGTCAAAATGTTCTGACTTTTATCACTTCCGCTCTGTCAACCGGGGCTCTGCATAGGGGTAAGACACCACCCCAATAGGGTGATCTGTTGGCCATGAGTGGCGTCCTGTAATACCGGAGGACAGGATTATAGTGGCTGACCGAACTGTGGTACTGAGAGGTCCCGTGAACTGCAACATTCTATTTCGACCCTTACTTGAGGTAGACAGGCGACTGGAGAAGCCTCATCCAGTCAGCTGGTCATATTAAGCCCTAGCACCTATATAATTGTCCTGTGCGTATTCTTCAAATTTCTCCTATGATTCCCAACCCTTTTTATCAGGCGGAGATTAGAAGGCAATGGATTAGGGCGAACCATCAGTTTATTAATACATATAAAGTTATTCTTCTAATTCATTAATACAGATGAAGTTAATAAAATAATTTTTAACAATGTATTAATAAATATAAAGCTTACAAATTATTCATATATATATATATATATATATATATATATATATATATATATATATATATATATATGATCGAGAGCGTTCTGTGCCTCGGGATTAATGATATATTTATTTCGTTTTTCCGTTACAATGTTGCTTTGATAAATACGTCTTCATAATGTCGAAACAGATTTCTGTCAGTAAGACTTTTAACATCTTGATGTTTTTTCTACACAACTTCCTACACATATTGTAGGATTCAATATCCATTTTACCTTTCATATATATATATCTATGTATATATATATATATATATATATATATATATATATATATATATATATATAATACATACATACTAAGATGTCACAGACCATTACGTTAGCCACTACACCACGGAGACTTCTCTAAAATCTATGAGACTGATAACTAGTATCCTAAGAAGTACTACCATTCCGGGTCAGAGTGGTCATGGGAGTAATTGCAATGAAGGGTCATTCCACAATTCTTAGATTCCCAAAACTGTAGCTTCACTATCACAGGAATTTTAGTGTCATACTCATGATACAGTTTTTATATTAAGAAGTTAAGAAGAATAGGCGATTTCAAAAGGCTATCAACCTCATATGGAATTGAATCATACATATTTATCAATCACTCTGCACGAACAGGATATGACCCAAGGTCAAATGAATTTTAAGAGGTTTTAATTCAGAGATTTCCTACCCAAAGGTTAAAGGGTTCACTCTGTGCAACTATTTACCCATAGTCACAAGGAGAATAGTTGGATGAATATCTTCACAAATGTATTAAGGCCATGTGAAATGCAAACAGCTTCGTACAAGATTTTAACTCATGCCGCCATTTCCATGTGCCTTCATGGAAGCAGCACCCTACAAGGAAACAGCTGTACGGTCACCTGCCCCCCATCTCACAAACTATCCGAGTGAGACGGACAAGACATGCAGGACACTGCTGGAGAAACAAGGATGAACTCACAAGCGACGTTCTCCTGTGGAAGCCAACAGATGGACATGCAAGTACGGGGCGCCCAGCAAGGACCTACATTGAACAGCTATGTGAGGATGCTGGTTGCTCCACGGAGGAGCTCCCGGGTGCAATGAATGATAGGGAAGGTTGGCGAAAGATTTTCATGGATACCCGTGCTGTATGCGCGACATGATGATGATGATGATTTATCTCTGTACAAAATAATCTCATAATTATCATTTGATTTATACATACAAGTGCAAAAGAAAACACTGACAGAATCTTTGAACTTTAGATGTTTAGTTATGGCCATTGTATAAATCAACAACCGTCCCGAGACATTTTGAAAAAAAGTATTGGCGTTTGTTAATTAATTTCAGTTTCAATATAACACAATATTACGGCAACTTAATTTTCAGTACTAAAATTCTTTCTTCACAATATAAATCGAAAAAAAAAGAAAATATTTTTCTTCCTTTTTTTTTTCTATCAGTTTGTTAAAAAAGACCAAATAAAGAACAAACATTTGTCAGTCTCGTCTGCCCGCAATTCCCTTCTTTTATTTCGGTTTTTAGTTTTTGAAAACAATAAAAAGAATAATTTAGTCTAGCTAGTAACGCTAGACTAAAGCTAGACTTCATTTAAACTCTTCACAATTAACAATCATTTGATTGTGTTCCAAAACTTTCGAATCTGTCAACCTATATAATTTTCTCGTTGGCGATGGAATTACAAAAAGTCAATACAATATTTTCGTCAGGTTTAAACACACAAGCTCACACACATGCAGACTCTAACATCCCATTTACTTATACACACACTCTAACATACCGACTCACTTAGATAAACATACAAACACACACAATCTCTCTCTCTCTCTCTCTCTCTCTCTCTCTCTCTCTCTCTCTCCGTCTCTCTCTCTCTTCTAGCATAGTCATTCTCTTATACACACACACACAGACACACACACACACTGAAAATATAACAAGTCACTTATATACACATACACACGCTAACAGTCACTCTCTTATACACACTCGCACACTAACACACCCAGCCCCTTATCCATACAAACACTAACAAACTCACTAACTTATATATATATATAGTTCGATTCCGGTCTTCGCCAACTCAGCGTATGAGTAGCACAGGGATATGTGCGGTAAAGTAAGGAGCTGATGGTAGGTGTGGCGCTCCACCTCAGATGCCAAAACAATCTCCTTGGTCTAGCGCTAGTGAAATGGGGATAGACTCCCTTGCTGATTGGCAGATACCGACTTTAGGCCGCCCCGGCGACTATATATATATATATATATATATATATATATATATATATATATATGTGTGTGTGTGTGTGTGTGTGTACTCCCCCCTCTCTCCCTAACATACCCACTCGTTTATACACACACTCTAACTTATATAAACACACACGCTACACATATCAATTAACGCAAAACTTACCCACTCGCTTATACATACAGACACACTCACAAAAGAACATACCCACTCACATATGTACACACCTGCTAATATAGCCACTTTCATATATGTACATTCACACACACACATAACAACTCTCTTATGCGCACAGACTCTAAGATACCCATCTAATACACACATACGCACACCCACTGAGTTATACACATACGCACACACTAACGAACATATCCACTGACTTATATACAGACACGCTAACCTAGCCAATATTTTATACACCTCATACACATTAACATACTCATTCGCTTATACGCACACAAACTAATGAACATACCCACCACTTACGCACACATACTCACACACATTCTATTCTAATTATCAAAAAAATAAATTGTTTAATGCAATTTTATAAAATTCTATAAATTTGACATGATAAAAATCTAAAATATTTTTTTCTAAAATATTAATGCATATGTATTAGTAATATGGAAATCCGATCTCACTGACAAATTCTTCCAGGCTGTGGTTAAATCAGTCCTGCTGTATGGCTGCACCATCTGGACCCTAACGAGGCGCCTTCAGAATAAGCTGGATGGGAGCTGCACAAGAATGCTGCGTGCAGTCTTGGGTGGAGAATAGCACACCATGAAGAAACAGCTGTATGGCCACCTGTCCCCTATCTCACAAACTATTCGAATGTGAAGACATGCGTCCAGCATGCCTTGTCCGTCTCATTGCTGAAGAAGCAAAGACGAGCTCATAAGTGACGTTCTCCTGTGGAAGCTAACACACGGACATGCTATTATGGGCCGCCCACCAAGGACCATGACCAACTATGCAAAGATGCTTGATGCTGCGCAGAGGACCTCCCTGAGACAATGAATGATAGAGAAGATTGGCGAAAGATTGTCATGGATATTCGTGCTAATTGCGCGACATGATGATGATGATGATGATGATAAGTGGTGGTGGTGTGTGTTATCTAAACTCTTTACCAGTAGGCAGGATGTGACCCGACAGAGTTTTTGTTCTCCTTGCCTAGTTGCCATCCCAAGGTTAAAAAGTGCAGTCTATCGTACCATTTACACATGTAACATAACGATTCGTGATTCTGCTGAATATAGAACAATAAAGACCAAGAGTGCAAAACTATCTCTCATCGGTTACCGAGGCAACCAATATGGCTGCCAATTCTTCTTCTTCTTCTTCTTCTTCTTCTTCTTCTTCTTCTTGTTTCACAACAGTGTTAGCTGATGGTATTTCACTGGTGTCTGAGTGACAACAAGTCCCCTCATGTCTCCAGGAATCTTCTGAGTATTCTGGCCGATTGCAGTAGTGCAGTAGTCTGCATGGTCTCATTTCTTCCTCTGATTTCCAGATTTTCCAGTTTTTTTCCAAGCTTTTTGGGGCCATTTCAGGAGCACCAACTACAATTGGTATCACTGAGACCTTCATATTCCATAGCTTTTCCAGTTCTTCTTCTTCTTCTCTTCTTCTTCTTCTTCTTCTTCTTCTTCTTATTATTATTATTATTATTATCATCATTATTATTATTATTATTATTATTATTATTACAGAACAGAACGATCCGTGATGTTTCCGAAGGAATTAGCGCAAAATGAAACTTGGATCACCGATTTCATTTCCGACGACGATAATCGTTACGGTATGCGCCTATTCTAGACGTATAAAATCAATAAGCATTTAAGTACATTCAACTTTATGAAAATTGATTCAAAGGCCTTGCTTAAATTCTAATTATTTTTTTTAAATCAAGGAACACTCAGTCTCCATTAATTCTTAACCTTGAATGTCAGCCCTTAGCATGCTTTTTCAAAGGAATCACATTACATCTTGGAGATATGAAAAACAAATTGAACATGTAATTGAAATGTGTGCTGATGTCAAACACATTTGTCTCTGTCTGGATCATTTCATTATAAATATTAAAGAATCTTCAACTTAATTTGACCACTGCAAAGTTATATATATATATATATATATATATATATATATATATATATATATATATTGAATGCCTAGTACCAGAGCGTAAAGAAGTACAGGCAGGATCCGCCAGGTGTCTTTCATTTTCGCACCCACCCCTAAAAAAGCGAATTAGAACTCCCTGGTGAATACGGCATATGGGTGAGCCAATTCACACAAAAACTCTACAAAAAAAACCCAAAAATATATCAATGGCAGCAAGTAAAGTGCACCTGAATCATTCCTATAACGTTTAACCGAATCATAAATAAAGTATACCCGAATCATGAGAAGTCCTAACCCTGGAGGTCAAGGGGAAATGTACCTGAGTCTAGACACTGCCGACCTTAGGTACTGGTATAGCCGGGTTAGCTCAGTCGGTAGAGCGTTCGGCTAGAAACCACAAGGTTCCTAGTTCGATACCGGTCCTCGCTAACTCAGCGTATGAGTAGCACAGGGATCTGTGCGGTAGAGTAAGGAGCTGATGGTAGGTGTGGCTCTCCACCTCATATGCTAAAACAATCTCCTTGGTCTAGCGCTATTGAAAAGGGGATAGATTCCCTTGCTTACTGGCTGATACCGACTTTAGGCCGCCCCGTCGACTTTACTTATATATATTTATGTATAATCCAAAAAATAAATATTATAGGTATATATAAATAAATATATACAAATATAATTTATTCCCACTGGGAACTAGATTTATCATATATATATATATATATATATATATGTATTAAATTTTTACTTGAAGGCACTTACAATTCATGTATCGTATAAAATTCGATACTTTTTCTTATAGAAAATGAACTTGACAAGTGTAATCCCGGCAAAGGATCGCTCGGTGTGTAGAATATCGTGCAGACTGTTTCGACTTTATTAAGTCTCATCAGCGATATATACTAACGATTTCCCTCCGACAGAAATCGAAACCGGGACCTCAGCAGGCATAGTGAAACACTATTACCTTGGCCACAGTACACAGCTAACAATCCCAGCGAAATTAGCCTTGTCAAGTGATACTACACGCCTCTACCATAATAGGTAAGTGGGCGTTTTTGAGAGAATAACAACAATAAACAGACCGTATGCCCTTCGGCGAAGTGAATAAGATTTTTGGATGTTTTTTTATTTTTTATTTTAGAAGCATTGCTGAATAAAGTATGTATTAAATTTTTACTTGAAGGCACTTACAATGCATGTATCGTATAAAATTCGATACTTTTTCTTATAGAAAATGAACGTGACAAGTGTAATCCCGGATATATATATATATATATATATATAATATATATATATATATATATATGGGGAGTAAAGGATAGGTTATATCCAAGAAAATGTGGTTGAAAATAAAGGAAAATGCGGATAAAACAACACAATAACTAAATTCAAATAATATTTCGCCTCTGTCTTATGCGAAGCTTTTTCGAATTTGTTTAAAATGGTTTCCACAGTCTACTTTTGTGCTGAAAAGACAATTTTTGGGGCGGGCAGAAGATGAGGGCCGGATATAGTGATAAGATGAGAAGCAAAAGGAAAGGGAGGAAGGGAAGGTTACATATGTGAGTAAGGAGGTGAAATAAAAAGAGTAATGGTTTTATTTGTTGGGGATGGTACTTTTTATGGTGTCATTTATTACCATGGAAGAAATTTGTTAATCTGGTGTTAAGTTAGTGTTGTTTCAAAGAAAGGCTAGGGGAGTAAACCCCGAAAATAAATCAGGAGCTGAAGTCCCTAATAGGGTGTGATGCTATAATCCAGTGCTACCATGTCTAATATACTCCAAACAAAATCCAATCCCTGAGCTTAGGCACTAGGGACCTACATGATCAGTCGATTGATTAGTGTCCTCTCCGACCGACCGTCTGGCCCAAGTGAGAGCCAAGGTGGAATATTGCAAATCATCGACTACCCACCCACCAGAATTATATCCTTAAGTTTCACAGGTCACAATTCGGGACACCAGTTGGTCCGGTTGGGGGGATCTTACCCCTCTGCAGAGTTGCTGTCGGTATATCCTACTGTCCAGGCAGCCAGGGCTAAGGTACCAATATATATATATCATGGGCCGGTTTAGCTCAGTCGGTAGAACGCTTGGTTAGGAATCCTAAGGTTCCTGGTTCGATGCCGGCCCCGCCAACTAAGTGTATGAGTAGCACAGGTATCTGTGCGGTAAAGTGAGGAGCTGATGGTAGGTGTGGCGCTCCACATCAGATGCCAAAATAATCTCCTTGGTCTAGTGCTAGTGAAAAGGGGATATAATACCTCGCTGTCTGGCTGATACCGACATTAGGCCGCCCCGACGATTTTACTTACTTATATATATATATATATATATATATATATATATATATATAATATGTATATATATATATATATATATACTCGAACTTTAGTTGTATGTGTTTAGTTGTATGTGTATTTATATGTGCATGTGTGTATATATATATATATATATATATATATATATATATATATATATACGTGTGTATGTGTGTATGATTATGTGTGTATCTATGTATCTATATATATGTGTGTATGTATATATGTGTTTATATATGCGTATATATGTTTATATATGTGTCAGTGTATATATGTGTATATATATATATATATATATATATATATATATATATAATATATATATATATATATATGGGATGGTATGAATATAACATATCTACGAATACATGGATAGTTTTAACATGTTTTCATTATGCAGGTCTTTTTAAAAAATTCGTGTTAGTATTTATTTTCTGCAATAGAATCGAACCATGAAGCAAACTGTCAACTGTCATCTACCAAGGATGCCCTATTTAACAAAGAAATATTGCAACACGCCAGATTGGACTTCTGTCAACACATTTATGCTTTTCTGTTTGGTCTGTCCTCATCTTGCCGCATATGAGACATCAAGTCTACGGATATCGAGCTGGCTGATGATCAAATTACCTGCACGACACGCACTGTACAAACATTGTTTGCTGAATATAATTCCCTTTAAGCAGTTTTGGTTTTCCTTATTAAAATGGCGGAGTGTCGAATTCAAAATGGAATTTGTATTACTTGTTTTGTTTTCAATTTAATAAAAAAAAAAAACAAGAGAAACAAAAAACAACAACAATAAAACAAAAACAGCAATAACAACGAAAACAAAACAAAATTGACGAAAAAACAAAACAAAAATGAAACACAAAAAAAAACAACAACATTGCGGCTCCATAAAAATCACAACAGACTTTAGGTATTACATTTCTATCCTATCCTACTTTTTACTATTTCTTTGTTATGCTAGTCTATCTGTTTGTCTGCCCAATAGTCTGCATATATATATATATATATATATATATATATATATATATATATATATGCGTATGTATTTATATATACATACACCTAAATGTATATGTATATATATACACATATGCATATATGTATATGTATATACACACATGCATATATATATATATATATATATATATATATGCATATATATATATATATATACATTATATATATATCATGCATATACATACATATTCATATGCACACATACATAACATATATGCATATATATACATGCATATATATATGCATGTATATATATGCATATGCATATATATGTATGCATGTGTGCATATGAATATGTATGAATATGCATGTATATATATTATGTGTATATATATATATATATGATATATATATATATATACACATGCATATAGATACATATGTATATATATATATATATATATATATATATAACACACTATATATATATGTGTGTGTGTGCATGTTTATATATATATATATGTATATATACATATGATATATATATGTATCTATATATGCATATATATATATACATATATATATATATATATATATATGTGTGTTTGTGTGCATGTTTATATATATGTATATGTATATATACATATGTATATATATATATATATATATATATATATATATATATTATATATAAACAAACTTAATCACGAGAAAATACATAAAGTGCGAGGTTAATACAATATGAAAATAAAAACTCAATATATATATATATATATATATATATATATATATATATATATATATATATATATATATATATATATATATATATTGAGTTTTTATTTTCATATTGTATTTACCTCTCTCTTTATGTATTTTCTCGTCATTAAGTTTACTTTATTTTCACGGCTCTTCCTCTTTGATGTTTTCAACGTTTATTCTAACTTGTTCCAATATTCTCTACCACTCCCGCCTTTTTCTCCATTTTTTCGCACTCCTTTGTCATCTTTTTATCTTTTTAATGGTATTTCCACGAGTCTGTATTATAAATAATTTAATGAAAAAACAAATCTCACAAGAGAGATCCTGAAAACTTTCTAAAGCACCTATCCTTAAAATAATTTTGACAAGACGTTCTTAGAAAGTGTTACATACTCATACACATATACCCATGTTGGGTATATACACAAGTGTTCTTTTACTGGAGAGAGGGGAGAGATAGACATAGGTAGACAGAGAGATGCATATGCATTTTGCATTACTTACTTCTTTGGCCATTTGGTGATCTCTAGTCGTTTCTATTCTTTCTCTCCATGTTGAATTCTATTTCTAAATTCTTATTGCCTGTTCGTCTTTGATTCATTCCTTCTTCTTTTTGCCAAGACATTCATCAAGCAAGAACACCATATTATTTCTTTAAACTGTTATTGCTTAAAGTTCTTCTTCTAACTAACACAACACGCGTGTGCATTTGAGTCTAGCTAAGGCATATATGCTCTCTGCCTGACGTCCAAGCTGGAACTGAGGTTTAACTCGGTCCCACGTGACTTCACGAATTTCTGTAATATTCCATGGAAAGTCCCGCCCGTGATATGAAAAAGGGGCCGTCCCTTCAGAAATACAGGGGTTGACAATAATCTATACATAGATTATGTAACAAAAGAATGTAAGACAAACTCTAAAATTCATCTCTGCAGAGACAAAATCTAAAATGTAATTGTGACGATAGATATGATAATCTAACGATTATATAACATCATAACGGCTTTAAGATTCCAATGATAATCTGTAAGCTAAATCCTATCCTCTCAAACAGGTAACCGCCCTGTCCTCTGGGGCGTTAGAAGGCATCGACTGTACCTCTGCAGAGGGGTAAGACTCCCCCAAATGCGGCTACCTGATGGCCGTTGGTGGCGACCCGTGATGCTTAAGTATAAAACCCAGGTGGCTAAGCAGTCCATGGCTTGCAATATTCCACTTTAGGCTTTTCTTGGGCTAGACGGGCAGTCGGAGAGGCCCCCTCCGATGAATCGGCTGGCCACATCAAGCCCTAGCACCTATATAATTGCCCCAACCCTATTGCCCTTATGGCAACACCCAATCCTTCTTATCATATGGGGACTAGAAGGCGGTGGCTGAGGGTCTACATGTTCTGGGAATAACGTTAAACTATCTGATGGTGAGGTTCCAGCTTTGGAGGTTTGGGTAATGTGGAGCGCCCCTTCATCACCATTTCTCCCTTGTCCACTCTGACCCGGAGTGGTAGTACCTGTTAGGGTCCCATCTTGGTTGAATAGAAAAACATGAGTTTATAAACAAAACTGAATTATGCATTAAGAATCAATTTATTTCACAACATTGTCGGCATTAAATGACCCAACGAGGTTGATATGCCGTAAAACAAAACAAACCAAACCAATCAAACAGGTAAGCAGTAAGTAGTTCTATTGAAACTTTGTGACCATTCTTTCAATGGACATTTCTTGAATTATGCTCCCCCTCCCATGGTTGAATACTGTGGGGGGGGGACATTAATTGTCACTTCACTGTTTGGCATTAGCCGTTACCCGATACAAAAGCTATTCTCTGAGTATTCATGGGACTTTGGTGAATTAAAAAATATAATTTTGAATTATGGGATTAATCACTAAAAAAAATCTTGTACTTTTCCATAAAAATTACAGGATTTTAAAGCTGAGTGATATCTCTTTTCTGAGTCGACACCTACATATTAAAACTGACACAAATACTTATATATATATATATATATATATATATATATATATATATATATATATATATATATATATATATATATCATCCACAGAAAGCGATGTTAGTAAACAAATAAGAAAGGCATGGGCGGCCACAAACAAATTATCAGTCATATGGAAATCCGATCTCACTGACAAAGCAACAATTCTTCCAGGTTGTGGTTATATCAGTACCAATGTATGGCTGCGCCACTTAGACCCTTACGAAGCGCCTTGAGAATAAGTTAGATGGGAACTGCACAAGAATGCTGCGTGCGGCCTTGAACAAGTCGTGGAAACAGCACCCCACAAGGAAGCAGCTGTATGGACACCTGCCTCTTATCTCACAAACGATCCTAGTAAGATGGACAATGCATGCTGGAGAAGCAAGGACGAGCTCATAAGCGACGTTCTCCTGTGGAAGCCAACACATGGACATGCTAGTGTGGGCCGGCCACCAAGGACCTACATTTACCAACTATGCAAGAATACTGGATGC
>CM042145.1:31738108-31763108 GCA_023376005.1 Doryteuthis pealeii | reverse complement strand
AGAGAAAAGGATTATAATGTTCGCTGTTATATCTTATTATAACGGAGATTGTGTGCTTTTTTGTCTGTAACCGAAACTATATTACTAATCGAGTCACAATTAACATAGTTATTTACATCACTTTCTCCATGATTTTATTTATATTTAAACCTCAATTATTAATAAAATTGCTTCACCTTTTTATTAGTGTTGTCCATATCTACATACAAATAACATGCAATTGTATTTATATATACAAAAAATAGCGGTTTACAGTGTGAATGGGAAGTTTATTTGCATATTGATATTAAAAATGTGATTTTATTAAATATGTGCTTAGTATTATTGATTTTTAATTGTTTGGTTTTATTTTAATGAATATAAGCAAAAATCTCTTCAATGAATCTTAAATGAAATCCATTAACAAGAAAAAATAACTGTAATTTTATTCTTTATTTCCTAAATAAATAGTTAAATAAGTAAAATTCAGTAATGAAAGACTGGAGTGATGGAAGAGTAAGTTTCATTTCTATTTTTCTATTATACCCCCACTCTGTTACATATCTTTTTATCTGCCTTCTTATTAGACTTTCTAATTTAATACGATATTTCATTAAATTAAAACTTAAATACTTGCACCCGGAGGGTGCATATATTTGCTAGTATAAGTAAAGAAATAACAAAAGCCTTAGAGATTTAGCATTATAGTCTATTTCAGCATTATAGTCAGCTGCCTGAAATAGACTATAAAGCTAAATCTCTAAGTCTTTTGTTATTTCTTTACTTATATATATATATATATATATATATATAGAGAGAGAGAGAGAGAGAGAGAGAGAGAAAGAGAGAGTGAGATATGTTCGCTGATATTCAATGTAGGCGATTTTGGTCCGGCCATTGTTTTTCTTTTCAGTCTGTTTCGGTTGATTGTCTTGGGAAATCCAAAACTATTTTTCATTTTGCTCGACCGAAGATATCTTCCAAGATATATAGCTTCATTCACTGTTCTGTTAATCATATAAAGTGCTTCAGTACCATTTGAAGAAAATCGTTTCCAAAATTCTATCCCCATCTCGACGCTTTGATGTAAGGAGAAGCTATTTCTTCGTTGATATCGTTGGTTTAACCAAATCTTCTCTATGCATCATATATTGAGTTGTCTTTAAAGTTTCAATTAGATATGCGCAAAGGTTTTTAGTGCATTGTTGAACTCACGTGACTGTATTCATCATCACCATCATCATCAAACAGTTAACATCTTCCTCCTCATCATCATCATCACCATGTCGCGCAGGCAGCACGGATATCCATGACAATCTCTCGCCAACCTTCCCTATCATTCATTACCCCTGGGAGTTCTTCCGCGCAGCAGCCAGCCTCATCACATAGTTGGTCATTGTTTTGTTTTACGGCATATCAACATTGGTGTCCACAGGAGAACATCACTTTTGAGTTTATCCTTGCTTTACCACTAGTGCCAAGCATATGTTCGTCTTACTTGGATGGTGGGTATGATTGGAGGTAAGTGGCCTCCATGTGTTTTTTTTAAGGTGCACTCAGCATCCTTTTTTAATTTCATTTAGCGTTTTCTCCAATAATTTCGTTATATTCTAAGTGGTACAGCTATATAGAAACACTGATATGGCTACAACTTGGAAAAATTGTCGCTTTTCTTATTAGTGAGATCAGATTTCCACATAATCGATAATCTGTTTATATCGGTTTATGCATTTCCTATGTGACTATAAACATCGATTTCAGTTGATGGGATATTTCTACCTAGGTATATAAACTGGTCTACTAAATTGAAGGCTTGCCATCCTGTGTGGAGATGTCTCCAACTTGGTTAAAACTCATGAATTCCGTTGTGTCTGAGTTCAAGTAGAGACTAATGTCTATATTTATATATTTGCACGCAGACTCCTTACATTCAAGACTCTTCAAGTGCATTCTTGTCGTCACACCCGGAATGGGAATAACCTGAGGTGCTAGGCTAAATTGTTGGGGACCTTGGAGTAGCAATGGATCAAGAAGCGTGGCTTGTAGGCCCACCTTTGTATAGTTATGCCTTGATACACAACCATTGTCCCAACTTTGGTAAATAGTTCCAGTCTTGTGAGTAACTATAACATTATGAACAAATCCTAAAATCAGCGATCTGATACCCGGATATATGACCAACAGCAAAGGTCATTCACGAGAACTCTCGTTGTAGAGACGAGAGACGGTCGTACAAATGACTTGAGGATTTTTTGAAAAGAGTCAGTCAGCTACTTTACCGAAAGAGCGACAAGTCAAGACCTACATTTTGTGGCTATGATTTATAAAAAAAGAATTCCTTGGTCGACTGAAAGAGAATCCATTTTACATATTCTTTTTTCTGAAATTAGCACTAAAGATAAGTGGAATGTTTTAGTAAAGCCGTGTCTTTTCCTTCCTGATTTTGACAACCATATTATCTTGTCATTGTCTCTTCATCTCCTCAACTTTCTTCGAGACGCCCACTACACAACATTAACGTTAAGAGAGACTCCCAGCGTCGACAGAAAAGCAAGACTTTAACGGTATAACAGGAAGGGGAGGATGGCTAACTTGGGGAGCATGGGCTGTGTGCATGAAGGCTGTTTAGAAAATGGTCCCCATTTGTCTCAGATTCTATGTCACTGTCAATGTGTCAAGGATCTACGGTGGTTGTTTTAGCACAAGACTCTCTACGTTAACCAAAATCTTGCACTGACGTTCCAGATTAGAAGAAAAAAATCCTATGGCAACCAGCAAGTGTCACCGGAAGTAGGATTGTACATTTTAGTCATTAATAGAAGTTTTTAATAGGGAGTATTAACAAACAATTACTTGAAAAATCTCACAAAAAAGAATGTAAAAAAAAAAAACAGCCCCATACACACAGACAGAGAGTTTAGAAGGCATGAGACAGAACAAATGGAGAGCCACTAGCAACAAATTCAGTTCTGGAGATCTTCTGTAGAATATTTCTCGAAATATTAAGAATAAATCACAGATTACCAAACAAAACCATAGTTACCTTCTTTGACTTTACACTTTCATTGTGATAGCCTCCAAAAGCAACCAGCAAACCAATATATATATATATATATATATATATATATATATATATTATATATATATATATATATATATAATATATTGAATTATATATGCTTCAAGCAAATTATAAAACCCTTTTAAAAATAAATTGTTTAAATTAACCCCATTATGAAAACTGAACTGTTTTTGTCAATCTCCACCTCCCACATGTATACATAATCATAAATGTTGAATTCAAACTGCAAAAAAATCATTCCATACACCTTGGTATGTTTATAACATGACAGAAATTATTTAAAAGTAAAATTATGCAAATTTAAGAAATAAAATATACAATATAACACAAATACACACAAATATATATATATATATTATATATATATATATATATATATATATATATATATATATAACTTTCATAGAAAGAAAAACTTAACAAACCGTAATTTGACTATGATAAATTTATTTCGACCAGAAACTCAAGATGAGTCCAGGCTCTTCAGAGAGATTTTACAAAATACCAAACTTTTACAAGAGTTTAGTAAAAACTATAAAAAGAGACTAGACTCATTTTGAGTTTCTGGTCAAAATGAATTCATCATAATCAAATGATGGTTTAAGTTTTTCTTTCTTTGAAAGTTGAATATTGCTCTGTATATAATTGATTTATTAGTTATTATACGTTGAGCTCTCCTAGGATTTGTAGAAATATCATTAACATTCTCATTACATTTATGAGTAAGTGTATAAGTGTGTGTTTGTCTGTCTGTCTATGTAACAGTAGCATAACTCGAGCACCACCACCCCCAAATAAAACAGCGTATCCCCACGAGATATTTATTAAAGCAATTAAAATGTTTTTAGGGAACGAAGCAATTTCTAAAGCAATTTGCAAATCGATAGTAAATATATGGGTGTCTGAGTCTGTGTTGAAAGTTATTTTTTTTAATCATTTACATTTTTTATATAATGGAAATAAGTCTAGAAGGCTAATTCGAAATATCATTATAGGCCAGTGTTAAAAGTGGAAGCCAAACTGGAAGCACCTGTTGTAATAGTTACGGTCGTAGGAAATGGACACGTTGAGAGGATTTCAAATCATGGATGAGGCTACTTGCATTTCACTTACTGCTAATACCCCTGGAAAAGGTATGTATCCAACTATTCTCCCTCCAAGTATGGGTAAATAGTAGGGTAGACTTTTTTTTAACTTTTTTCAGGCAATTGGCCTAGGAGAAGAAAAACTCAGAATTCAAGCCTATTTTTGTGTAAGTTAAGTAAAGTCGTCGCGGCGGTCTAAAGTCGGTATCAACCAGTCAGCGAGGGGGTCTATCCCCTTTTCAATAGCGCTAGACCAAGGAGATTGTTTTTGGGCGTCTGTGGTGGAGCACCAAACCTACTATCAGCTCCTTACTTTACCGCACAGATCCCTGTGCTACTCATACGCTGAGTTGGCGAGGACCAGTATCGAACTAGGAACCTTGTGGTTTCTAGCCGAACGCTCTACCGACTGAGCTAAACCGGCCCCTTGGTAAATATGTATAATTGGAAGCCAATGGGTTCAAAGGTCATTTATTATATTAACAGATATTTTATTATTATAGGTGATACACCCTATAAGACTAATGGAATCCAGGTATAATTGTGGCTTGGCAGTAAGCCAATGCAAGTAAGGTCGGACGTAATTTCCACTTATCTCTATTGTATACTTTCTGTTAATACATCCTACAACAGATAAAACTTCACAACATTTATGTAATAAGATTTATACTAAAACATCATAATTCAACAGTATTTTGACTGGAACAAAACTGAAGGTGTCAATCTGTAACTACACACACGATTGAGCATCCTTCTTTGGGGCCTATTTTGCTCACTCCATCTGGAGAAGGGTTTAAACACTACTATGAACGGAGAGCATCCCATCGAGTGATGTTTAGCAAGCTGAGGTATTCCTAGTGAATAGCGAGTTCGATCCACGCCGGAGGCTTCATAATTTCGATCTTTTGTCACCTCCTACTCATGACAAATGGGTTTGGTAAATACGAGGCTTTAAATTCTCATAACTTTTGAACAATAAATTTACCACACAATGAATTTATCTGACACAGACCTTTATACCAAGGCCTATCTCTTATTCACACCTTCACTTAAATCATTAATATTATTATTATCATAATACGCTTGTTCCTTAATATTCCGCCCGTTATCATCTTACAACACCCTCTGGTTAAAAATGAGATCGTCCAAATCGTTTAAGATGAAATGCAAAAATATAAATGCTGGTAATCTGGTGTCGTTTAATCAGATTACTTATTTGTACCATTTTATCTCACCCAATTTGAAAATGAAACATTCCAAATGTCTTGCATCGCTTAAATGCCCAATGTAAAATTAAAATGAATTCAAAAAAAAAGTTTCATATTTATTATATTGAAATTGTGAACTACGGAATATATTGTAGGGCGTCCCGTCGGGGTGTAATGATTTGTAAGCTAGTCTCAGAGATCCATTACTGCTGAATGGCGAGTTAGATTCTCGCTGGATGATCCTAATTCTGTTAGTAATGAATAGTAGAAAAGAAATAATATCCATAAAAAAAGATTAATTTAGCGGTTGTTGAACCTCGTCACTTGACTGGTGTGTCCTGATAAATATCAATTAAGCAATCAATAATATCAAAACTGTATTGAAGTTATGTATTAAAAGAAAAAAGAAAAAAGAAAAAAAGAAATTTAGATGATGGTCAATGTAATGAAATCTTAATTGATCTCCATTGATTTACCTAGATATCTAGAACTAAATGCTAGAAATAACAGTTTACCAGAATTACTCATAGATTAGAGGCGTGAGATATAATGGTTAGATTTGTAGAAAATGGATGCGTCAACCAGAGTTCAAATCCTGGGCAAGACTGTTTGCATTTCACATAGTCCTAATACCCTTTGAAAAGGTATGCATCCAACCCATGGAGAACAGCTTTGCTACATACCTACTCGAAGGTGAAGATTTAGGGCATTCAAACGTCTGCAAAATATTTCTTGATATTATCTGTATCCAATATGCTGCAATTAATTAGAAGAACACGATTTGTTATGATTTGCCGAAGGCTTCACAGCCCAAATAGTTTTCTAATACACACATCTTGCTTATATTAACAAGAAGCGCGGTGGTGTAATGGTTAAAGTCATGGGAAATGGACTCGTCGCCCCGAGTTCAAATCCTGGACGTGGTAATCGCATTTCACTTAGCACTAATACCCTTGGGAAAGGTATGAATCCTACTCTCCCTCCAGCTATGGGTAAATAGTAGGATAGACTGGGATCTTTAACCATGGCTAGATAACCAGTCCAGGAGAAGGAAAACTTTGAATTCAAACCTGTTAAACTCCGCTTAAGAAGTTGAACTTGTGTCGCCTCCTGTTCGTGCGGAGGGTTTGGTAAATATATATACTAACAGAGCTGATCACATATCTTTGTTTATTAGCCCCCTCCTCCCGCAACACCTTTTAGAATTGTACCACCTCATGACATATTTGTGTGTATATGTAATATGCCTTCGTATCAACGTTATGGTATATCCTATTATATATGTATCATAAGTGTTGGTCAATACCTGTGCACTTTATAAGTGAGTAATTTTCTTTCAAGTTGGGTGCATCTGTGTGTATGAAGCAGGATTATCATCAGCATCATCAGGTCGTGTCGACAGCACGGATTCCCATAACTCCCCCTCTCTCTCTCTCTCTCTCTCTCTCTCTCTCTCTCTCTCTCTCTCTCTCTCTCTCTCTCTCTCTCCTCACAACCCATTCATATCGGTCATCGCTCCTGGCTGGTCTTTCGTACGACATCCCGTATCCGCACGGAGCTGATTGATTTAAGGTTTTGCTGGTCGTTCTACACTGGTATATCCTCATGTAGGTGTCCACTAGAGAGCGTCACTTATGAGCTTGTTCATACTGCTACAGCAGTGTCCAGCATGTCTAGTTTGTCTTATTTGCTTTATTTTTGTGTTATAGAGGAAACGTGGCCGTACAGTTTCTATTTCTAGGGGTCCTGCTTCTAAAATTCGTTCAAGACAGCACGCAGCATTCTTTTGTAGATTTAGCTTTTTTTCTCTTAGCGTTTCGTTAGAGTTCAAGTGTTAGGGCCATACAGTTCCACTGACAAAGCTTGGAAATCTTGTCCCTTTACCTTACTTGAGAGATCAGATTTCCATATGAACGATAATCTGTCGATTGCAGTCCATGCCTTTCATGTGCATATATTGAATGAGTAAAATATTACCGTAAAACAAAAACAATCACAACCCTGTCCTCCGGGGCATTAGAATGCACCGATTGCACCTCCGTAGAGGGGTAAGAATCCCCCAAATGGGGACACCTGTTGGCTGTGGTTGGCGACCCGTGATGCTCAAGGATAGAACCCAGGTGGATGAGCAGTTCATGACTAGCAATACTCCACTTTGGCCCTTTCTTGAGCTAGACGGTCGGTTGGAGAGGCCCCCTCCTATCAATCGGCTGGTCACGTCAAGCCCTAGCACCTATATGATTTTCCCAACCCTATTGCCCTTATGGCAAGCCCCAACCCTTTTTATCATATGGGTGATAGAAGGCGGTGGCTGAGGGTCTATATCTCCTGGGAATGACGTTAAACTCTATCTGATGGTGAGGTTCCAGTTTTGGAGGTTTGGGGAATGAGGAGCACCCCTTCATCACCATTTCAATCTGGTCCACTCTGACCAGGAGTGGTAGCACCTGTTAGGGTCCTATCTATGGGTTAAATAGAAAAATGTACTTATAAAAATGTATTATGCATTAAGAATTGATTTATTTCAAAACTTTATCGGCATTAAATGACTCACTGAGGTTGATATGCCGTAAAACAAACCAAACCAAACTAAACCAAAAGCAACCAACTAAAACAACCACTCAACTACATTGTATTGGATGATTTTTAGGTAATCTTCAACTTGTTCCTCGTAAATTCCTATTATAAAATAAACTGAACCCTCATTTTATGTCCGTGTTTTTGCAATAAATGTTTTAAATATGTTTGCAATAAATGTTTTTAAATAAAGAAAATATATTCAATATTGTAAAATAATGGGTACAAGAAAAATAAAACATTTATTGCAAAAAAAAACGACATAAAATGAAGGTTCAGTTAATTTTATGGTAGGAATTTACGAGGAACAAGTTAAGGTTTAACGGTTTTTAGATATAATAATTCTCTTTTTTATTTTCATATCCATAAAAAAAGGCTAAAATAAAAAAAAATAGCCATTTTGTCGATGTTACTATTTCTAATTTAAAGGTTTATCGGTGAAAATCATTTTCCGAGATCAGGGAATTTTTATATTCTACGTTTTTGCAAATTTCACTGTTTTTCATCTTGAAACATTTACGCCAATTTTACTTCTAAAAAAGTAGATTAGGGAAGATTCTTATTCGGGATATTTGCATATACCATACACACCAGAATAATCATCTAGTAATGGCATGTTATTATCATCAGTATGTGTGCATGGATCACGTTATATATAATGGTTAGATGCAACATGACACCGGTATGATTATACACTACTTTTCATAGCTATGTTTTAACGACCTCCGAACGTGCGAAGGATTTTTTTAAATATCATTTTGAGCCAATCACAGAAAAAGAAAAATGAATTTATTTTTTAAAGCAGAATGGGCCCCTTACAATTCAAAGAAAGTTAATCCAATTGATTAAAAATGTTCATACTTGAATTCCCGTATAGGCGGTACATTTTTGTCATTGACAGATATTTAGGCATGTGTATTTTCTCGCTGGTTCTAAAAAAGGGTGATCACAGGAAATTCTTTTCAAAATCATATAAAATAAACTAACTATCCGATTTTAATAAAACTTTCGGTATATGAAGTAATAAAAGGCGAACTTTTATTGTAAACAAATGTTTACTAAATTGAAAAGGCTAATAATTTTTTTCGTTAGTTTTTGTTTCGTGCATTGATCCCCGGTACAAAGATCTTTTTTTTTTTTGGGGGGGGATAAATAATTTTTACAGTTTTGGAAAGATAATTTAACGATAGAACATATGTAAGAAAAAATTAAATCGCAACTAATTTGGTTTTGTTAATAGGGCATCTTAAACATTGAAACTTAAATCTCATAAATAAGAAAAAATATGTATCTTTTGTTTTCTTTTTTTCCCTAAATTGTTAGATTATTTCCTAAAGAATTTTATATTAAAAGTTCCTATTGTCTACTTGTTGATTTCTTTTTTTCAGGGATTTTTAAAAACGTATAAAATGTATAATAAATACATTTGTTTAGCGGATATAAAAATCGTATTTATTAATCAAAGAAAATATTGCATAAAAAATATCTAGCTAAAAATAATGACATAACGTATTCCAGTTTTTATTTTTTTAAATTTTGAAAATAATATTTGAATTACAAATTGTCGTCATTCTTATTAATGGATGGATCTAACGGAAATAATATTCGCTTTGGTTTTTGAGGAAAACTCTTGTAGTTGTTTTTGTTGTTGTTTTTGTTGCAGCACTGGGTTGTTGAGGTCAATAAGTTAAATCATGAGACATCAAGGAAATGCTAAATTAGTAATTTGTTTTTGCTTCAGAAAAGAAATTATTATATGTACGATTCTCCATACAAAGAAATAGTGCACACGTCAAGATACGATGACTATGTCAACAAAGATTAAGAATTTGCGGGAATTTACTTTTAAATGCAAAAATGTAGGTTTTATGTTAGAGAAATCTGTTTTTTCTTTTTTATAACACATAAACTTAGAATTGTTCTTTATATTAAACGTAAAAGAAAATATTAAAAAGTTAATTTTCAATTTTTTATTGACGTTTTAAAATATTTTTTATCAATCTCCCGTATTAAAAGAGCGTGTTTTGCACATAGCTACATATATTCCTCTTTTTTTCTTCGTATGTTTGAATCTAAGTGAACTCAACAAACTGAATAATTACTTATGCGCGCATATCTTTAGCAGGAAAGATTAGAACAGTTTAAGTTCAGTAAATTAATGCCAAATAGTGTTTTCGTAAGCGCAACAGGATAATACTTTTTTTGAAGATCAGAAAAAGTTGTGCGAAGTCTATTTAAGATTTATTCTTGTTTAGTGTTTATTTCCGATAATTGAATTGGGCAGAGTGTCTGGAATTTGGTCCGTATTTTGCTTCCCAGAATTTTCGCTGTGTTGAAAAATGTGAAAAAGAAATCTCGAAGGTGTTTGTAGTCGTTTTTCCTTGCAAATTACTTGTGCAGAGTTTTCTGTTATATTACTACTGGAGAAAAAAAAAAGAAGAAACAAAAATAAAAACAACCGCCCCAACAAAACAGCGACGGTTAAAAACGAATATTTCAGCGTGAAGTTGAAATGTTTAATTCCACATAAACAAGTATTCTTGTCTGGGTTAATAGTTGTTGAACTCGTCAACCATAAGGTTATTTTCTTGTTCTTTCTGTGCTGTGTTGTTATATTTAGTTTAAAAATATGTTTTAAAAATCGTTCCTTGTTTCTCTGTGAACGTTATCACATATTGAGGAAAGTGATTAGTGAAGTATGTTAAGTTTGGTCGGTAAATTAGCATGTATTCTTTGTTTAAAGTCTATTTTATTTCCACTAGCAAATATATGCACCCTCCGGGTGCAAGTATTAATGTCATAAAATATCATATTAAATTACAAAGTCTAAATAAACTAAATAAGAATGCAGATAAAATGATTTGAAACAGAGAGGTATAATCGAAAAAATAAAAAGCTGTAGCTTCCTTTTCCATCCCCCACCCGTCTTTCCTTGCTAAAACTTTCTAATTTAACTATTCAGTTAAATAAGAAAGTAAATAAAAATTACAGTTATTTCTTCTTGTTATTGATTCTTTTCAGATTTATCCCGAGATTTTTGTTCATATTCATTAAGATAAAATCAAATAATTAGAAATCGACAATACCAAGCACAGATTTATTAAAATCAAATTTTAAATATCAATATGCAAATCGCCTTGCCGTTCACGCAGTAAACCGCTATTTGTTGTACATATAAATACAATTGCATGTTATTAGTATGTAGATACGACCAGCAGTATTAATAATGAAAAACAATTTTATTAATAATTGAGGCTTAAATAAAATTGATTCATGGAGAATGTGATGTATAATAACTAAATGGATAGTGACTTGAGTAGTGATATAGTTTCAGTTACAGACAAACAAACACATAATCTCCATTATAATAGATGTGAATGTCTAGAACCTACATATTGTCTTTATGGCAACCCAACCTTTTTTATCATGTGTCTGCTAGAAAGCCGTGGCTGAGGGTCAGTGTCCTGAGTATGGCGTTAAACTGCATCTAGTGGTAAAGTTCGAATTTTGGAGCGGTGGTTAATGTTGAATCCACCTTCATTGCCATTACTTCTAAGTCTACTGTGACCCGGAGTGGTAGTACCAGTTAGGATCCCATCTATGGGTTAAATAAATAAAAAAGATGAGTTTTAAAAATATGTTTTAAAAAATTGAATACCCCAGAAGAATGAATAAAAAAACGTCTTCAGCATAAAATAACCCAAGAACGGTTGACACGCCGTAAAATCCAACAACCAACCAACCAAGTGGGTTTCGAGTCGTAGTTGGCGCAGGAAATAATTCATATGGCTGAGAGTATGTAGAGATTAGAATGGCACTCGCCGTCGATATATACGAAATTTAGTTTGGGCAACTATAGCATATGAAATGGAGGCGCTCGTGTGTGATGGTTATCGTCGTAGGAAATGGACTCGGCGATCAGAGTTCAAATCCTGGACGAAACTGTTTGCATTTCACATATTGCTAATATTTTGGGGAAAGTTATAAAATCCAAATATTCTCCCTCCATCTACGGATTAATAGTAAGACATACTGGGCTCTTGAACCTTTGTATAGCAACACATTTGGAAGAAGGAAAACTATGAATTAAAACCCGTTAAACACTGCTTTATAATTGATCTTGTGTCACATCCTGCTCGTGTGGGCGTGGGGATGATGAATAAATACATACTATAATATATAAATGTAAATACACAGTGTTTGATTATCAATAATATCTATTGACTAATAAATAAAACAAAAACAAATGAACATCATCATCATCATCATCATCATTATGTTCAAGTCTCACTGATAGCATGCATTCTCTTGACTCTCCCTCACCACCCGTTCATATCTCCCATCACTCCCGGAGGTCATCTAGACGGTATCCATAGTCCACACAGTGATGATGAGTATACGTCTTTATTGGGCGGTCAACACTGGTTTGTCCATGTATGGAACTCCACAGAAGAACGTCACTTATGAGTTCGTCCGTATTTCTTCAGCAGTGTTCAGCACGTCTGCTCGTCTTACTTGAATGGTTTGTGAGATGGGAAGTACGTGATTGTATAGCTGCTTTTTTTGTGGTGTGCTTCTTCCAATATTTGTTCAAAACTGCACGCAGAATCATTGGTCAAGTTTTTTTTCTCCAACCGCTTCATTAAAAGCAGTGTGGTGTAGTCATATAATAGGATTGACACGGCTAGAGCTCGGAAGAATTCCCAAAGAACAAATAAAACACAATTAACATGAAATATCAGAAATATCTTCAATGTAAAAGGTACATGAGAAAGTTATAGAAATATAAATTAAATACACTGTAGAAAGTAAAGTGGATTGCATAGCTTCGCTTAACCTGTGAGAAAGATAGAAAAGGAGGTTTATTTATTTATTACTTATATAGATTATAATGTATTGTATACCTTCTGTGGTTCTTACCATTCTGCTAAAAGAGCTCATCAACTGGCACATAAATGCGTGTTTATATTTTATATTTAGCTTATGTGAGTTAACTACACGAGCTAAAAGTCTGTAATTTGGTAGAGCTTGCCTTTACTATATCGACTGTGTGAATGGTTCTGTTTACTTAATAGTTGTATTTGTACACGCGCCAGATAAATGAGAAACATAATGTTGTTGAACTGGTTCATACTTTTTCCAAAAGTAAACGGAATAGCTCGACTGAAGTTCAGAAACAACATATATACAATTAACTAAATGGAAGCGCGTGGTGTAATGGTTAAAGTCATGGGAAATGGACTCGTCGCCCCGAGTTCAAATCCTGGACGTGTTAATTGCATTTGACTTAGCGCTAATACCATTGGGAAAGGTATGAATCCTACTCCCCCTCCATCTATGGATAAATAGTAGGGCAGACTAGGCTCTTTAACCTTGGTTAGGCAATTGGTCTAGGAGAAGGGAAACTCTGAATTCAAACCAATTGAACTCCGCTTAAGAAATTGACCTTGTGTCACATCCTGCTCGTGCGGAGGGGTTGGTAAATATATATATACAATTAACTACACTGTGGTTGATAAACAATAATAATAATAAAAACTAACATAGCAAATTAATAACAAAACATAACAAAACAATCATAGAGTTGAACTTCTCGGTAGTTTTCCTAATGGGTCGAGGAGCATTCTATAGTCTGTTCGCTTTCTGGTGAGTGTCCAGTACTTATCAAGTAACTTCCTCCTTCAAATGACAATTACTTAATACATTTAGCTGTAGAAATTAGCCAACAAGCTCAGAAACCCGTGTTTATATCTTTATATCTTATATCAGACTAGCAGCGGCTACCAGGCGTTGCCTGGGCAGGGTTTTTTTTTAAATTAGTCCCGCGGATACATTATTACTGAATCATGAGTTGAATCCTCGTGGTATGCCCCATTTAAATCCCTATGTACAAAATAGTCCTTGCATTGATCCAGCTACTCTGCAAAGAAATGTTTATGTCTACTATCTAAAATATTAAACACAAAAAAATTCCATGCTGTTATTATTTAAATGTTATTCTTTAATTATCTTCACGAATATAAATCAAATCTATTATTTTTTTTATCAAAAACCAAGCCTTGGGGATATTTCATGTGTATATATATCTTTACTTTATCGTTAATTGTTTTATTTTCGAAGTTTCCTCCGGACATACAGATTCACACAACTGCCCTTTATATATGTAAAGATTTAACTACACGAGCTAAAATTTATTAGTTTAGTTACTTTATCGTCTGAGTAGATTTCACTGTTTACATAACAGAAGCGCTTATACATGAGTCTGATAAATGAGAAAATATAGAAATTAAACTGGTCAATACACATTTCTTAATCATGGCAGAGGTTTAAAACAATAAAGATTACATTATATATTAATGTCTACCATTCAAAAGCAATGAATCATTCTCATCTCATGATTTCTTTGAACTGAATCTTCATCTTGTTTTATTTTCTTATAGGCACACTATGCCAGCCATTGTATTTTCCTACCTTGTTCAGTAACTTTGTTACATGATCAATAGGTCGGACTAATCTTTTAGTAGCATAGAATTCCGAAATAATGGTTAAGTGTGTGAACTCATCAGGATTTTATATGGATATGATAGACAGGTCCTTGATCCTTCATTGACCTGAGATCAGTTCTCTTATTTTGCTCTTGTGACCAACCAGTCCGTGTGAAAGTTATAAGCAGATTAAAAGGGAACAGACGTATATTGGTTATTCTCCACGAGTAAGGTTATGTGTGTTGGGCAAGTTTGAACTATGCCTTTGGGTTCATAAATAAGAATCAACGAAAGATGGACACGAAGACGAGACCCAAACCACCCGAGGTCAACCCAAGACGATAAAGAGACTAGAGAGGATTCAGAAAGCAGAAACAGAGATAGACACAAGTAAGATAATAATTCGGGAGGGCTATTTAAAAGATTTCTGAATTTCAAATTGATTATTTATTTTATATATTGGGATAAATACACTTTATATGACTGTCCACATCAGAATATATAACATTATTTCTTAGTTGTCTTCTCTTATTCGTTCAACGGAACTAGATTATTTGAGTTTCACCGTCTGACCCAGGAATTGAACTCACTTCAAAACAACGCTTTTATCCACCAGGCCATTGTATCGTTCTGGAATGTTGGTGCCTGAAACGTATTGAGTAAACATGAATGTGTTGCACTTGTACATCTTCCTGGTGTAACCAGAGGATAAACATGTCATACGTGTATCCGAGCCAGATTCAATAGTATTGTTCTTAATGTCATTTCCTTAAAGCATTTCATGTATATATTTATCATTCACTGGAGACAATGTGAATCCCACAAAATGGCCTTGTTCCTATTGATATATGTTAGACCGTAATTGAAATATCCTGTTTGTACATCATCATCATCACCACCACCACCACCATCATCATCATCATCATCATCCTCAAGTCGTGCTAATAGTACTGATTCCCTTTACTCTCTTTTGCAATACCTTCCAATCTGGCAGCAATCTTGGCAAGTCTTCAACACAGCATCCAGGGTCCATATGGAACTGATGAATGTACGTTTTCTGGTAGGCCAAAAAATGGTGAGTGCACGGGACAACGTGATCATCCTTACTTCTCCACCAGTGACCAGCGTGTACTTATCGTCTTACTTGGTTAGTTTATGACATGGACGATGAGTAGCTGAATAGTTGCTGTGTTGTGCGATACTGCTTTCAGAATTTGTTCAAAACAGTCCACAGCATCCTTGTATAGTCATCACGTAAGGTTTTCCCCAATAGTCTCATTAACGCTCAAGTGTAACAACTATACAGTAGTAGTGACACGGTCACAGCTTGGAATAATTCTTGTTTTATTTTTTATCAGAGTCCGGATTTCCATAACATCGATAACTTTCAACAGCAATTCATGCCTTTCCAATAGGTAAATCAGCAGAGTCTTCTATAAATGAGATATTGCTACCAAAATAGCCATCTAAAGATTTACATGTCCGTATATAAAAGTAAGTAAAGTCGACGGGGCGGCCTAAAGTCGGTATCAGCCAGTCAGCGAGGGAGTATATCCCCTTTTCAATAGTGCTAGGCCAAGGAGACTGTTTTGGTGTCTGAGGTGGAGCACCACACCTACCATCAGCTCCTTACTTTACCGCACAGATCCCCGTGCTACTCATACGCTGAGTTGGCGAGGACCGGTATCGAACTAGGAACCTTGTGGTTTCTAGCCGAACGCTCTACCGACTGAGCTTACCCGGCCCATGTCCGTATATAGAACGACACTATATTCCTTAGTTTATCTATTGAGATACTGATTAAGGAATGGGCATATTCCAATTTATGACTAAACACTAGTTTGATTTGGTTTGTTGAATTTTACAGCATATCAACCCTCGTTGGGTTATTTTATGCCAACGCCGTTTTATTCTATTCATACTTGATGGCTATTTAATTGGGGGTTTTTTTCAACTTAATCTTTTTAATACTGTGATGATGGGATAGTCCACAATCCCCGGAGCTCCAAAATTGAAATTTCACCATTGGATGCAGTTTAACATCATTCCCATGATCCTAAGTCACTCAGCCAAAGCCGTATAGCAGTATATGATAAAAATGGGTTATGGTTTGCCATAAATGCAATAGGGTGATGGGGCTTGAAATGACCAGCCGATTGATCGGAAGAGGCCTCTCTGGCCGCCTCTCTAGCCTATGTAAGGGCCAAAGTGGAGTGTTGCATGCTATGGACTGCTCAGCTATCAGGGTTCAATCCTTAAGCATCATGGGTCACCACCACCAGCTAACAATGTATACAGACATGAAGACTAAAATCAATATGTTCTTCTATAAATTAGAGTGACAAAATACATAAGCAATTATTTTCAATATGATCCAATATAGAAGAATGGAAACCCGACTCAGAAAGTCCAGAAATGAATAAGTCAGTATATCCCGATTAGGTATAGGTCACAGAAAACCTACACACTTCTTTTTTACTCAAACAAGAAAAAAACAGCCAGAATGTATAACATGTCAAACATGTATTATGTAAAGCACATTCTAATAAAATGTGTTGAGTTTGCTGTTATTAGATAACATTAACACAAATTACACGAGAGATACATTTGAAAATGTCAATATAGATGACATTTTGTTATTCTTTAAAGGAATAAAATTATACCAAAAATATAACAACAAACTTGAACTTTACCATATAAACTCGTCATTTAAAGTTATTCCTAAACATTTTTGCAACTGACAGCAGTCTGCGATCCAAATAAGAATAAATTGAAAAAAAAAAAACATAACAATAAATTTGACCATCCCTCACAATATACCGCCTGGCATAAAATATCTCTGGACAGGTTGACATGCCATTAAAATCAATCACTCAATAGATTATTAGACTAGTGAGCAATTGAAGGAGGTGTGGCGGTAGTTTCGTATTTGCCTGGAGAGTTTAGTTTGCTGGTTCCCGCTAGGGGCCTGTTATATTTAAGCGGCTGGTTTGAACGTCTCTTTCGCTTTTCCTGTTCCTCAAACTACGACACATGGGTTAGACTCTAGTTTACCCCCCTCTTGTTGGGGCTTTGACCCCCTTACATTACTGTAAGTGATTTATACAGCATGGACTATTCTTAGTCTCATGTCTGTACTTTTATGTTTTTCCATTCTACTTTTGTATGTATGCTTATGTACACCTCTATGTATTATGTACCCGGTTTATCCATGTGCTGTACCATATTAAATGTTTTGTCTCTCAACCTTGGTCGGAGTTTTATCTGCAAGTATATATCACTTTAAATCTTACAGAGGCAACCCCGAGTTGCATAGCAACATATACATTTATTAGTATTGACATTTTAATTGCTAATAATATTTAACAGTTGGAAAACAACAATGTACGAGGAAAATTAAAATAAACCAGAATAAAATACGCACATCATCATCATTACCATCATCATCATCATTATCGCTCAGGCACCATGGATTTTCATGTCTCTCTCTCATCACCCATCACTATCAATTATCACTGCAGGTGAGTCCTCCTCGCGACATCCAGTACTCGCATAAACCTGTTTGAATATAAGTCTTTGATGGTCGACTCGCTCTGTATGTGTCCACAGGAGAATGTCACATATGAGTCCTATCTTTAATTCTTCAGCAGACCAGCGTGTCAAGTTCGTCTTACTTAGATAGTTTGTGTGATAGGAAGTAAGTAGGCGCACAGCTGCTTGTGTGGGTTGCTTACTTCCAGAATCTGTTCAAGAGAGCAAGTAATTCCCATGTAGTTATTTTTATTCCTTTCGGTAGGGTTCAAGTGGTGCAGCCGTACAGTACCACTGATACGGCTACAGTTCGGAAAGGTCTCGCTTTATCAGAAAGATCAGATTTCCATATGATCTATTATCTGTTTATAGCAGTCCATATCTTTCCTATCTGCATATTGGCATTCCTCACTATGGACGAGTTATTATCACCTAGGTGTGTGAACGGGTCTACTAATCTCAAAATCTTGTTAACCCATTTTTAATATACCTCCATCTTGTTTAAAACACCTGAACGCCGTGCTCACGCGCAATGTTACAAATATGTTAAAAGAATAATTAAATAAGAAAACTAGAGAACTGACATGCAGTTTTCGTCGTTGTGTTACATAATCTATGCGGTTGCATAAGATTATTGTCAATCTCTTGTATTTCTAAAGGGATGGCCCTTTTCATATCACGGGCGGGACTTTCCATGGAATAGTACAGAAAGCCGGCGAAATACGTGAAGTCACGTGGGACCTGGTTGGGTCCTCAGTTTCAGTTTAGACGTCAGACAGAGAAGATGTCCTACCTTAACTGGAACTCACTGCATACGAGCGCTATGTTAGTCAGATGAAGATATTAGTTAACTATATTAGTTAACACTATTACAGATGTAGACTAGGCAGATGATCTAGTACTTCTTGCAAATACACTTGTCCAAGCTGAATCACTGCTGCAATAGCCTGGAGAAGGCAGCAAGAGGAATTGGCTTCTACATAAACTCACATTAAAGGGTTCATGTGTTTTAAACAAGATGGAGACATCTCCACACTAGATGCCAAGACTTTGAAATTAGTAGACCAGTTCTCATACCTAAGTAGTAATATCTCATCTACAGAAAGTGATGTGAATATACTCAGGAAAAACATGGACTGCCATTGGCAGGTTATCAATCATATGGAAATTAGATCACTGATAAAATAAAGCTAGAATTATTCAAAGCTATAGCTGTGTCAGTGCTACTGTATGGCTTTTAATGAAATGCTTGGAGAAAAAGCTACATGGGAACTACACAAGGATGCTGTGTGATGACTTGAACAAATATTGGAAACAACATCACCCCCCCCCCAAAAAAAAAAAGCTCATGTGGATTCACTCACCATAGGAGAGAAAATGAGCCTGTAGCATTTTACATTATTATTTATCTAATACTCGGCTTAGATGTTAAAGACATTAGACAAGTAGTTTAGAAATCTATCATCATATTTTGTGTTTATCTAGTGTGGGTTAACTACACAGGCTAACATATTTACTTTCGCAGACTGATCGTCTGTGCAAATGTCACTGCTTCCTAAACAGTGGTATTTATACACAATCCAGATAAGTGAAAACATGTCGGAATTTAACGGATCACTACGATAGGTTGACTACATCCATCTGAAATCTGCTCAGTGGTTGACATTATGAACTTTGCCAACTGACTATACGCCTTAATCAAATACCGGTTTTGATTATGACGGAAATTACATGATAGTTTTACTCTATCTTTAATTCAACTGTCTGTATTCAGCGTGAGTGAAAGTATTTCTTATCTTATTCAGAATATGTGACAGCTTATTCTACAGGATCTGATCCTTATTTATCTGTCGGAGGACATTGAATATGCTGACTGTATCCCCGTCAGAATTAGATGGATTATATATAATAGCAAATATATGCACCCTCCGGGTGCAAGTATTTAAGTTTTAATGTAATGAAATATCGTATTAAATTAGAAAGGCTAATGAAATTAAATAAGAATGCAGATAAAAAGATTTGAAACAGAGGGGGATATAATCGAAAAATAGAACAACTGAAACTTACTCTTCCATCACTCTCGTCTTTCATTGTTATTTTTTCTAATTTAAGTATTTAGTCAAATTAGGAAGTAAAGAATAAAATGACAGTTATCTTTTCTTGTTAATGGATTTCATTTTAGATTCATTGAAGAGATTTTTGCTTATATTCATTAAAATAAAACCAAACAGTTAGAAACCAATAATACTAAGCATATATTTATTAAAATTACATTTTTAATATCAATATGCAAATCAGCCTTCCCGTTCACACTGTAAACCGCTATTTTGTTGTATATATAAATACAATTGCATGTTGTTAGTATGTAGATATGGTTCACAGTATTAATAATGTAAAACAATTTTATAAATAATTGATGTTAAAATAAGGATAAATTCATGGTGAATGTGACGTCAATAACTAAGGGAATTGTGACTTGCATAGTGATTTAGTTTCGGTTAAAGACAGAAAAACACACAATCTCCATTATAATAAGATATATATATACATATATATATGAGAGTGCGTAAATAAACACTGTGTTTATGTGATATGGCTTTTTAGCCGACAATTTTTGGAGGATATGTGCTTAATTGAAGTCATACCTAATTTTGAAAATTAATTAATTAATAATTAATGAATTTTTAAGCGGGCATATATGTCCAAATGTAACGCTAAATATGAAGCTTGACATTTTCTCGATTTGACTAGCCTTACATTTGAACACATATGCCCGTCTAAAAATTCATTAATTATTAACTAATTAATTTTCAAAAATTAGGTATGACTTCAATTAAGCACATATCCTCCAAATATATATATATATATATATATATATATATATATATATACAGAGAGAGAGAGAGAGAGAGAGAGAGAGAGAGAGAGAGAGAGAGAGACTGAGAGAGATAGGAACAACCTGAGAGATGAATATGTATTGGCTGAGATAGATATAAAGATAGATATGAATAGATAGATATATAAAATAACTGAGATAGATACATAGATACATAGATATGTATAAGCTGAGAAAGATCTTCTAGTAAAGAATAAATTGTTTTCATTAACTCTTATTCTATAGTAAATTTTATTTATTTTGTTTTTATTCTCCGTTTCCAGCATCTGATCTGTCGGGAAGACTTTGAATTTACTGGATGTATCCTCTGTGGAAGGGGTAAGACTCCTCTCACCCTCACACCAAAAAAGAAGTGTTTCCGGTATGACACAAAACTGCATCTGATGACAAGGCTCCAGTTCCGGAGATCTGGGAGTGTCCTATGACATTAGATTACATTTGGAGAGTATGGAATCACTCCTAACGCAAACCTAGCTAGCAGACTATTCCCCGTGGTGTAATGGATAACATGCTGGACTAAACGTAGTTACAATCTTATGGGCCATCCTCTAGGCTTTAAGCAAGAGCGCTTGTCCAGTGGAATTGGGTCCATTGTAATCCTCTGATAATGAATCCTTTGGTTCTTCTGGTAAAGAGTCCTGAGTATTGTAAGTCCCTCCTCAATGAGTGCTAGTAGAACTATGGCCAGTATCAGTGTTTAAGTAGTGTATCAGCCATGCAGTATGGCGACGGAATAGACCACGTGACTACGGCGTCTATAAATCCAGGTGGGGAATTGGAGCACACCTTATATACCAAAATAATTCCAACTGTAGGCGAGTTCAAATTCCAGTCACATTATTACATTTACTTTAGTACTAAACCTCTGGGAAAGGTATGACCTCCCTTATATTATAAAGCTAAGGGTTAAATCATAACAATACTGTTCTTCTACAAGTCGACATACCCGTGGTGTAATGGTTAACATCGTAGGGACTGGACACAGTGACACGAATTCAAATCCTGGACGAGACTGGTTGCATTTCGAATATCGCTAATAACCTTTGGAAAGGTATGAATCCAACTATTCTCCCTCTAGCTACGGGTATGTAGTAAGAAATGCTGTGCTCTTTAACCTTCGTTCGGCAACCGGTCTAGAAGAAAGCAAACTGTAACGTAGTGGGGGCCTACAAATGCACTTCGTGTATGTACGCCACGAAAGCCGTATACAAGGAGATTGCAACGGTTTGTTTACCAAAACAAATTCCTCCTCTTCCTCTGTTAGGTGGCAGCGGTTAGATTGGTCAGAACTATTACTGTGTTCAGGGGATAGCGGGTAGTACTACTGTCTAAGTCAACTGATTAGTTTTGGCTTCGGTGGAGTCTGCTTACTATTTGTTTACTACCAATCAGCTGGACCTTCACGTTCATTTACAAAGTATTTTCTTAGTGAAAAGGTTTGTAGATAGAACTTTCTTTTCCTTAACAAATTTATTGTCTCAGACAGGGATCCAAGAGAGAGGAGAGAGAGAGAGAGAGAGAGAGAGAGAGAGAGAGAGAGAGAGAGAGAGAGAGAGAGAGAATTCATCGGTGTCTTACTTAGGTTTTCTTTGAATTCTTCCTTAAACCCAACTTAACTGGTCTAACAGTCTTTTAGCTCTCATTAACTCCAAGTACCAGCGACCAAGCCCAAAACTACAACTCAGACCCGACTTGTACCACGTCTGGCTTTCAACTGACTCACACCTCTCAGGGCAGCTGTTATTTATGCCTTTCTATTCAGAAGTTTAGAGAAGATTCTCGAACCCTCCGAACACGTGTTCTTGTACTTCAATTATATTGGTCACTCCTAAACCACCTGGTCCCCCAGATCAAAAGAGACTAATCCCTTTTTAGTCGCCATTAATTCTAATATTTTGGCGAAATTGTTTATAAAAGAAAACATAGGATCTTATTTACATTATTTCTAGCTAGTAATTGGAAATTAATTATTTCTCTCAATCAAAATTTGTTCCTCATTATCATTTCTAACCTATCCTCAGATATATTTTTTTCAGGCTTTGAGACAACTGCGTAACCCATATCCGATTACATTACAAAATTCTTTATCAAAATGTTAAACCTCGCTTAAATAATTGACATTGTATTCAATCCTGCTCGTATGGGGGTGTTGTTAAATCCATACAAGAATGATTTTGGCATTAGATAACCCACGCGCGTTTATATGTCACTTAAAAACAAAGAAACTGAATTCTTTATCTTCTTTTATCCTTCCTAACTAGAACTGGCAACTCTTCTGCATATTCTAACGTGTAAACCACTACCACTACCACCACCACAACCATCATCATCATCATCATCATCATCATCATCAATGCATCGTATTTATTTGCTAACAGTGTGTTTATACGATAATCACTTTGCAGAGTTATTTCCTCTTTTTGTGACGTCTGGTTTATACGTATGAATATCCCCAGTGTCTATCTAAATTTACACTTTATCCGCCTGCGTTAAGTAATTCCTTTTTAAGACGGACTCCTCCATTGGGGCTATCACGTTCAATTATGGAATCCGATAATACTTGTTGCAAAGCTGACGCTTTTGTTAAGCACTGTCTTCCCAGAAGTACTTAAGCGGTGTTTGCTAATGTTGAAAAATGCTTTCACAGGTTAATGCTGGATTCTATCATATTATCCAATTGCGAATCGTCAACCTGCGTTTTCCGTAGAAATCATTTCAATAAGTCTTATGTTGAGTCTCGCCAAGTAACTAAGAATTTTAACGGGAAATGCTGCTCGTGAATATTTAGGAACATCGCACTTAAACAGCATAGTAATACAATACAACCCCAGTAGGTTTAATAAGAGTCTAGTTGAAAGTTCCTAGAATATTTCGTCTTTGTACAACCGTTATCATCTTGCAACATCCTTTGGTTAAAAGTGAAACCGTCCAAGTCGTCCAAAATGAAATGCAAAAATGTAATTCCTGGTAATCTGATGTTGCTTCTCCGCCAAATCCTTTTTTCTTATGAGTGTCGTTACCTCAGCTAAATAATAGACCAATCCGTTTTTATTACAAAGAAAGCGAAGAAAAAGTACATGCTACATATGGATATAAATGCTTCATCCATGATATTGAACATTATTTACTTATAAATTTACCTGCCATATTGTATATATAATAATATACACACACAGAGGTATATATATATATATATATATTTACTTCTCGTAAGTTCGTGTAGAGGTCACTTAAGAGGAATATAAATACCTACTCCTTAACAAAACGAAGAAATCTGCTAAGTCCGTTTGGTGTGGTGGTAAGACGCTTGACAAGTCAGCTTGACAATCAGGTTTCGAATCGCACACGGGGCGGTCTTTGTATCTATAGCTCTGCTGATGAGGCCTAATAGGCTGAAATGTACATACAGAGATTGATTTTTCTCGATTTGTTTAGCCTTAAATTTAATAGGTAATCCCGCCTAATTAATTAATTATTAATTAATTAACTTTCATAATTAGGTTCGACTTCATTTAAACACATATTCTCCCAATATATATATATATATATTATATATATATATACTATGTGCTATATATATATAGAGAGAGAGTGTGTCTATGTGAGTGAGACAGAGAGAGTATGTGTGACAGACAGACTGACAGACTTATCGTAAGTATTTAAACATGAAAGTTTGCTTATGTTTGTTTGGTGAGATAAAACTGGAACATGACACATGAAAATAGCTTTTATATGTATATATATATATATATATATAATATATATATATATATATATAAACCCCACAGAAACATATACTCATAATCTACACACACACGCCACACACACCACACACATATATATTATATATATATATATATATATATATATTTATAATATAGTTAGATATACTTATAGATAAACATTTATTGACTTGATCCAATGATTGCATAGGTGAAAGACAATTATCAAGCGCCGTTGACTCTGTATTTACGATATTCTAAGCTGTAGAGATAAAACTAGAACATTACACATAAAAAAAAATAGATCTTATTCCACCACACCCGTTTTTGTGTGTGTCTTACACCTCTGCAGGTGATACACTCAGCGTATGCTAAACCCACCAACAGGCGAAACCTCACATGAGGAGTAGTTTTAGTAGCAGTAAATAATAAAGA
>CM042145.1:31728098-31737908 GCA_023376005.1 Doryteuthis pealeii | reverse complement strand
CCCCAGATCAAAAGAGACTAATCCCTTTTTAGTCGCCATTAATTCTAATATTTTGGCGAAATTGTTTATAAAAAAACATAGGATCTTATTTACATTATTTCTAGCTAGTAATGGAAATTAATTATTTCTCTCAATCAAAATTTGTTCCTCATTATCATTTCTAACCTATCCTCAGATATATTTTTTTCAGGCTTTGAGACAAACTGCGTAACCCATATCCGATTACATTACAAAATTCTTTATCAAAATGTTAAACCTCGCTTAAATAATTGACATTGTATTCAATCCTGCTCGTATGGGGGTGTTGTTAAATCCATACAAGAATGATTTTGGCATTAGATAACCCACGCGCGTTTATATGTCACTTAAAAACAAAGAAACTGAATTCTTTATCTTCTTTTATCCTTCCTAACTAGAACTGGCAACTCTTCTGCATATTCTAACGTGTAAACCACTACCACTACCACCACCACAACCATCATCATCATCATCATCATCATCATCATCAATGCATCGTATTTATTTGCTAACAGTGTGTTTATACGATAATCACTTTGCAGAGTTATTTCCTCTTTTGTGACGTCTGGTTTATACGGTATGAATATCCCCAGTGTCTATCTAAATTTACACTTTATCCGCCTGCGTTAAGTAATTCCTTTTTAAGACGGACTCCTCCATTGGGGCTATCACGTTCAATTATGGAATCCGATAAATACTTGTTGCAAAGCTGACGCTTTTGTTAAGCACTGTCTTCCCAGAAGTACTTAAGCGGTGTTTGCTAATGTTGAAAAATGCTTTCACAGGTTAATGCTGGATTCTATCATATTATCCAATTGCGAATCGTCAACCTGCGTTTTCCGTAGAAATCATTTCAATAAGTCTTATGTTGAGTCTCGCCAAGTAACTAAGAATTTTAACGGGAAATGCTGCTCGTGAATATTTAGGAACATCGCACTTAAACAGCATAGTAATAACAATACAACCCAGTAGGTTTAATAAAGAGTCTAGTTGAAAGTTCCTAGAATATTTCGTCTTTGTACAACCGTTATCATCTTGCAACATCCTTTGGTTAAAAGTGAAACCGTCCAAGTCGTCCAAAATGAAATGCAAAAATGTAATTCCTGGTAATCTGATGTTGCTTCTCCGCCAAATCCTTTTTTCTTATGAGTGTCGTTACCTCAGCTAAATAATAGACCAATCCGTTTTTATTACAAAGAAAGCGAAGAAAAAGTACATGCTACATATGGATATAAATGCTTCATCCATGATATTGAACATTATTTACTTATAAATTTACCTGCCATATTGTATATATAATAATATACACACACAGAGGTATATATATATATATATATATATTTACTTCTCGTAAGTTCGTGTAGAAGTCACTTAAGAGGAATATAATACCTACTCCTTAACAAAACGAAGAAATCTGCTAAGTCCGTTTGGTGTGGTGGTAAGACGCTTGACAAGTCAGCTTGACAATCAGGTTTCGAATCGCACACGGGGCGGTCTTTGTATCTATAGCTCTGCTGATGAGGCCTAATAGGCTGAAATGTACATACAGAGATTGATTTTTCTCGATTTGTTTAGCCTTAAAATTTAATAGGTAATCCCGCCTAATTAATTAATTATTAATTAATTAACTTTCATAAATTAGGTTCGACTTCATTTAAACACATATTCTCCCAAATATATATATATATATATATATATAATATATATATATACTATGTGCTATATATATATAGAGAGAGAGTGTGTCTATGTGAGTGAGACAGAGAGAGTATGTGTGACAGACAGACTGACAGACTTATCGTAAGTATTTAAACATGAAAGTTTGCTTATGTTTTGTTTGGTGAGATAAAACTGGAACATGACACATGAAAAATAGCTTTTATATGTATATATATATATATATATATATATAAATATATATATATAAACCCACAGAAACATATACTCATACATCTACACACACACGCACACACACACACACACACATATATATATATATATATATATATATATATATATATATATATTGATAATATAGTTAGATATACTTATAGATAAACATTTATTGACTTGATCCAATGATTGCATAGGTGAAAGACAATTATCAAGCGCCGTTGACTCTGTATTTACGATATTCTAAGCTGTAGAGATAAAACTAGAACATTACACATAAAAAAAAATAGATCTTATTCCACCACACCCGTTTTTGTGTGTGTCTTACACCTCTGCAGGTGATACACTCAGCGTATGCTAAACCCCACCAACAGGGCGAAACCTCACATGAGGAGTAGTTTTAGTAGCAGTAAATAATAAAGAAATAATTGCATGCAGTTTATCAGTGAGAAGATCCTCCCAATGGGTGATGTGATAGTTGGCAGTTGGATCGGCGGAATCTAAACTCTCGCACTGTCCATTACCTTAAGGGTTGCATGACGTACTGTGGCTGATAGCGATTCTGCCGACCACAAGGAATATATACAGTTCGCGGCTCATGAAGCCCGTCTCATTGTCTCTGTGGATATACAAAAGCTTGCCAAATATATAAGACAGCTGCAGTAGGCAATATGAATATATATATATATATATATATTATATATATATATCATAGTGCCTACCTGAAGTGGTCAAACAATGTGTTTGAAATAGCGAAGGCCGACAATTTTGGGGAGATTATGTGCTTAATTAAAGTCATGCCTAATTTGTTAATTAATTAATTATAATTAAATGAATTAGGCGTGCATATCGGTTTAAATGTAAAGCGTAAATAAATCGAGAAAAAGTCGATCTCTGTATGTACATTTCAGCCCATTAGGCCTCTAACAGATTAGGTTTGACTTTAATTAAGCACATAATCTCCCAAAAAATTGTCGGCCTTCGCCATTTCAAACACATTGTTTGACCACTTCATACTGTCGTGCCACAAATCACCCAAAAAGTGCGATATACATATCAGTTTAAAATAAACGAGAGATTCTGGCGAAGCCAGCTAGTGTAGTGGTTAGAATGTCCGCCTGTCAGCCTGACAGGTAGGGTTCGAATCGCGCACAAAGCACTGCCCTGTCTATAGCTCTGCTGATGAGCTGAAATGTACATACAGAGATCGACTTTTTCTCGATTTGTTTACACTTTACATTTAAATCGATATGCACGCCTAATTTATTTAATTATAATTAATTAATTAACAAATTAGGTATGACTTTAATTAAGCACATAATCTCCCAAATATATATAGGGGCCGGGTTAGCTCAGTCGGTAGAGCGTTCGGCTAGAAACCACAAGGTTCCTAGTTCGATACCGGTCCTCGCCAACTCAGCGTATGAGTAGCACAGGGATCAGTGCGGTAAAGTAAAGAGCTGATGGTAGGTGTGGCGCTCCACCTCAGATGCTAGAACAATCTCCTTGGTCTAGCGCTATTGAAAAGGGGATACACACCCTCGCTGACTGGCTGATACCGACTTTAGGCCGCCCCGGCGACTTTACTTACTTTACTTATATATATATATATATATATATATATATATATATATATGGAAGTGATATCCTTGCAGGAGAAAGCGGAGAACGTGAGAATTCGTCATCTCCAGTGAGTAGATAGTTATTACAAGTTTTGGACGGTAGAACCCCCTTAAAGTCCATGCTACGTTATTTCATGGTCTGTAGAATTGGTTTTAGTTTGGCACAAGAAGAGCAAATAAAGCAGATTACTGTGACATATTTTACTGAAAAAAAAATCATTTCGCATTTTAGAAAGATGAAAGGGTTTAGATAACAGCGTTGCATAATTATTTGTGTATCGTTTTGAATTTAGGAAACTTGAGGGTAGTAGAACATAAAGCTCATGAATATGCATCAGTAGTGGTGGTGTTTCTGCCAGGTCGATACATTATATTGTAGTATCGCCCTGTCGGCTACGGTTGTAGAGGGGATAAGACCTGTCACTACCACCAGCACCACTTCTTTGCCTTATATAGCAACTCTGGGAAGTAGGAAGCGCGTGGTGTAATGGTTAAAGTCATGGGAAATGGACTCGTCGCCCCGAGTTCAAATCCTGGACGTGGTAATTGCATTTTCACTTACCGCTAATACCCTTGGGAAAGGTATGAATCCTACTCTCCCTCCAGCTATGGGTAAATAGCAGGGCAGACTGGGCTCTTTAACCTTGGTTAGGCAACCGGTCTAAGAGAAGGAAAACTCTGAATTCAAACCTGCTGAACTCCGCTTAAGAAATTGACCTTGTGTCGCATCCTGCTCGTGCGGAGGGGTTGGTAAATATATATATAGCAACTCTGGTGGATGAGTTCTCCATGACATGCAGCACTGCATTTTGGTCTTTACTTGGGCAAGAGGGGCAACCGGGGAGGTCTTCGCCGATCAATCGCCTGATAACTTCAAGCCATAGCATCTCCATTATTTTCCCCGGTCCTATTGTTCTCATGACAAAACTGTAACCATTTTTATCATATAGGTACTAGAAGGTGGTGACTGAAGGCCAGTGTCCTGATTAGTACCTACTGAATACCCAACTAGAATAAATAAAACAAAAACGTTTTAGCACAAAATAACCCAAGGATTGACATGCCATAAAATCCAACCAATCCAGCATCTTTTTTAAGAAGACTCAACATATTGCCTTGTCGCTACTGATTGCCTCGTCAATACATTGATCTTTACTCTGTCTCAAAAATTATATTCTTTCCTTAGTTTATTCAAATCTATAAAAATACACTTGTCTAATGATACACCAGGCCTCTGTCGCCTGGTAGCCAGTAGACGTCTGACGAAGACCTTATTAGGATTTTATACATTTAGACTGTCCAGATTAGGTGAGGCTGATTCAAAGATTTTGCATAATTCGATATATTCCAAGAGGCAAGAGACCAATCAGCTTACAATATTTATTTATCTCTTCCTGGTAATCTTGAATAAAATCGGTGAAGATTATACGCCATTACACACATTATCTGGTGGCAGTAGGTGAACTTGGTCAATATCCAGACTCTTAGGCCTCAAATTAGTTTCCTTGCTTTTATTTAGCATTGTTGAAAAGATTGAAATGTGACAGTATAATATTCCTAAAGGTTTTATTCAACTACAAATAGAAGTCAATGAACTCGTATAATATATAAAAATGAAATATATTTTGTGAAGAATTGGTACAAGAATAAAAATAGATTGTTGTCCATTTTGGTTATGAAAAACGAGATGAAAAAAATCAATATATTATAATGATACTAGAAAATATATGCACCCACCGGGTGCAAGTATTTAAGTTTTGATATAATAAAATATCATATTAAATTAGAAAAGCCAAAGAAACTGAATAAGAATGCAGATAAAAAAGATTTGGAACAGAGGGGTATGATTGAAAAATAGAACAACTTTGAAACTAACTCTTCCATCATTTTCCATTACTCCCGTCTGTCTTTGGTAAATTTTCCTAATTTAACTATTTAGTTAAAATAGGAAGTAAAGAATAATATTACAGTTATTTATTCTTGTTAATGGATTTCTTTTAAGATTTATCCCCTAGATTTTTGCTCATATTCAATAAGATAAAACTAAACAATTAGAAATCAATAATACTAATCATATATTTATTAAAATCAAATTTTGAAGATCAATATGCAAATTAGCCTTCCAATCACACTGTAATCCGCTATTTTGTTGTATATATAAATACAATTGCATGTTATTAGCATGTAGACCTGGTCAACACCGGGGGTCCAGTGGCTTCGGCCCTGGATCTTTACAAGTTAATAGCGTCGATCCCAGGGGGCTATCCCCCCAGGCAACACCTGCCCCCTCGATTTAAAGGGGCAGGGCTGGGTTTATTTCCCAGTGCCTGAGGCGCCCCCCTTGAGGGGGAATGCCGACGGGATCGACGCAATTTTTCACCTGCCACTCCATGAGCTTCGGCTCGTGGGTGGTCCCACGTTAATAGGGACTTTGTGCCTGACCCGAACAAGTGGGGTACGCGGTAAATATCATGTAGATATGGTCAACAGTGGCTTCGGCCTCTGGACCATTGCTATAATTAACGGCGTCGATCCCAGGGGGCCATCCCCCAGGCAAAACCTGCCCCCTCGATTTAAAGGGGCAGGGCTGGGTTTATTGCCCAGCGCCTGAGGCGCCCCCTTGAGGGGGAATGCCGACGGGATCGACGCAATTTTTCACCCGCCACCCATGAGCTTCGGTTTGTGGGTGGTCCCACGTTAATAGGGCCTTGTGCCTGACCCGTACAAGTGGGGTACGTGGAAAACATCATGTAGATATGGTCAATAGTATTAATAATGTAAAACAATTTTATTAATAATTGAGGTTTGAATAAAAATAAAATCATGGAGAATGTGATGTAAATAACTAAGGGAATTGTGATTTGAGTAGTAATATAGTTTCGGTTACAGATAGACAAACTCACAATCTCCATTATAATAAGATATTTGCATTTCAAAACAGCTAATAAAGCAACAAGCAGATTTTTTAAAAAAGTTTTCTTTGATTGAAACCAAACTGAACAATATAATAAAAATGGACATGGCAACATGTTCAACTCCTGAAAAAGGCTGTTTACATTCACCATAGCGCTAATACGTTTGGGAAATGTATGCATACAACTACTCCCCTTCAGCTATTGGTAAATAGTAGGTTTGTTTTTTGGTTGGATTTTACAGCAGTCAAACATTGTTGGGTTATTTTAAGACATTTAGTTTTTTCATTCTTGTTGGGTATCCAATTTTTTTTAATTCAATTTTTTTATTTTCATTTTTAATACTCATTTATTGATAAATAACTCCATGGTAAAAACTGCATCTAGTGGTGTGGTTCTAACTCTGGAACTGGTGAATGTAGAGTAGCCTTTATAGCCAATATTCCCAGGTCCACCCTGACCCGGAAGGGTAGTAACTGTTAGGGTTCCATCTATGGGTTAAATTACCCATAGATGGAACCCTAACAGTTACTACCCTTCCGGGTCAGGGTGGACCTGGGAATATTGGCTATAAAGGCTACTCTACATTCACCAGTTCCAGAGTTAGAACCACACCATTCGATGGAGTTTTTACCCAGGACACTAAGACCCTCAGCCACTGCTTTCTAGCACGTATATGATAAAAAGAGCCTGGGCTTGTCATAAGGTCAATATGGTTGGGACAATCATATAGGTGATAGGTTTTGACGTGACCAACCGATTGATCGAAGGGGGTCTCTCCGTTCCCCTGCCAGCCTAAGTAAAGGCCAAAGTAGATTGTTGCATGTCATGAACTGCTCAGCCGCCAGTATTCCATCCTTAAGCATCAAGGGTCACCAACCACAGACATCAGGTGGACCCATTGGTTTTGGATCTTACCCCTCTATAGAGATGAATACGGTGTATTCAACAGTCCATGTCGACAGAGCCTTAAATCACATGGGGGAAACTTAAAAACATTTGACTTGCTATTTTAGAACAATTCTGAAACAAAATATTACAAAATGCAGAAAGAGAAAAACAAAATGAACATTTACTTACTTCTGATAATTATCCACTGTTTTTTCAAATGTTGTCTGGTTGAACCAGTCGTAAAACCTCCGTTATGAAAATGGGAATTTTCTGAAAACAAAGAAAGAATAAATCAGCTGCTGTCTGATAACATTTTCTGAAGTCAGCACAAAAGAAACAATTTTTAGTTTTTTATAAACAATATAAAAATATGATATTTCTTTTTCTAGGTTTTATTTCGACTTCCATTCTAATAGTTACAAGTATCTCCAACAATATTGATCGAGGAAAATTTCACCTTCATCAAAATGTAAACACTCTTAACTCCTTCAAAAAATAACGAAAACAGACAACTTTTTACTGTTTTCATATTTTTTAATTATTTTTCACGAACACTAAGACAAAATCCGATCGATTTTGTTAGTGGGGCAAACCATTGTATAATGGTTAAATCCTGTACAATGCTGGTTGGATTTCACATAGCACTAATACCCTTGAGAACGGTATGAATCCAACTATTTACCCTCCAGCTATGGACAGACTAGACTTTTTAATCTTGGTATGGCAATCGGTCTAGGAGAAAGACAATTCTGGATTGAAACCCACATAAAATAATTCTGGATTAAACTGCACTTAAAATTTATACTTATGTCACATCCTGTTCTTTCAGGGGGCGGGGGAAAATAATTATTGACTTTCTAGGTGACCAAAGAAAGAAAAAAGAAAGAAAGAAAGAAAGAAAGAAAGAAATAAAGAAAGAAGAATACTAGATATGACTTGTAAGTAATGTTTTCTATTCATTTTCTAGACATGACTACAACATATACAGCGAGTACTATAACATAGACCATATTTTGTGCTACAAAACACTATTTTCCCACATTTCTAGCATGCAAGTTCACCAGCGAGTTACATGATGCGTGTGGCTTAACGTTTCTCTTAGGATAGTGCTGTGATAAATGCGTGAATCAAGCTTGCGTTCACGCAAATGGGTAAATAGTAGAGTAGACTTGGCTCTTTAGTATTAGCACGGTAAATAGTTTAGTAGAAATAATAATTCTGAATTTAAACGGGTGCAACAAGTTACCTTTTGTTGCGGTCATAACAATAACAGACGCAAGTGTTTTTTTCCTCCAACTAATTTATCGAGTTATATGTAAAGGCTCTCGGGTAATTTAAAGTAGTGGTGGATTTCAAGATGGCAAACAAAAAAAACAAAACACATACATAGACTTGGCATTGTCTCGAGAGTGGAAAGAAAATAACATTTTAAAAGGTAAACCGCATAAATTTAGACTATATATATATATATATATATATATATATATATATATATATATATTTAAAAATTGGGGATGAAACAAAGAAATCACAGTGCTCAACCACAAATTTGTAGGATCTTTATTTATTTATTTGTTGAATTTTTTAAATATAAAAGTTTTTCATAAGCAACTATCCAGGTTTCAGGTTATTCCACCATCGTCAGGCTGCTAAATCTTCTGGTGTTTATTTGAAGACATTTCTTGCTGTTATGTTTTTGGACCGCAAATTATATCGGTTGATTATTGTGGACGCTCTTTATGTTTTCTATTATGTTTTTGAATTTTTTAATTCCTACATTTTATAAAAAAATGCTCATAACGTTATCTCCCTTTAATCCTTTGAAAATTGTTCTTAATTAGGATTATTTTAATCAATTTCATAAGATGTATGTCTTTTCAAATTTTCTGATGTTAAATCCTGTAAATTTTTCAATTCAATTTTTTTTTAGGGTGGATGGTGAGTTTCCCTTATCGAAAATCCATTCTTTTATTAGATAATATATCCGAAATCACATTTGAAAAAGTCTATATATATATATATATAATATAGTGTTGTATATATACAAATAAAGAGTTTTTAAACTCAGTGATAGAGCATATATATCTAAATTACAATACCGTAGAAATAAATTCAATGGCGCTTTGTAACTGTCCATTTCCCATCTACAAGTTCGTTAGAATAACAAATAGGTGAAAGACTGACAGTTACCAGACAACGTTAACTATAATGACTATATATATATATATATATATATATATATATATATATATATATATATATATATGACAGCTGCTTCTGGCCGTACGGGTAAGCGGATTGGCAAACGAAAGTTCATTCGGGTCTCAAACCCGGCCAGGGGTAGCTGTTCAACGGTATAACCACACTGATGAGAAGTGATACTTCGAAACACGTGTCTGTGGATTACTTATTTATTATATATGCTCCCACTTTGGTCGAGCACTTTAAATAGGGATTCACCGTATTCGGCGCGC